>CM046458.1:46661389-47022293 GCA_025506515.1 Flaveria trinervia | reverse complement strand
GTCCAATTTGGAGGTGAGGCCGGAGGATATATTTCTAGCAGAGGGAGTATATCCAATGGTAAATTAAAGGTTGACAAAGTTCACTTTGTCAAGCAACTTGAACATAATCTATTAAGTGTTTCTCAATTCTGTGATCAAAAGCACCAAATGCTCTTCACAGAACATGAGTGCATTATCCTCAAACCTGGGATGACAATTCCTCCGGAATTGGTGCTTCTTAGATCTCCCAGGAAAGGGGATATGTACAAGCTAGATATAAATAATGCTTCCCCAATGGTGAAGTATCATGCTTTCTTTCCAAGCTGATAGTGATGAGTCATCACTATGGCATAAACGTATGTGTCATGTAAATTTTAGGACAATGAATAAATTTGCTAAAAATAACTTGGTACATGGTTTGCCTAAAAAGGAGTTTTTCTGCAAAGATAACTGTGTTGTAAGCCTAAAAAGGAAACAACACGGGACATCTCACAAATCCAAATGTGTTAACTCTATCACTACTCCATTACACTTATTGCATATGGATCTTTTAGGTCCCATAAGTATAATTAGCATTGGAAGGAAATCATATTGCCTTGTAATAGTTGATGACTTTACAAGATTCACATGGGTATTGTTTTTAAGAACTAAAGATGAAACTGCTAAAACACTAAAATCTTTTATTCTTAAAATATAAAATCAAATTGATCACAAGGTTAAAATCATCAGAAGTGATCAAGAACTGAGTTTAAGAACTTTGTTCTTGACTCATTCTGTAACTCAAAAGGGATTGCCAGACAATATAGTGCTCCCAAAACTCCTCAACAAAATGGTGTTGCTGAGAGGAGGAACATGACACTTATTGAGGCTGCTTGAACTATGTTAGCTGATTCAAAACTACCTCTAACATTCTGTGCAGAGGCAGTCAGCACTGCATGCTATGTGCAGAACAGAGTTCTTGTAGTTAAGCCCCATGGAAAAACCTCTTATGAGCTATGGAACAAGAGGCCACCGTTCATTGGCTTTCTAAGGTCCTTTGGTAGCAGGTGTACCATACTTAACACAAAAGACAATTTAGCAAAGTTTGCTAAAAAGTCGGATGATGCTATCTTTGTTGGGTACTCTTCTAGCTCCAAAGCTTATAGAGTATACAACATTAAGAATCAACAATTTGAGGAGTCATCCAACATAGTTGTTAATGAGCACACTCCTTGTGTTAGGGGGAATGGCCCTGATCATATCTTTGATTTAGAATTGTTTCCAAACTATTCTAAACCTTCTTGTGAGAATGTTTCAGTTGGAACAGGAGCTCAAAATGATGCTGAAGCCGCTGCTGATAATCAACTGTTTGAGCTACCCAGACCTAGTCCAATTCTCCAAGAGCTGTAATAAATGAAGTTTCCACCATTCACAGATCTGATAGCTTGACCATATCAAGGAATTGTGAAGCTTCTACAAGTGAATCACTTACTGAGCCTCAAAACTCATCAAGTGATCCACCACAACACCAGGCAGAAGGAAGTAGTGTTTTGAAGGGATAGGAAACTGTTAACACCACTTCACAATCAACCATTGATGATGTTTCTCACTCATTCAATCATTCCTCATTGAATGATTTTGAAATAACAGCTAGATAGAGTGTTTCAGTTCCAGAGCAGAATATGTCCAAATGGATCTATCTCTGCAATTGGAAGTGATTCCTCACCTTAGGATTCTTAACACTCATCATGTTGAGAACATCATAGGGGATGTCACTGAGGGTGTGAAAACAAGAGGACAGACTCATCATGGGAATGTCTGCTTGTACTCATGCTTTCTATCCCAGATGGAACCCAAGAAGCAGAAGATGCCTTAAAAGATAGTAGTTGGCTTGAATCGATGCAAGAGGAGCTGCTTCAATTCAAGAGACAGAAGGTATGGAACCCATGTCTGCTACCATCTGGTCAAGTACCAGTAGGCACTAAATGGGTTTTCAGAAACAAGAGAGATGATAGAGGCTTGATCATCAAGAACAAAGCAAGAGTTGTAGTTCAAGGATACACACAAGAGGAAGGAATTGATTATGCTGATGTCTTTGCACCAATTGCAAGACTTGAGGCAGTTAGGATCTTCCTTGCTTATGCTGCATCCATGGACTTCACTGTCTATCAACTTGATGTCAAGTGTGCCTTTCTATATGGGGGATATAGATAGGGAAGTCTATGTATGCCAACCTCCAAGATTTGAAGACCCACAACACCCTAACTATGTATGCAAATTGGATAAAGCTCTATATGGGCTACACCAAGCACCTAGGCTGTGGTATGAGACTTTGTCTTAGTTTCTTTTAAGAATGACTACACTAGAGGTACCATTGATAAGACTCTCTTCATCAGAAAGTCTGGAAAGGACATCTTGCTCGTTCAAGTCTATGTTGATGACATCATATTTGGTTCTTCAAATGACCAAATGTGTAAGGACTTTGAGAGCATTATGAAGAAAAAGTTTGAGATGAGTTCCATGGGAAAAATGGACTTTTTCCTTGGAATTCAGGTGAAGCAAATGAAGGAAGGGTTCTTCATTAATCAATCTAAGTATGTCTTTGACATCTTAGAAAGATTTGAAATGAAGGATTGCAAGCCTGCCAAGACACCCATACCCCGAAACCATAATCTTTGTCCGGACCTTGAGGGGGAGGATACTTGATCAACATCAGTATAGGGCAATTATTGGTTCTCTGATGTATATTACTGCCAGTAGACTTGATATCATGTTTGCTACTTGTATTTGTGCAAGATATCAGGCTGCTCCAAAGGTGTCTCACTTAGCTGCTGTTAAGAGAATCCTCAGATACCTTAAAGAGCACCTGAATTAGGTCTCTGGTATCCCAGAAACAAGGATTTTAATCTCTATGGATACTCTGATAGTGAATATGGTGGCTGCAATATTGATAAGAAATCAACATCAGGAGGATGTCAATTTCTTGGTGGAAGGATCATCTCATGGCAATGCAAGAAACAATCCTGTGTCTCTACATCAATGCTGAAGCTGAATACATTGTTGCTGCTAGCTACTGTGCTCAACTGCTATGGATTCAGAATCAGATGTTAGAATATGGATTCAACTTTATGAGTACTCCTATCCATATTGACAACAACAGTGCTATCTCCATTACTGAAAATCCGGTGAAGCACTCCAAGACAAAGTATATTGATATCAGGTACCATTTCGTTAGAGATATTCATGAGAAAAATCTGATTAAACTAATCAAAGTTGACTCAAATGAACAATATGCTGATTTTTTCACCAAAGCTTTTTATGAGCAAAGATTTAAGTATCTCATAACAACTATTGGGATGATAAACATTGATTAGATCACCTCTTTTGAAAACCTTTTAATATGTAATGTCTTCTGTCAATACAATTTAAGCACTGTTACAAAAGATATTTCCGAAAATTTTCTAAGTGTAAATTTCTTTCGAAGAGAAATTAATCCTCAGAAGTTATTTTTACATCTTCCGAAGCATAATTTCTCAAAGGATAATTTTTCTTCTGGGAAGAGCTTTTGGTCTCGGAAGAAGCGATTGATTACATATCAGATCTACTTCCAAGGTTTACAAACTCTCTATTCGGAAAGCAACTCTAACCTTCGGAAGCAAAATTTTTGCTTTGGAACTGAGAATTGCCTTCGGAAGACAAATTACCTTCAGAAATGTTTTACATTCGGAAGAAAGATTCTACTGTGTAACCTAAATCTCTTGGGCCCCACACTGTAAAAAGCAAAGATTTTGTTAATCATGTCAGATTATTTAACCGATTTTAACCTTACCGCCACTGTCAATTCATCCACTAAACCATCACATCACCTTATCCTAACCCCCATTACAGCTTTTCCACCCTCTTTTAAATAATCTCGACTATTCAATTTCATCTTCTTACTTGCAATTTTTATTTCCCTACAATTTCTCTCCTCTCCAACTTTACCCAAGCTCAAAATCATCCACATTCACCTTTCTCCAATGACACTTACCCTCAGCACAATCAAGTCGCACTTCTTGATTCTTCAAGAGATGCCGACTTCTCTGAAATCATCTCCTTTCTCACCCAATCACCTTACTACACTGCTCTTACCGTTAACCCCACTGTTTACTCCAACCACATGGCCAAATTTTGGGGAAATGGTCAACCCGAAAGCCTAAATGGGATTCGTGTACTGAGGTCCAACATTTGTGGACAAGAGTTGATCATTACTGGACAACTCATCAGGGAGCACCTCGAGCTTCATGATGAAGGAGCTTCTACTGAATTCCCTAAGGTAGATTGGATAGCACCTACATCCTAATGGGATATGGTGGAGACATAAGTAGGTCGACGGTCTACAAGTTTAACTTCTCCTACAACTGGAAGTTACTCCTGCACGTTGTTCTCCACTGCTTGTCCAACAAGTCCGGCGGATGGGATCAAATCTGTTAGGATTAGTGATCTACGTTTGATTGATTAGAGAGTATAGCAGCGGAATTCTAACAATGAATTAGCCAATTCACAAGAACAAAACGATATTCATGTAAGAACAAAAACGGTTATAGATGAGAGAATTCTGCAGATAAATTTCATTCAATATTCGCTTTCGTGATAACGGAATGTCACAATTACAATTAGGTCGAACCTCTTATATAAGAGATGTGACGTCTGCTGATGGCACTTGATAGTGACATCTAACAGAATTTATCGCAAACTACTGATAGTTAACACAACTACTGAAGATGTCAAACAGCTGACATCTTCTTACAAAAATACTAAGTGTTAACTATTATTACAACTACTGAAAAGAAAACTACTGAAACAATAACAACTGAAGAACATACTCTTCAGTTGTTTTACAAATACTGAAACAAGAAACTACTGAAAGGTAAACCATCACAACTACTGAAGAAGACCTCTTCAGCTGTTGTGACAACGTCTGATACTTTGGTCTTCAGCACTTGTGTCTTCAGACTTTGTCTTCAGCACTTGTATCTTCAGACTTTGTCTTCAGCACTTGTGTCTTCAGACTTTGTCTTCAACACTTGTGTTCAGACTTTGTAATCAGATGTTGTCTTCAGCTGTTGTGGTCTTCAGTAGTTGTTGTGATGTCTGTGGGACTTAAAGGTTTTTCTGATCCGGCTCATTGGTTCTTTTGGTCCAACAAAATCCCATATGAACTAGGATGCTTAGTTCATGGATAGGTGAGAGGCCTGCGCTTCAATTACTCACGATTTATGTTCACAAATCTGATTGGGAATCTACAACGGGAGACATTCTTTATGTATCCTAGATTCATTCAACACATCATCAACTGTGAGTTAGACCAGAGCATGCTTGTCTGTGTAGTTGCTTTGACTGTCCCCCACATGCGGCCAACCATCTTCAAGACCTTGAAGAAGGTGTCCACTAACTTCACTGGAAGGTACACTACTCTGCTTCCAGGTATGATTGAGCGCATAGTTCCTGGTGACATCCCTGTTCACCTACAGGTGATGAACCCACACCAGCAACCACCACCATAATGCCAACACTGTCTTCTCCACCCATCACCATCATATATCAAAGAAGCCCCAATGAACCCTTGTTCAATCTATTCTGATTGAACAAGCCCCTCCTGTTCAATCCAAAAATACTAGAGTGGAAACATGGGCTCCCACTCCGTCTGAGGTCTCTCCAACCTTCTCTTTTGATCTTAATATGGGTGTTGAGTCTCCTCAGTCTCAAACCCAGGAGCCCAACACCTAAACCAGCCGCTCTCAGGATGAGTATCTACACTCTTCTGAGCAGCCAACTAGGGACAGCCCCACCAAAGGCTTAATGCCTGTAGACATTGATCAAGGTCCCGGGTCAGTAGGCTTAACCTCCCTATCTTTTACTGACCTTCTCTTCAAAACTGATAAAGTGATAACATCTCTCCATGGCAATGAAGTTGATCTACAACACCCTCTTCAAGATCAACAGAGCCCGGAGAAATCCCTTATCTTTAGCCCCCATCAGCAACCTATAACTGAGGTGAGTCCCACTGATGTGGAGGGGACTCATGCAGATTCAGCTGCCACTACAGAAGGTGCCTCAATGGACCTTGTGGATAGTGGTAACATATCTCATACTGAATCTGTGGCAACCGAGCCCTTTGATAACTCTAAAAGAGACATCACTGAGCACGGGAAACAAGGGTGCCAAGAAACCACATCTGGTGGTGAGGCTGAACATACTAGGTATGTTACCTCATCTCCCCGTGATTCTTCAAAAGAAGATGAGGGAAGCATGCAACTCCTCATTCAATACCTTCTATCTAAAGTCTCAAACCTTGAATCTTTGGTTAGGACTTTAGAAGCAAGGCCCGCCACTCAGCAACTTGAGATTGAAAATCTTAAGGCCAAACTAGCTGAGAAACAAACAAAGAGGTTTGTTAGGCATGTATCTGTTCAGGTCTCATTTAATTATTCCTCTAGCTCATCTAGCTCTCAAGATGATGCTACCAAAAAGGGGGAGAATGTTCAGAGACAAACACTTGAGGACCCACAACAGAGCCATACTTCAACTTCAACTTCCTCTACTCCTATCATTACTGTGTCTGAGCCATCTCAAGTTATTTTTCAGATTGACTCAAAGATGCTTAGCGATCTCTACAAACTCTTCACCAAGTTTCTATTAAGATCCTCCACTGATCAGCCAAGCCCAGATGCTGCAATGCTTTACTTCGGAGGTGAAGAGCTTCACAGGCTGACTGCATCTTCTACAACTGTGGAAGAAGTTGGTCAACCTAAGGTCCACATAGAACCTAAGATTCATTTCGAAGGGGAAATGGGGACTGGTGGCCAAGCAACTGAAACAGTTGGGACAAAATCTGCATCTCCTCCAACTTCCGAAGCTGAAGTTAAAGCCTCGGAAGAACAAGCTGAATCTTCCGAAGCTGAAATGGAAGCTGCGGAAGGACTTTTTAAAATGTCCGAGGAACTAATCATCGCAGATGCAATCCTTGAAATGGCATCTAAGTGAACAACGAGGACTTTTTAACTTTACCTCCATCCCAGACACCATCTCTACCTCTCTCACAATCAGAATCCACTCTCCAAGAACCACCTCAGTCAAGCTCTTCAAGGATAAAGGGAAAAGAAAGATGACTGCGAAAGAGCTTCAGGAAGCTGAAAAGATTGAGAAACTTAAGAAGAAAGGAAGACTTCCAACTGAGAAGTTGCTAGCTGCCAGCACAAAAGCAGCTGCAGCCACTCAAGAGGTTGTCAACAATAAGAAAAAGGGAAGAGATCATTGACCAACTTATCCAAATAGGAGCTGCCAATGAAGAGACACTCCTGCTACCACTAGAGGAGCTGGTGAATCTGGAGAAGGCTACTTGGCTGAAACTTGAAAAAGAAGCCAGGTTGGCCTTGGAGAAAGAAGAAGAAAAACAGAAGGAAGCTGAACCGCAGTTGAGGAGAGATAGGATAAATTTCCTACTCTCCAAAGGCTTTAATCTTCAAGAACTTTCTCCACATAATGATGAGATGATCCTCTGGCTCTACAACAAAGAGCAGGATCAAATGGAGAAAGAAAGAAAGAAGGTTGCAAGAGAAAAGACAAAGGAGAAGAAGAAGAAGGAAGAAAAAGCTAGGGACACTACAACCAGGAAGCTCAGTGAAAAGGCCTGGATGAAAGACTATCTTTGGGCCGATGGCTTCTATGGAAGGTAGGTGGATCCCATGTCTGAAAAGACACTCCAACGAATTATCAGTGAAATCAAGGCTGACATCCAGTTGGGAAAGAAGAAAGAGATGTACAAAAGGGTAAAGGGGATGACCTTCACTGCAACCACTCAACCACAACCTGAACCCTCACCCTTACCTTTCTCCATTAAAACCGAACCCTTCACCCCTGAACCAACATCCTTACCCATATCCACTCTCTCACCATAACCACCTAAACTTCCCATCCTCCAGCCTAAAACTCTCCCCAAAACCTCTGAACCTCAACCTACCCAACAACCACCCAAACCATCCCCTCAGCCTTCTCAACATCTCTCTCTTGAGGAGTTCAAGGTAATCAAGACCAAGCTCATCAACTGCACAACTCTGACCGAAGTGTCATGTGATGAAGATTCTGTCAACATTACCTATGTTGATGGATCCTCTTGTTACCTCACAAGAGATCAATTTCTTGATTTACCTAGAGAAACACTGGACCAGGCAGCTAGACCTCTAGGCATTAAATGATGAAGAGAAGAAACTTAGAAGGAAATTGGTGACTCTGTTGGACACCAAGAAAGAGGACAAGATTCCCAGTCAGTCTCTTGTGCCTAGAAAGAAAATAGTCTAGTGGAGGTTCTATGAAACTTCTCACAACTTTGTTGTGGAAAGGGAAAATGGCAAAGTCAATAGACTTAATGCAACCTCTCTGCTACACTCCAGCAGGTTTGATATTGCTGAGTTAGCAGAGAAGCCATTTTCCAACCCCTCCAACTCTAAAGTTGCTACACTCATCAAAAATCATCTCAGCAGCCTTCACCTAGCTGAGCTAACTACAAAGGCCAAGATTGAAGAAGAGTTGAGATTGAGAAGACAGGAAGACAAAGAAAGACCTCCTACCAAAGGCACTACCTTTCTACAAATGGTGGAGGGTCTAGAATTGAAACCAATAGTTAGATGGGAATATGATTACAGCTCCCATCAACTAACTCTTTTCAGAGGGCAACAACAGAGGGTACATGTTATCCAAGGTGACAAACTGGACTTCCTGTCTACCAAGGATCTGTACAAACTTCTCAGCACCACGTCAGGGAAGAACAAGGAGATAGACAAATATTTACTCTCCTTGGTGCTGAAGTTTTGAGAAGTAGAAACAAGTGAAGTTTTGGTAGCATCAGCCTAGGAGGAGTTGTTGGATCAAGAAGAAGGCTAATGCAACCAAAACTAAGTCACTTGGATAATTCTGATGCTGCATGCAAAGGCTTCTGAAGCTTAGCATGGAACTTCCGAGGGTTGTAGAGTTCTTCCGAAGACAAAGTGAAAAATCAACTTCCGAAGACAGAATTCTACTTCCGAAGTCAAGTGTATACTTTCGAAGGTCAAGTCTTAGAAGAATAAGCTAAAGACCACTTCCGAAGTATGATGAAAAGAAGAAGTCTCCAAGCCTTGGAAGAAGCAACCTCTTCCCAAGTATAAGTGGCTTTGGAAGTACTTACTCTTCCGAAGCCATTTAACCTTCGGAAGACACTGCTATGAACCAGTGGACATAAGTATGGTCTTTGACACTCCGCTGTAGACCTCTTATACTGTATGGCATTTTCTCAAAGAGCCATGCAGTTGACCATACTTTATTCCACTGTTCACCTTTTCATGATAGTACATGTTACCAACTTAGTTGATGACAAAAGGTAAGTTAGAGACATGTCCTGACTACCAAATCTCAGATAAGAATTTATCAGAGATACCTTAAACTATAGTCTTGTAGTATAGGCTTTAGTTATAGGATCCCAATTGGTATAAATGTATATCCAGCTGTAGGTAGTATTATATATAGGTTCTCTTTATAAATCATTCCACACTGCTTGTAAGAGTCTTGTATTATTGAGTTGAGAAGCAATATATAAAAGTACCTTGAAAATTTCTTCCGGTGTTCTTTTACTATTTTCTATATTGTGATCAACTTTTACTGATTCTACCTTATCCCAAGTGTTGTTCTAGGTGAGTTTGAGAGAAAACAAAGTGTTAAGTGACTAACATTGATCCTGCAAATTACAGCTGATCTTACTTCAGGATTAGCGTTAATTTTTGAAATGAACGAAGACTAGTCTAAAACAATGATCTAAAATCAGATGAATTAGAAAATGAGACAGACTATGACTGGAATGACAAATCCGACTCAAAGGAGGACACAGAAGAAATTGCTCTAATGGAAAAGTCTAAACAACCAAAGGTTGTACACTCTACACCTAACACTGAGTCTTCAAGTTCATATCCTGAAATTCCAATTGAAGTAAGAGAAAAACTGTGCACTAAAGCATGTTTTGAACAAGTTGAACATTATAGAACTTACTCGTTCATAATATGTGATAAATTGAAGCAAGAAGAATCAATGCACAGAAAACTGAAAGATGATCAGCATTGCTAATAATAAAATCATGTCACTTCAAGTAAGTTGGAACAAAACTCTAAAAGAACTTGAATTTGTTAACAAACAACTTAAGGAAATGACAAAAACACTTGAACAAGAAAAATTAGCACATGCTACAACTCAAATTGATTTGGCCAAAGTAAAAAGCTCAAAGACCATAGTTGAGCAAATGGTAAATGGAAGAAAGGATAAAGATAAAATAGGATTAGGTTTTACACATGAACCTATGTCTGGATCTACCTCTAATACTTTACCAAAAAACTTCAATACTCATGACCATTCTCCAAAAAATAAAGCTAAGCTAAAATAATTTCAAGGGAAGAAAAAGATTGGTCAAGAAACTATTAAAAGTGAAATTGAAAAACTAAACATTCAAATATTCTAGTAGAAAGATTCAAAAAAGATTAAGAATGACCATCCAATTAAAGTAAAATCTTATGAACCTCGTCTAAAGAATAAATAGCTATTTGTCCCAAAAGGTGAACGTGTCATAGAGAAGTGTCAAATCGATCAAGAGAATGAAAAATCAAATGAGGTCAATATCAAAATGAAAGGAAAATGTGTAGAAGAGAAATCAAACACTTCATGTTCTCATGATTCAAGATCAAATGGATTAAATCAAAGCAAAGATTATGAAAAAGAATCTTGTCAAGATTCAACTAAAACTCAAAGCATAAGAAGTTATAAAAAAATCAAAGAAGAACAAAAACATCTTCTAAAACTAAACAGGCTGAACCAATCAATAAATCAAGTCAATTTAAACTTGTGAAGTTTGTGTCAGCAAGAACTTTTAACATAAACACAATATCTGAAACAACTTCAAAAATTAAGATCACATCTAACTCTGATCTGAAATCAGGTTAATGTCCAAAGTCTTCCGCTATTCAAAATAGATTTGTATCTAAGGAGTTAAAGAATTATGAGAGTGTTCAAAAGCAAAATCCTAAAATTCAAAAGACCAAACTCACACAACAAAAACAAAAGCTTAACCAGCTTCTTCTAAATCTAAACAAGGATCTTATGTGGCCTCTACATCTAGGGTTAAGAAAATGTTGTTTAAAAAACCACAAAAATACTATGATATATGTGATATGTACAATCATAACACATTTGAGTGTTATTTTAATAAATACTATGTGATATGACAAATCACAGCAGAACTGATTGTTATTTTAACAAATACTATGCATTATGTGATGAAAGGAATCATAATACAAAGGATTGTTTCTTCAGGAAGAACTCACCTAGAAAGGATTTTGATAATCAAGGATATGCTAATCCAAATTTCCAAAGAAAAAATTATCATGGATTTCAAAATCTATCAAAAACACATTCTTTGGGTTTGAGATCATTAAGAAGAATCAATTCAGATTATGATAATTAGTATAATGTCAGATCACCACAGTATAGTCAAGGAAATTCGTTCCATGTTTAGTGAGAATGAAAAATGAAACATATAATAAGAAAAACTTTTCTAAAGTTTCAAATAATGGTTCAAAATTTCTTGAGGATGATCTTAAGAACAAATTTAATGTTTTGGAAACAAAACAAAGAAAAGATAATCAAACTATTTTCCAAAGAGGATTTGAAAAATCATAAGTATAAAAGGAACCCGACGTAAACAAATTCCATTTTAAACAGTTTACCATCATAGATAAATTTGGAAAGCCAAGACCATTTCGGCTTGGTTACTAACTTATCTTAAACATCTTGAATGCAGGTACACTTGCGGAGACTAGTAAACACATGGTATGTTGACGGTGGGTGTAGCCAGCATATGACAGGCAACCAAGCCTTGCTTCAATATTTTAAGCTAAAAGATGGTACTCATGTAGCGTTTAGTGGAGATTCAGATGGAAAAATAACTGGTGAAGGAATAGTATCAAATGGAATAATAAGTTTTGATAAAGTCAACTTCTATGAACAATTAAATTTCAATCTTTTAAGCGTTTCACAAATAGCGATAAATGATATCCTACTTTATTTGATGACTCTTTTTGTTATATCTTAAAGCCAGGATTTCAGATCAGCAAGGAATGGGTTGTTGTTAAAGCTGTTCATGATAGAGATGTCTACAAACTATACATGTCTCATGTTGATCCGTCTACCAAAAGAACTTGTCTCATTGCTGTGCATCTAATATGTGTAACACCCGATTATTCATTTTGAAGTTATGAAAGAAAAAGAAAGAATAAAAGTGAAAGAAAAAGGAAGGAAACAATAAAACCCAAGTAGAGGGGTTAAAAGTGTCAAAAGGACAAAATACTTTAAAAGTTGGTGAATAAAGGTGATGGCCGCCCATCACCCTCTCTTCACACTCAACATTTGGATGTTTTAGAAAGAGAAAGTGCAGAATTCGGATTTTGAAGAAGAATTGGAGCATAAGGTCAAACTCAAGATAAGAATTCATGAGTTTATGATGTTTTCAACTGGCCTTAGCCTCGGTTATATGCTTATGTATGTTTGTGTGTGTTCGGGTGTGTTTTTGGTGGGTTTCTAGGCGGTTGAACTCAATTTGCAAACGGGTTTTGAAGAAGTCATAACCAAAGGCTGCTAAGGTGAGTTTTAGGACCCCCTTTTTACTTGTTTTAAACTGATTGGGGCTGGAAATGCATGTGTATGTGTTTATGGGTGGGGTTTGATTTTGGGTTTGTATGTGTTATGATGATGTTATAATTGTGTTTCTAAGGCTTAGAATGTATGGTTTAGGCTTAGAATGTATGGTTTAAGCTTAGAATATGATAGATGATGATTGGGGACTGAATTAAGTTGTTTAAGTGTGATTTAGATTACCCATGAACCTAAATAGTGGCCCAAGCGCCAACAGAAATAACTGGCTAAGTGTTCCCATGCGCCTAAAACCTCACGCGCCCAAATAGTTGCCATGCGCCTGGAAAAGGCTGAATTTGGCTAAGTGTCAAGACGCCTAGAATGTCCATGCACCTAGGCACTCTTGCTCCAACATAGTGCCCATGCGCCAAGAGTTTGCCTAGAATTGGCTAAGTGTTGCCCATGCGCCTCAATAGTGCCCATGCGCCTAAGACTTATAATATTTTTCTGAATTTTGGAGAAAATGTAAAGTGTAGGCTTTGACTTGGGAGGTTCCTGGGGGATATGCAAGTTCACTTTTTGAAGTCATTGATGATGTGATGGGTGATTTATGTGGTTACATGGAAGATGATGTGTGATTGATGCTAATGCATGATATGTATGTATGTCATGTATGATGGTGCCTTGTATGGTGATGTTTTGCATGGTTATGTTTAGTTCCATGTTATGTATGTTTATTTTCCATGGTTTTACGTGTTATAGTTGTGAAAGAAATGATAAAGTATTATGTAACATAAAGTGGAAGATAATGAAAAGAGGAACATAATGATAGAATGCGTGCATTAATGAAAAATAAAGTAAAGAAATGCTTGCATGCAAAATGTACAGAGGTGCGCGACTCTAAAATGGCATAAGCTCAACTGTGTGTGGTTTAGCTAACCCATAAGGATACACGCAGGGGTCTAGTCTTTATGATTGACTAGTTGTATAGTACATGGTTTATAGTGGATGCTCACCGGTGCTGGTGCCATGCTATGTGCGTTATGAAAATCATTTATGATCTTCGACCCAGTACCCACTTTGTGCATACGTTTGGGGTGTAGTATACAGTTGGGATCTTTGTCGCTTGCCCCGGTGTTGGTGCCAGGCTATGTGTGTTACAGAAGTCAATTATGATCTTCGGCCCAGTACCCGCTTTTCTGCATACATTTGGGGTATAGCTGATGACACTGATCCGGAAAGAGATAGAGAAAGAAAGTGATGAATAGTAAAGGAAGATAATAATTTTATTATCTATGTGTATGTACGATGTGTGATCATGTACGAAAGTATAGAATGGTTTTAACTGAAACTAAAGTATATTTTATTTTAAAACTAGAACTCACCTAGCAACGCTGACTTTTATGTGTTTCTAATTGGCAGGTAAAAGTTGCTGAGGAAGGCATGGGGCAGCTACTTGGCTCATTTTGGATGGCATTCTTTTGTATAATGTTTTTCCATTGTAATGCGAGCAAACAATACTTTGTATTGAATGTTGTATTATTTTGCAAAAGCATTTATAATGAAATGAAATGTTTGGTTTAGTGATTCCGATGCAATGTTTTATTAAAGTTAATATAAATTTATGTTTTATGTGCAATGATTGACCAACTGTTAGCATCCCAGGATCAGGGCCTTACATGGTGAAAGCCAGCTTTGGCATAGACGTCTCAGTCATTCAAACTTCAAGAACATGAACAAGCTTGCAGAAGGAAATCATGTTATTGGAATTCCTTCAAAGAAGTTCACAACATCAGACCTCTATAAAGCATGTTTGAAGGGAAAACAACATAGAGAGTCTTATAAGACCAAACAAATAAACTCAAATTCAAACCATTACAAATGTTACAAATGGATCTATTTGGTCTTGTAAACATACTGAGCATCGTGAAGAACTGGTATTGTTTAGTTATCATTGATGATTATACATGATTTTCTTGGGTTTTCTTTCTTCACGCAAAATCTGAAATAGTTGAATTTTTAAAAGAGTTTATCATTAAAGTAGAAATTCAATTAGATCAAAATGTTAGAATAATTAGAAGTGATAATCGAGCCGAATTTAAAAATGCTAATATTAACAATTCTTATGCAGAAAAAGGAATAACTCATCAGTTCAGTGCTCCTCAAACTCCACAACAAAATGGAGTTGCAGAAACGAAGAACAGAACATTGATTGAAGCAGCTCATGCAATGTTAGCTGATGCTATGATTCCTATTACTTTCTGGGATGAAGCCATATCAACTGCCTATTTCATTCAAAACCGTACTTTGTTAGTTAAAGACACACAGAAAACTCCTTATGAGTTAATGTTTGGTAGGAAACCTAATATTAATTTTCTTAAATCTTTTGGATGTCTTGTTTTGATTTTAAATTCAAATGACCATCTAGGAAAATTTGATTAAGTTTGATGATGGATTCTTTCTTGGATATTCATCCGATTGAAAGCGTATAGAGTTTATAACTCTAAGACGAATGTTATCATTGAAACGTTCAATGTTAAATTCCTTGAAAACTCTTTTCCATCAGTTGCAAATGGTCCAAAGTGGTTATTTGATTTAGACTTATTAACAAATTCATTTAATTCTAATATGTTTGAATCTTCATGTGTTAACAGGAAACAAACAGGAGATCTTGGAACCTTCAGTGAAGATTCTGATTTTGATGATATGGATGATACAAGCCCAGATTATCCATTTTTCTCTTTTGCAAGAGATCCTCTATTCTATACAGAGAATTATGAGTAACAAAATCCCGAGCATCAACTAGTTCCCGAAAATTCTGGTTTCTCAACCTATCCTAATGATGGACCAGAATTCACCATCCTGAGTCTGGAACTTCATTTGTATCTGAAGATAAAGATGTTAATGACAAGTTTGATTACTTTGTCAATTCTCCAATTCAAGTTTCAAATTTCATTCGACATTTTTCAACTCTATTGCACCATGTAACACCCGATTATTATTTTTAAGTCAAAGGAAGAAAGAATAAAGTGAAGAAAAAGAAACAAAAGATATTTACCCAAGTTAAGGGGTAAAAGTGTCAAAAAAGACAAAAGGTTTGAAAAAGTGGGTGTAAAAGGTGATGGCCGCCATCACCTCCTAAACACCTTTTTCATCCGGATTCTTTAGAGAGAAAGAGTAACAAGGAGCTAAAGCACTCGGGTTTGAAGAAGAACCAACTAAAAATTCAAATTCAAGGTAAGAATTCATGGTTTTATGGTGTTCTTAACTAGTTATGTCCTCGGGTTTATGCTCATGTGTGTTGGTGTGTGTTCGGGTGTGTGTTTTGGTGGGTCTCTAGGTGTGAACTTGTAGCAAACGGGTTTTGAAGGAAGTCATACCCAAGAGGCTCCTAAGGTGAGTTCTAGGACCCCTCTTTTACTGGTTTTTAACTGTTTTGGTGTTGGAAATGCATAAATGTATGTTTTTATAAATCTGGGTTTTATACCCGTATGTTTGAATGTGTGTATGTTATGGGTATGGTGTGATTGTGGGCTATATTCATGCTTGATGATGTTATAGTTATGTATATAAGGCTTAGAATGCATGATTTAAGCTTAGAACATAATAGATGAGGTTTTGGGGACTGAATCTGATGTTAAGTGTGCCCTAGGCCGCTCATACGCCCAAACAGTAGTTCATACGCCTAAGTTTAGAACACTGCTTAAGTGTTGACAAATGTGGATGGAATCAATGTGGGTGGAAAGTCAATGCGGATGGAAAGTCAATGGGGATGAGAAAGTCAATGCGGATGAGTATCGGGGAAATGTGGATGAAGAGTTAATGCAGATGAGCATTGACTACTAAATAAGAGAAATGCGGATGAGTATTAGGGAAATGCGGATGAGTATTAGGGAAATGCGGATGAACAGTTAATGTGGATGAGAATTGACCACTAGTAAGAGAAATGCGGATGAGTAGTGGGATATGCGGATGAACAAATGCGGATGAACAAATGCGGATGAGTAAGTTCATGCGACTGAGGAAATGTGGATGAACAAAGTTAATGCGAATGAACAAATAAGGATGAGTAAGTTCATGCGACTGAGGAAATGCGGATGAACAAATACCGATGAGTAAGTTCATGCGACTTAGGAAATGCGGATGAACAAAGTTAATGCAGATGAACAAATGAGGATGAGTATAAGAAATGCGGATGAACAAAGGAAATCCGGATGAGTAAAAAGAAATGTGGATGAACAAAAAGAAGGCGGATGAACAAAAAGGCAAATGCGGATGAATACTTAGAATATTTTCTGATTTTTTGGGGAAACGTCAAATTTAGGCTTTGACTTTGGATGTTCTCGGGGGCTATGTAAGTTGACTTTTGAGTTCAAAGATGATGTGATGGGCATGAATGATATAAGATGGTGATGATGATGTGAAATTTAGGCCTTGACTTGGGATGTTCCCGGGAGCTATGTAAGTTGACTTTTTGAGGTCATAGATGTTATGATGGGCATGGTATGATGATGTATGATATGATTTGATGATGTATGATATGAATTGATGATGTATGATATGATTTGATGATGTATGTATGATGATGCCCTGTATGATGATGTGGATTGATGATGTGCGATTGATGATGTCATGCATGATGGTATGAGTGATGTATGTTATGTATTCATGTTGATATGTATGATGATTTGCATGATCTTGCTGATGTTCCTGTTTATGTATGTTTGTCTTCCCGTGGCTTTGCGTTGATTGTTAATGAAAGAAATGAAATGAAAGTATGATATAACGTAAAATGAAAGATAATGAAAGAGGAACGAAATAATGACTACATGCATAATGAATGAAAGAGAAAGTGATGAAAAGCCTTGCAAGCAACTGAAGGGAGGTTCACAACTCATTGAGAGTTGTTACCTTGTGTGTGTCTATAGCGTGCGATTTTGGCTAAGTCATAAGGGTTCATACACACAGTATGAGTTCAGTCTTGGTGACTGCTCTAATAACATGCGATTCCTAATTATTGTGTCATATAGTGTGATTTTTGCTAACCCATAAGATTTCACACACACAGGGGGAGTGTCCAACTATGTGTGCATCTACATCATGTGATTTTGGCTAACTCTAAGGGTTCATACACACAGTAAGGGTTTAGTCCGGTGACTGCTCCAATAACGTGCGATTTCCTAATTACTGTGTGTTATATAGTGTGCGATCTTGGCAAACCATAAGAGTCACACACATAGGGGGAGTCTGTCCTAGTGACCAGTCCATATGTGTGATACATGTGATACGTGCGATACGTGCGATATCTGCGATATGTGGGATACGTGCAATACGTGAAATTTAGGCTTTGACTTGGGATGTTCCCGGGGGCTATGTAAGTTGACTTTTTGAGGTCAAAGATGATGTGATGGGCATGAATGATATAATATGGTGATGATGATGTGAAATTTAGGCCTTGACTTGGATGGTTCCCAGGGGCTATGTAAGTTGACTTTTTAAGGTCATAGATGTTATGATGGTATGGTATGAGATGTATGATATGATTTGATGATGTATGACATGTTTGGTGATGTATGATATGTTTGATGATGTATGTATGATGATGCCCTGTATGATGATGTGTGATTGATGATGTGCGATTGATGAGTGCGATTGATGATGTTATGCACGATGGTATGTGTGATGTATGTTATGTATGCATGTTATTATGTATGAAGACTTGCATGATCTTGCTGATGTTCCTGTTTATGCATGTTTGTCTTCTCGTGGCTTTGCGTTGAATGTTAATGAAAGAAATAAAATGAAAGTATGATATAACGTAAAGTGAAAGATAATAAAGTTGATCGAAATAATGAATGCATGCATTAATGAATGAAAGAGAAAGTGATGAAAAGCCTTGCAAGCAACTGAAGGGAGGTTCACAAGTCATTGAGAGGTGTACCTTGTGTGTGTCTATAGCGTGCAATTTTGGCTAACTCATAAGGGTTCATACACACAGTAAGAGCTCAGTCTTTGTGACTGCTCCAATAACATGCGATTTCCTAATTACTGTGTGTCATACAACATGCGATTTTGGCTAACGCATAAGAGTTCACACACATAGGGGGAGTGTCCAACTATGTGTGCATCTATAGGTGTGATTTTGGCTAACTCATAGGGGTTCATACACACAGTAAGAGTTTAGTCCCAATGACTGCTCTAATAACATGCGATTTCCTAATTGCTGTGTGTTATAAAACGTGCGATCTTGGTGAACCCATAAGAGTTCACACACATAGGGGGAGTCTGTCCTAGTGACCACTCCATATGTGCGATATGTGCGATACGTGTGATACGTGCGATATGTGCGATACGTGCGATACGTGCGATACGTGCGATACGTGCGATATGTGTGATACATGCGATACGTGTGATATGTGCCATAGGTGCGATATGTGCGGAATATGCGAAATGTACTAAACGAACAATGATGAAGATCATAATTATATACCTTGATGTATTTGCAATGTGTGATCACGTGCGATAGTAATAAAGGTTTTAATGTATGGATGGTAATGCAATGTTTTTATAAGACTAGACTCACTTAGTAACGCTGACTTTTTATGCAGTTTCCAGTTGGCTGGTGAGCATTGCTGAGGATGGCACGGGGCAGCTTCTTGGCTCTTTTGGATGGCATTCTTTTGTTTAATGTTTTTGCATTATTAGCGAACGAACGACGTTTTGAAATGAATGATTGTATTAACTTGCAAAATCATTTACAATGAAATGAAAAAGTTGATTTGATGTTCCGCTGCGATGTTTTATGAAAGTTAAATGTAATTATATGTTTTATGAGCATTAGCCAGCTGTAAGCGTCCCGGGAACAGGGCCTTACAAGTTGGTATCAGAGCCAAAGTTTAAGTGAAATGGGTAAATATTCGAAATAAACCTAAACTTAAACTGAAAATGGGATGGAAAGGGAAGGGATGCCGGTCCAAGTAGCTGCGTGCCATCAGGTATTTTCTTAATGTTAACCGGTATTACATGCGCATGTTATGTGGTTTATGTGTTGCTGGTAGATTTAGATACTGATGTATTCAGGATAGGTGATGCTCGGGTATGAAGAGTAAAGTAAGTGGCTAATCACAACTGGCCACTGTAATTAGGGACTTACTATACTTGACATAAACTGATATGTTCCCTTGAATGACCATGTTGGTGTTTGAATCTTTCAGTGTGTGTGTTAGAGGATGGCCGGTGGTAGATCATCTAAAGCTTCACGTTGTGGAGGTCGTGGTGCTGAACCACGGCTACAAGAGGAGGGCCTAGAGCTGAAAAGGTGGTTCATGAAGAACCCGAGACCCCTTATCTGGAGGGCGGGGATGAGAGTGCTAACTTAAGGGCCTCAATGAAGGAGGCAGTTGTAGAGGAGGTGCATCAGGTCATGCAGACGATCTTACCGTTTGTGGTGACTGAGGTGATAATGGCTGTGAGGGAATGAGAAAGGAAGGAAAGAAGTAGACCTATGGGCGAAAGAAGATAGCCTGAGACTGAGACGGTTCTATCTGATGATGAAGAAGAAGAGCCTACTTCAGAGGTGGCACGAGGCTGCAACTATGGGGCATTTCAAAGATGCAAGCCCCCAACCTTCGATGGTAATGGCACTGCTGCTGCTACTCACCGGTGGGTGAGAGAGATGGAAGCTATTCTGAACATCAGCGAGTGCCGAGAGGACCAGAAGGTGAAGTTCGCCGCCCACTCCTTTGTGGACTTGGCCTTGTGTTAGTGGGACAATATTGTCCAAGCTGAGGGTAGCCGGGCTATCATAAGAATGAGATGGCCAGAGTTAAAGAGGCTGGTGACTGAGGAGTTCTGTCCTTACCATGAGATGGACAAAGTTGAAAGGGAGTTCCTGTAGCTGGAGGCGGAAACGATGACACATCAGCAATACACACCAAGTTTAATGAGATGGCACGACTGGTTCCTAATCAGGTGAAACCTCTATCACAAAAGATCAAGAGGTACATCCAGGGTTTGCCGGTGGATGTCAGTAGGCATATGATCGCTGCCCGACCAAGCATGTTTAGATCGGTAGTTGACTTGGCGGGGAAGTTGTATGATGACAGGACTATGGTGGTGGCTGAGGTGAGTAGGAAGAATGATGGAGAGTGGAACTGGAATGGGAAGAGGACTGGACGGGGGTGGTCCCGACGAACAATAAGCATGCACGGGTGGATAACTGACGTGTGGTCACATCGGGTGCAGGATCGAAGAGGTGTGGTAAATGTGGGAAGGAGCATTCGGGAGAATGCAAATGGGCGTTAAACATTTGCTTCAAGTGCGGGAAGCCGGGCCATATAGTAAGGGAATGCAGGTTGTAAGGTGTTACAACTGTGGAAGGAATGGTCACCTGAGTAGAGACTGTAAGAAGCCGAGGGTTGAAGGATTAAGAGTGAAGAAGGCCGGAGGAGAAGGGCAGAGGGCAAGTGCCAGAGCGTTCACGATGACGCAGGGGGAGGCTAGAACGGACCCCGATGTTGTGTCAGGTACGTTTCTAGTAAACCAAACTTTAGCTTCTGTGTTATTTGATTTTGGTGCAAGTAAAAGTTTTATTTCTACTACTTTTTGTGCTACATTGCCTGTTAGTAGTAGGAATATAGATATGCCCTTTGATGTAGAAACTGCCATAGGAGAGTATACCCGGATTTCTGAGATGATAAAGGGTTGTGACATAGAACTAGAAGGTCACAAGTTTCCTGTTAGACCATTTATGATGACCTTAGGCGGGTTTGACGCAGTCCTAGGAATGGATTGGTTGGCAGACTACAAGGCGAACATTGTGTGTCGCAAGAAGATGGTTCGATTAACAGCGCCTGATGGAAGTACGGTGACGGTTCATGGTTATCGAGTCACGAATATTCCGAAACTAATTTCGATGACGGTGGCGGGAAAGTGCATGAGGCGGGATGTAGTGCCTACTTGGCCTATGTAAAGGATGTGGATACACTAACACCACAACTGTTAGATGCACCTGAAGGGATTTTAACAAGTTTATCAAAGTTGTTTAACCCTTTAAACATAAAACGCAGCGGATAATCATTTTAACATCTTGTTAGAAGTTTATATAAAACATTTTATGTTGATAAAACCCTTTATAGATGGATCTATTTGCATGAACAAGTAACTAACAAAACAAGCAATGAAAGATAATGAAAACTACATTTCAAAGCTTTCTTGAGATGAGAAGGATGATGTTCTTGAAGGCAAGACTCCAAATAGCAATCCTCAAGAAGTAATACCCCAAGCTCCTCCAAACACCCACTTGCTAGGTTGTATTGCACCACTTAAAAGAACCTCTCTTCCAAGTCGATTTCTAGCCAAGAATCCCTGCTTGAAGGCTGAAAATGAGCTTGTTTGCAGCCCTAAAAACCGAGTTCTAGAGAGAGAGATGAGAGGATTTCAATTGCTTTGTGTGTGTTAGAGAAAAGTGTGTTTTCTTTTAAAAGAGTGTTATGCCTTGGTTGCTTGGAACAACAACAAAAGGGAGAGTTCCAAAGCCCCTAAGGGGCGGCCAAAATTACTCCCAAAAGGGGAGTTTCCCTCTGATTTTTATTTTATAAAAGTACACTTTCAACCTTATGTTTTTTTTATAAAATTAAACCCCTTTTTAATTTTATAACAATAACACAATATTATTTGTCATTGTTTAACTAATTTAAATAATGAAACAATATTTCTCATGAACAAATTATCTATATAATCATGTTCATTTACAAAACCAATGTTTTTAGAAAACCTGGTTTCTAAATAGGTGCTAAATTTATTCGTATGATCACATCGACGGACAAATATTTATGGTTTTTGTTTGGCTTGTTATTGGGTATGACCCGACTTGGATCATATCACACTAGCCACGTCAATTTAATATGTGTCTTGGGCAGATCACTTCTTTCAATCTCCCACTTGCACAAGATTCATAGTAGATTGATGCAAGCAGCAAAGAACGCCTAGCAACGGTTTGCTACCCCTAGTGTATATGATTAAGTGCCATTGAATAACATCATCCTGTTCAAGTGCCTTACTTGAAATGTTTTAGGTGAATGAATCATCTATCCTTTTGTTTCAAATGTCATGTTGAATCTAGAGACACAGGATTGTCATTCTCCGATGATTCAACTTTAACAGCCTTAGACATCTAACTCTCAACGAATAAGAGGAACAAATTCCATCTTGACTACATACGTCTCTCACAATCACCTTATATCATACCTGAACCTAGCCTTATGTACTGCCAATCTTTCATAACAGTAAAGAACTAAGTCAAAGTACAATACTTATTGAATATCAAGACCCAATATGTATCTCAGGTCTGAGGATGCAATGATATTCGCCTTTACTCA
The DNA here is from genome assembly GCA_025506515.1 of Flaveria trinervia. Lineage (NCBI taxonomy): Eukaryota > Viridiplantae > Streptophyta > Magnoliopsida > Asterales > Asteraceae > Flaveria > Flaveria trinervia. The sequence continues at coordinate 46,999,269 of CM046458.1, read as the reverse complement.
ATATCTCTTATGACTAATCAAAGGATTCCATGCAGAAATAATTGAGAGCGGGTCAGTCCTATATCTATATCCCATAGATATCAATGAACTTTGGTAGCAACCTCTTGCTCTATATTCATACCTTAGGAATATCAACCAATCCAAGTTCATTATAGTCTTACATTCATAGTTGTTCCCACAAGTATGATCGACTATGGACGTTTAGAATAACTTACTTATTCACGGATTTAAAACATGCTAAAATAGAAGAACAAATAAAGTTATAACTATATAATTAAGTAAATAACATAATTTCCAATAATAATAAAAAATAAAATCAAATCCAGTCATTAGAATATCGAAGTCCCATGGCACAAACATGACCTTCATGCTTTGCCTTTTCAAGGAGCTTTGTGAGTGGACCCGCAATGTTTTTATCAGTGTGAACCTTGTGAATACATATCTTTCCCTTTTCAACTTCATCCCTTATGTAGTTGAATCTCCGCTCAATGTGCCTTGTTTTCTGATATGCACGAGGTTCCTTGATTTGTGCAATCGCACCCTCGTTATCACAAAAAATCTCCAGAGGATCCTGAATGGAAGGGACTACCCCTAGATCGGCTATGAATTTCTTCAACCATGCAACTTCCTGTGTTGCCAATGAAGCGGCGATGTATTCTGACTCTGTAGTGGACAAAGCTACGACATCTTGCTTTGAGCTTTTCCAAGAAACAGCTCCCCCATTCAAGATAAAGATGTACCCCAATTGAGATCGTGAATCATCTCGATCGGTTTGGAAACTCGCATCCGTGTAACCCTTTACAACGAGTTCCTCTTCACTAGTCCTGTAGATCAAGAACATGTCCTTAGTCCTCCTTAGGTATTTTAGAATGTTCTTGACAGCCATCCAATGACTATCACTAGGATTTTGCTGGTATCTACTTGTCATGCTTAAAGCGCATGACACGTCCGGTCTAGTGCATATCATTGCATACATGATGGATCCTATAGCAGATGCATATGGGATTGCCTTCACTCTATTCTGCTCCTCCTTTGAGCTTGGATATTGAGTCATACTCAATATTGTCCCTCTTTGAATAGGTACAGTACCTTTCTTAGAGTTTTCCATCTTGAACCTTTTCAAGATTTTGTCAATGTATGCACTTTGATTTAAACCAATCAGCCGCCTTGATCTATCCCTATAGATCTTTATTCCCAAAATATAGGCGGCTTCACCAAGATCCTTAATGGAAAAGCAGCTTCCAAGCCAGGCTTTTACACCTTCCATTGTTGAATGTCATTCCCAAACAGTAGAATGTCATCGACATATAATACTAGAAGGTATTGTGCTCCCAATAGCCTTTTTATACACACAACCTCATCAGTGTTTTTGATGAAGCCAAATTTCTTGATCTCCTCATCAAAACGGTGATTCCAGCTTCTTGATGCTTGTTTCAATCCATAGATTGATTTCTTTAACTTGCATACTTTATTAGGGGTTTTTGATCGACAAAACCTTCAGGCTGAACCATATAGACATCTTCCTCAAGATATCCATTCAGGAAAGCGGTTTTGACATCCATTTGCCAAATCTCATAATCATAATGAGCAGCTATGGCAAACAATATCCTTATGGACTTTAGCATCGCAACAGGTGAGAAAGTTTCATCATAATCAACCCCTTGAGTTTGAGTGAAACCCTTTGCTACAAGTCTAGCCTTATAAGTATCCATTTTCCATGCATATCGGTTTTCTTCTTGAAAACCCACTTGCTACCAACTACTTTGGAGTTAAGAGGTGGTACAACCAAGTCCCATACTTGATTGTCATGCATGGATTGCATCTCAACGCTCATGGCCTCGAGCCATTGTCATAATCTGAATTGGACATTGCATCATGGTATGTGGTTGGTTCATCTGAATCTACCACATAGCATCCATCCATGAAAAATCCGTATCTTTCAGGTGGATTACTAGTTCTACCACTTCTGCGAACGTTTTGTGTGTATTGATCAACCACTTGATCATCTTCAACATCCTCATGTTGAGTGCTGGTTTCAACCAAACGTGCACCGGGTTGTGGTTCTTGATCCTCCTCAAGATCCACTGTTCTACTGCTAGTTCCTTCCATAAGGAACTTTGCTTCTAAGAACTCACCCTTTCTGGCAACAAACACCTTTTGTTCCAGTGGATCATAGAAATAATATCCCATAGAATCTCTAGGGTATCCTACAAAAATACACTTGGTTGATCGGACTTCTAATTTGTTTGGGGTGGGAGTCTTAACATAAGCCTCACAACCCCAAATCCTTAAGTATGATAGGGATGGAATTCTTCCATGCCATATCTCAAAAGGTGTCCTTTCCACATTTTTGGTTGGGGCCATATTTAAAATACGGGCCGCGGAGAGCAAAGCAAAACCCCAAAAATGAGAGGTAATGTGCTTCTAGCCATCATAGATCGGACCATATCCAATAAGGTTCGATTCCTCCTTTCAGACACACCATTATGTTGTGGTGTTCCAGGTGGAGTGAGTTGTGAGACAATCCCACAACTCTTAAGATGATCTTAAAAAGCATCACTTAGGTATTCACCTCCTCTATCGGTGCAGAGAACTTTAATCGTCTTGTTGAGTTGATTTTCTACTTCATTCTTGAAGATTTTGAACGTTTCAAAAGCTTCATCTTTGTGCCTTAATAAGTACACGTACCCATAGCGACTATAATCGTCGGTAAAGGTAATGAAGTATCTTCACCATTCCTAGTCATTGGCTTAAAAGGACCACATACATCCGAATGTATGATACCTAATAAGTCTTTTGCCCTTTCGTTAGTTCATTAAAGGGTGCCTTAGTCATTTTTCCTTGTAAACAAGATTCAATACATCAAATGAATCACATTCATTTGTTTTTAAAAGACCATTCTTTTGAAGTGTTTGTATACGTTTCTTGTTTATATGACCAAGACGACATTGCCAAAGATAGGTATCACTCAAATCCAACTTGAGTTTCTTGGTGTTAGTTTGGTACAATGAACTATTTAAAGTATTTTCATGAACCAATTCATAAATACCATTAATGGGAATAGCTTTAAAATAGAACATCATTTAAAGAAACATGAATATCATTTTCAATAAAAGATAATACATAACCATAATGTCTTAATTGGGAAACAGAAATATATTCCTAGTCAAACTAGGAGCATACAAAACATTCTTCAAGGTTACTTCCAAACCACTTGGAAGTTTTAGGATGTACTCCCCACGATCTTCAACATTGACTTTGGTTCCATTGCCCATGAAGAGGCTAACATCCCTTGATTGAAGTCCCTACTTCTTTTGAACTCCTGCAACAAATTGCAAATATGAGTTCCACATCCGGTATCTAATACCCATGTGTTAGAAGATGTAATATTGAGATCAATATGTATCATGTAAATTGTACTTGAGGTTTGCCCCGCATCCCTCTTTTCTCTCAACTCTTTGAGATAGACTGGAAAATTTCTCATCCAATGCCCTATCTCACCATACTTGAAGCATGGATCGTTTGCAGCAACCTTCTGCTTCTTCTCCTTGGGCTTCGGAGGTACTGCCCTAACTACCATCTTCCCTTTTCCCCCAACGTGCCCCTTCCCTTTGGCAACAATTGCCTTAGGAGGGGTTGAGATCTTTTGTTCCTCCCACCTTCATTGATGGTGAGAACGGGTAAAACCTTTTACCCATTCCCGCCTCGGCCGTTTTGAGCATTGAATGAAGTTCATTTATGCTCTTGTCCCATCCGTTCATGTTGTAGTTCATGACGAATGCCTCAAACCTTTTAGTTAGGCCATTCAGGATCAAATCCGTGTCCAACTCCTTTGAGACAGGACAATTTAGCCTTTGAAGGCGGTCATGTGGCTTTTCATCTTGAGAACATAAGATGAAACCGATTGCGATTCCTCCATCCGACAGACATGAAGCGCTCGAACCGTTTCGAAGCGCTACCCCTAGCTTGTTGCTGGAATGTTTCCCGCAACTGGGTGATCATGTCATAAGCTCCATGGAGCTCATATTCCTTTTGGAGGTCGGGTGTCATACTTGCTAACATTAGGCAAGAGACTTGGATGGAGTCTTCCATATATTTAACCCATTGTTATAGGCCCATTCATCCTCCTCGTTGGGTTCATCGGGGATGGGATCATCAAGGATGTAGGCTCGCTTTTCTTGCTTGAGAACGATTCTCAAGTTGCGGTACCAATCCATGAAGTTGTTAGGTGTTAGACGATCCCTTTGAAGGATGCCCTAAGAGATTGGTTGTTTTGGGTTGGTACATCGTTATAGCGTTGTGGTTGTCGGCCATCTACAAGATTTTACAAAGTTCCATTTTAGTATTCATTGATATAATAATATTTCATTTATTAATACCCTTTTATGTCTCATAGACGATTAATAAATAAAATTTAGAATCCAACGTTATTTTTAAATATTGGTTAGGTGACCTTTATCCATTATTTAAATTAACAAGGTAGTCATGAATGACAATTGAACCTATTGCAACTTCTAATGGTATGGGATCGTTTGAACATCTTATGTTTGAAACATCATGTTTATCCCATCAACACCTTTGTAAGCATATTTTAGGTGATCCATTCAATATATTCACAAATCAAGTCGTCCTACTTACACACACGTGTGAGTTTACTACATAAGTGGTTAGGTGACCTTTATCCCACAAACATGGTATTCTCACCTCAAGTTACAATTTCCCTTAAAATGGTTAAGTGACCTTTATCCCACTAAGAGTTTGCAAGTAACCTAAGTGTTGTGTAAAAGGATGGTGTTAAACTTGTTTCAAAAGGGATTTAGTTTAGTTGGAAAGCTCTATGTACCATATGATTGTATGCATTCAACCATATGGTACCCATTTGTTCGTTTAAATAAAACCCATTTTATTTTGCAAATCATTAACCCTTTTATAAAACCATTCTATTTGTGCTTAATGATTAAAGAACCAATTTCTTGTTATAGCATGTTTTAGTAGACGGTTTGTTAATCATATTCAAATATTCAAAACAAATATCAACATAAGCAATCAACCAAGCATAAATAATCCATCCACATATGCATAACAAAGCATACTAAATTGAGCACACTTGTTAGCCAAAAAGTGTGTCAAAAGGTCTTGTCCTAAGGGTTAAGACATGACACAAGGATGGCAAAAGGACTCCCACTTGAAACCACATCTTCAAGCATCCTCTTTGTCCATCTTTTCTTCAAATCTTGATCTTGAGCATCCTTACAAAATATGTATCCTAATACAATTTTCTAATAAAGGAAAAACTCCTAATCTATTTATTACAAACCAAATGAATAAATAAATTACCAAACAAGACTTACAACATATAATAAGATTATAACATAACAAATGAATAAAACATGACAATCAATCCATCAATCCACAAGGTCAAGGCTTTGTTATGCATAACCAAACAACATATCCCAAAAGGAAATCATCCAACTCAAGCATGGCTTCATTTAATTAAAAAATCCAACAAAAAAGTTTTTTTTTTCAAACACACTGCTGTCGCACAGCAGCAACATAAAAAAATTGGATTTTTCAATTTTTAACAAAATTAAAAACACAAGATTCAAGCCATCTCAATGCATATAATTAGGGTTTCTAATAACCCAAGAAAAGACACAAAACGATCTAAAGAAGTTAGTGTCCATGCAACCGGCTCTAGATGTCATTGAAGGGATTTTTACAAGTTTATCAAAGTTGTTTAACCCTTTAAACATAAAACGCAGCGGATAATCATTTTAACATCTTGTTAGAAGTTTATATAAAACATTTTATGTTGATAAAACCCTTTTAGATGGATCTATTTGCATGAACAAGTAACTAACAAAACAAGCAATGAAAGATAATGAAAACTACATTTCAAAGCTTTCTTTGAGATGAGAGAGATGATGTTCTTAAAGGCAAGACTCCAAATACCAATCCTCAAGAAGTAATACCCCAAGCTCCTCCAAACACCCACTTGCTAGGTTGTGTTGCACCACTTAAAAGAACCTCTCTTCCAAGTCGATTTCCAGCCAAGAATCCCTGCTTGAAGGCTGAAAATGAGCTTGTTTGCAGCCCTAAAAACCGAGTTCTAGAGAGAGAGATGAGAGGCTTTCAATTGCTTTGTGTGTGTGAGAGAAAAGTGTGTTTTCTTTTGAAAGAGTGTTATGCCTTGTTGCTTGGAACAACAACAAAAGGGAGAGTTCCAAAGCCCCTAAGGGGCGGCCGAAATTACTCCCAAAAGGGGAGTTTCCCTCTCATTTTTATTTTATAAAAGTACACTTTCAACCTTATGTTTTTTTATAAAATTAAACCCCTTTTTAATTTTATAACAATAACACACTATTATTTGTCATTGTTTAACTAATTTAAATAATGAAACAAATATTTCTCATGAACAAATTATCTATATAATCATGTTCATTTACAAAAACAATGTTTTTAGAAAACCCGGTTTCTAATAGGTGATAATATTTATTCGTATGATCACATCGACGGACAAATATTTATTGGTGTTTGTTTGGCTTGTTATTGGGTAAGACCCGACTTGCATCATATCACACTAGCCACATCAATTTAATATGTGTCTTGGGCAGATCACTTCTTTCAGCACCAAGACTTGAAGAGAGATTTTTGGTGGCTGGGTATGAAGCGTGATATTGTGGAGTACGTGAGTAAATGCCTTACTTGTTTACGAGTAAAGGCCGAGCATCAAAAGCCGTATGGGCAGATCCAACTGTTGGATATACCGAGTGGAAGTGGGAGCATATCACCATTGATTTTATCACAAAGCTACCGTGCGCAGCGTGAGGATACGATGCCATATGGGTGATAAATGATCGATTGACGAAGACCGCTCACTTCCTACCTATTTGTGAGACGTATTCATCTGAGAGTTTGGCATTTCTATTCATCAAAGAAATTGTAAGCATCATGGTGTACCGGTGTCCATTGTGTGACGCTCGGTTTACATCCAAATTTTGTAAGAAATTCCACGATGCAATGGGAACGAGGCTACACATTAGCACGACTTATCATCCTCAGACGGATGGTCAGTTGGAGAGGACGATTCATACGCTGGAAAATATGCTTCGGGCATGCGTCATTGATTTTTGAGGAAGTTGGGACGACCACTTACCGTTAGCTGAGTTCTCATATAACAACAACTATCATGCCAATATTGGTATGCCCCCTTATGAGATGCTATACGGTAGGAGATGTAGGACACCCGTGTGTTGGGGTGATATTGGTTAGAAAGAGTTAGGAAGCATCGAGGTGATCGAGGCTACGACTAAGAAGCTTGAAAGGATCAAGGCCTTCATGAAGGTAGCCAAGGTAGACAGAATTCATATGCTGATAAATGATGTAGACCAATTGAGCTCTAGGTGGGTGATAGGGTTATGTTGAAAGTCTCACCCTGGAAGGGTATCATTCGGTTTAGAAAGTGGGGCATTGAGCCCGAGATACATAGGCCTTTCCGAATCATTGCTAGAGTTGGAGAGGTGGCCTATAGATTGGAGTTACCAGATGAGTTAAGTGGAATGCATCCGACATTCCATGTATCTCATCTGAGGAAGTGCTTAGCAGACGAGGATATGATGGTACCACTAGAGGATATTGAGGTAGATGAACGGCTCAATTATATGGAGCAAATAGTGGTGATTGATCGTAAACAGAAGAGGTTGAGGAATAAAGTGGTTCCTCTGGTGAGTGTATAGTGGAAGCACAAGAAGGGATCTGAGTCTATGTGGAGATGGAAGAAGAGATGAGACAACACTACCCGCAATTGTTTGAGGAATAACAGGTTTCAGGGACAAAACCTATATAATGGGGGTGGACTTGTAACACCCGATTATTTTTTAAGTCAAAGGAAGAAAGAATAAAGTGAAGAAAAAGAAAGAAAATATATTTTACCCAAGTTAAGGGTAAAAAGTGTCAAAAAGGACAAAGGTTTGAAAAAGTGGGTGTAAAAGGTGATGGCCGCCCATCACCTCCTACACACCTTTTTCATCCAGATTTTTTAGAGAGAAAGAGTAAGAAGGAGCTAAACCTCTCAGGTTTGAAGAAGAACCAGTGAAAAATTTGAATTCAAGGTAACAATTCATGGTTTTATGGTGTTCTTAACTAATTATGTCCTCGGGTTTATGCTCATGTGTGTTGGTATGTGTTCAGGTGTGTGTTTTGGTGGGTTTATAGGAGTGAACATGTAGCAAATGAGTTTTGAAGGAAGTCATAGCCAAGGCTGCTAAGGTGAGTTCTAGGACCCCTCTTTTACTAGTTTTTAACTATTTTGGGGCTAGAATGGATAAATATATGTTTTTATAAATCTGGGTTTTATACCCGTATGTCTGAATGTATTTATGTTACGGGTATGGTGTGATTGTGGGCTATGTTCACGCTTGATGATGTTATGGTTGTGTTTCTAAGGCTTAGAATGCATGATTTAAGCTTATAACATGATAGATGAGGTTTTGGGGACTGAATCTGTTGTTAGTGTGCCCTAGGCTGCTCATACGCCCAAACAGTAGTTCATACGCCTAAGTTAGATAACTGCTTAAGTGTTGAAAAATGCGGATGGAAAGTCAATGCGATAGAAAGTCAATGGGGATGAGAAGTCAATGCGGATGATTATTGGGGAAATGCGGATGAAGAGTTAATGCGGATGAGCATTGACAACTAAGTAAGAGAAATGCGGATGAGTGTGGGGAAATGCAGATGAACAGTTAATGCGGATGAGCATTGACCACTAGTAAGAGAAATGCGGATGAGTAGTGGGAAATGCGGATGAGTAAGTTCATGCAATTGAGGAAATGTGGATGAACAAAGTTAATGCGGATGAACAAATGCGGATGAGTAAGTTCATGCGACTGAGGAAATGCAGATGAACAAAGTTAATGCAGATGAACAAATGCGGATAAGTAAGTTCATGCGATTGAGGAAATGCGGATGAACAAAGGAATCCGGATGAGTAAAAAGAAATGCGGATGAACAAAAAGAAATGTCGATGAACAAAATGGCAAATGCGGATGAATACTTAGAATATTTTTTGATTTTATGGGGGAAAAGTGAAATTTAGGCTTTGACTTGGGATGTTCGTGGGAGCTATGTAAGTTGACTTTTTGAGGTCAAAGATGATGTGATGGGCATGAATGATATAAGATGGTGATGATGATGTGAAATTTTGGCCTTGACTTGGGATGTTCTCGGGAGCTATGTAAGTTGACTCTTTGAGGTCATAGATGTTATGATGGGCATGGTATGATGATGTATGATATGATTTGATGATGTATGATATGATTTGATGATGTATGTATGATGATGCCCTGTATAATGATGTGTGATTGATGATGTGCGATTGATGATGTTATGCATGATGGTATGTGGATGTATGTTATTTATTCATGTTGATATGTATGATGATTTCCATGATCTTGTTGATGTTCCTTTTTATGTATGTTTGTCTTCCGTGGCTTTGCGTTGATTGTTAATGAAAGAAATGAAATGAAAGTATGATATAACGTAAAGTGGAAGATAATGAAAGAGGAACAAAATAATTACTGCATGCATTAATGAATGAAAGAGAGTGATGAAAAGCCTAGCAAGCAACTGAAGGGAGGTTCACAACTCATTGAGAGTTGTTACCTTGTGTGTGTCTATAGCGTGCGATTTTGGCTAACTCATAAGGGTTCATACACACAGTAAGAGTTCAGTCTTGGTGACTGCTCTAATAACATGCGATTTCCTAATTACTGTGTCATATAGCGTGTGATTTTGGCTAACCCATAAGAGTTCACACACACAGGGGGAGTGTCCAACTATGTGTGCATCTACAGCATGTGATTTTGGCTAACTCTAAGGGTTCATACACACAGTAAGGGTTTAGTCCCGTTGATACTCCAATAACGTGCGATTTCCTAATTACTGTGTGTTATATAGCGTGCGATCTTGGCAAACCCATAGGAGTTCACACACATAGGGGGAGTTTGTCCTAGTGACCACTCCATATGTGCGATACGTGCGATATCTGCGATATGTGTGATCATGTGCAATAGTAATGAAAAGGTTTTAACGTATGGATGGTAATGAAATGTTTTTATAAAACTAGAACTCACTTAGCAACGCTAACTTTTGAATGAAAGAACAATGGGAAACATCTCGTATTCACAAGAAACATCTTATCTCTCAGATTATTGGTCCTTGAATGAAAGAACAATGCGAAGTAACTCTAAACAAGCAAATCTGTGCTTGTACTCATGTTTTCTTTCTCAATTGTCACTAAAAACATTACTGAAGCATTGAAGGACAATAGTTGGATTGAAGCAATGCAGGAGGAATTACTACAATTCAGAAAACAAGAAGTGTGGAAACTGGTGGATTTTCTTGAAAGAGAGAATGCTATTGGCACAAAATGGTTATTCAGAAACAAATTAGATGACAGAGGAATAATCATTTGAAACAAAGCTCGATTAGTAGCTCAAGATTACATTCAGGAGGAAGGGATAGATTATGATGAATTGTTTGCTCTAGTTGCAAGACTAGAAGCGATTCGGGTCTTTCTGGCATATTCTTCTTATATGAAATTCAAAGCGTATCAAATGGACATTAAGGGTGCATTTTTGTATGGACCAATCACCGATGATGTGTATGTTAAGAAACCTCAAGGTTTTGAAGATGCTGAATTTCCTCATCGTGTGTACAAGCTTAGCAAAGCTCTATATGGTCTACATCAAACCCTAAGAATCTGGTATGAAACATTTTCATTACACTTGATCCAACATGGATATACACGAGGGAAGATTGATCCTACTTTATTCATCAAGAAGGATGCATATGATCTTCTTTGTGTACAAGTGTATGTGGATGATATCATTTTTGGATCAATCAGTCAAAACTTTGCTTAGAATTTGAAGAAATCATGAAATCTTGTTTCCAGATGAGTTCTATGGGAGAATTCAATTTCTTTCTTGGATTTCAAGTTACACAGTCTACAGATGGCATCTTCATCAATCAAGAGAAGTTTGTTGATAAAATATTGAAGAAATTCAAGCTACAAAATTGTCAATCCATCAGAATTTCAACTGACATAAACACCAAGATTGATCTAGATCCAATAGGAAAATCAATAGACCAAACATTATATAGATTTATGATTGGATCTTTGATGTATTTAACTGCATCTAGACCTGCCATAATGTATGTTGTTTGTGTCTATGCTAGGTATCAATCAGACCCAAAGGAATCTCACCTTATGGTTGTCCAACACATATTCAGATATCTCAAAGGAAAACCAAATCTAGGGTTATGGTATCCTTCTGAAGGAAACTTCGAGTTACATGGATATACTGATAGTGATTATGGGGGATGTTGTCAAGATAGATAATCTACCATGGGTGGTTGTCAGTTTTTGGGTCCTCAATTAGTCTCATGGCAATGTAAGAAATTGACAAACGTCTTAATCTCAATTGAAGAAACTGAGTATATTGCTGCATCATCAGGGTGTTCTCAAATCCTTTGGTTGCAAAATCAATTACTGGATTACGGGTTCAATTTTCTTAAAACTCCTATTTACATTGATAACGTTGCTGCTATATTTATTACAGCTAATCTTGTCCAACATTCTAAAACAAAACATATCGAGATTCGATATCATTTTCTTAGAGACAACTCTGAAAAAGTTTATTCATTTTGATTCAGATATCAACAGAAAAGTAGTTGGCTGACCTGTTTACCAAAGATTTCTTACCAGGAGGTTTGAGTATCTAGTTGAGTCCATTGATCTTATTAACCATGTTGAAAACTGATTTATCTTTATCAAAATGATAATAACCCTCCCTCATTTTCATAAACAAATCACAAGTTAAACCGTCAAAGTTAACTGCCTGATTATGTATATTGTGTGTATTTGTTAAATGAAAAAGAAAATATAGCATTAGAAAATTGAAAAATCAAAAGAGAAAATTATAAAATGAAAATACAAAAATATAGTTTAGTTGTTATATTTTTTAGGATTGAATCTGCCATTACAATATGTGAGAAATGATAGTACATCAGCTTTAGTCAGTTGCATACTTCACTCGCTCATAAAGTCTGACGTGCTCAGCTATGATTTGCAGGCAAGATCATGTAATTATACTGAAAAAGTAGATTATTGTGATTAAACTAAATCATCTATGCGTTTGTGTGTGTCCATCTTAGTTCTAATGAGTAGTATTGACTTATCTGCTTGATTGCTTGTAAGTCACAATCTCACACCTAGAAATATGTGTAACTATCAGATCTAGTTAACGCATCTGTTCACTTCGCTGTTATGAGTCATCATAGACCTGAAGTGACGAGGTATCCTTTGTTGTAAGTCATTACAGACCTGGATATTCTCACCTGATGCATAAGATGCCAATGTGCACAATCCTTTCAAAAGTCCAAAATGGATGCCCTATTATCTTATGTATCATCTCTGTCTACTTCTTTATGAAACGGATTCGGGAATCACCTAATGGCTTGTCCATTGTGGTTTTCTCGGAGATTATCAACTGGTTTAACCATGATGATTCTCTGATTGACCTAAACATGAGATCTGGTTATACATATATGATAGGTTTCTAAGTTGAGTAAAAGTGCTTGCTTGCATACCTTGACGAGGGTTGGTCTCTCTAAGTCGAAGTGTGGATTACATAATGTCATATCTAATACAACCTTAATAAACACAAGAACAAAAAAGTAAGTGTACTGATTCTTTTGCCAAAGTAGTCATTGTCTGTCCATAGATCTCGTGTCTCCTTTGTTGTGGTAACATTGACCTGGAACACACTTGATTAGGATTTAATGTTGATACATCATGTTGCTAGTTTATGTTCTTAATGTAAAAGTATTTCATTTCTTACACATGTGTAATGTCACTACTAAATGAATATGATATGCTTTTGATGTTTATTTGTATTTGAATATTTCATATTATTATTATATTTGGTATATTTCATATGTATGAACATCTTATATAGGTTTGAGGTTGTTGTACACAGTTCTAAGTCAATAATGACTGAGAAATGTGTTCAACCTAGTCGGGTGATTATTCATGCTAATGGACCATACTTATGGACCATACACATGAATGAATCATGCTTATGAACCAGTCGCACGACTAAACCAGGAGACTGTATTAGTCGTATGACAGAGACATAAGATTGATTCAGTCGGATGACTGAACTTTCAGTTGTGTGTATGAATCAACCGCATGAGTCAGTTGCACGACGGAACCATGCAAATGGTTCAGTCGTACGAATGAAAACTACAAACCTATAAATACCACATAATTCGTGGAAAAAATAAGACTTCAAATATTCACATACCCTAGCCGTCCAGAGCGTCCTAAATAGCCAATCCAACTTCATAGTTCGTTCCTGATCGATTTCTAATCAATTCTTAATGTTTGTTTCATCGTTAAATCGATCAGGTTGTCGTTCTCACTGATTGGATCGTCAGTCAAATAAGATTCCGCACTATTTGATCTGGTCTCATGCAGAATCTGTTAGTACTCTGTATGAAAACGGTCCTGACAAGTGGTATCAAAGCTTTGGGTCATGATTTTGCGTGGATTCAATTGGTTTTGGTGTTAAAACTAGCGTTTTCAATCAAAAGAGTCACCTTTTTGCTCCAAATAGTGTTTTTGACATTTTCTTGTGTTAAGTTCCGATTGTTCATCAAACGACAGATTAGGGTTTACGGAAAATCATATTTTGTGTCAAAATGTTCAAAATATTCGATTTTTCAAACACAGCAGCCTTCAGTTGCACGATTGGTCCATTCGTACGACTGAACCCATTTGTAATTCACACGACTGAACTCAGTCATGTCTCTAATTCGCACAGTTAAGCAGCTCCAGTCAGTTGATTCCAATCGCCCTGCACATTCGCATGACTGAATCCAACGCACAATTGAATTCACTCGTAGCTTTCATTCGCACGAGTGACCCATTGGCTTAGCTCATTCGCATGAGTGAATATGTCTGGTTTTAAGTTTACCAAGTTTAAAGCAATGGAAGACTAGTGTACTGTATTCACTGCTGGTAAGGACTCGCGTATCCAAAACCTTCTACTTCTGGTGAATGAGATTGGAAACCGCAACAATCCGCCAAAGCTATTTAGTTTGGATGAATTCCCACAATGGAAACACGGTTTGAAATCTACTTGAATGGAGTCGATCCAACCTTTGGACATCCATTGAGACTGGTTACACGGTACTAGTCAGTGCGAATGGAGTTAAATTGAGGTTGGGAGGAATGAGTGAATCCCAGAAGACTCTACATAATGCCGAAAAGAAAGTATATGCCTTTGTTGACTCAGTCTATATCTAAGGACATATTTCATCAGTTCTCCGAGAACAAGTAGTCTAAGAAATTATGGGAGGCTTTGGAAAAGAGATACGAAGAAAATGCAACTCTGAAAGCACTGAAGGCAAAAGCTCTTAAGAAGGAATTTGACAATTTCTCTCCGATTGGGAATGAGAGCTTGGATGATATCATTAATCGATTCAATCATCTGATTAGTGAGTTGCACACTCATGGTGTGACCACATCCATGGAAGATAAAGTATCTAGTTTTGCTGATGGTCTGCCAGACAAATATGATCCATTTGTGTTTAATCTGAGACAAAACGACATTCTTGCTACTTTAGACATAAATAATTTCATTTTGAAATACAAGTCAAAGAAAGGATCCTATGCTCAGAATCCTGCACTATACAATTCAGTTCCAACTCCAGTTTCTTTAGGTGGACTGCTACAAATGGCGTTTGTGTCTAGCTCTTATGCTCTTTCCTAAAGCAATGCATCAGGAACTGTAACATCAGGGTCATCTGGAACCCAATACACAGTTCCTGAGGTAAATACTACCAAGTGAAGACCGAGAACCTGGGAAATGTCACCGTGGAAGTTGCTAAAGAGCACATGGACCTTCTAGCTGCTGTTGTTCAATCTTATGATGGATTAGTTGCTGGTAAGATGGGAAACTGTTATCTTGCTGATGAGGACTACAAGCAAGTTGATGAAACTGAGCTAGAACACATGGATATTGTGTGGGCCTTGGCTAGTGCTGTTAGAAGGGCTAAGAAGTTTGTTAAAAAGACGGGGCAAAATTTGGTTGCTACTAAAGATACGACATTGGATTCGACAAGACCAAAGTCACGTGTTTCAATTGTGGTGAAAAGGGGCACTTCAAACGTGAGTGCATAAAGCCAAAGAAGACTGGAAATGGAAATCCTTTTCCAACATTCAACCAAAAAGACAAGATAAGATTGGAGCTTCATCTTCAAGTAAAGAGTCTAAGGATTTAGCTGCTCAAAGTGATGAAGGACAAGACTGGTCCTTCCGATTCATGTCTGAGGGTGAATCCAACATGCTTTAGTTGATACATTGGATGATGGATCTACAAGTGAAAGAGACATTATTGTTGAGCATACACTGTCAGATAACAAAGAAGCTAGGATGTCATTGATCATGTGGTTGAAGCAGAGCATAGTGCTACAAACTTAGAATCTCCAGTCACCGAAGAGTCTGACTCTGCTTTGATGGCCAACTCATCTAGTTCCACATAGGTATGTTCTAAAGACTAATTATTTGAAAAACATGCATGTACTGAATGTGATAAATTTAGGGAAAGCATTGATTTAAAATTTGCTAGGTT
This sequence comes from Flaveria trinervia, assembly GCA_025506515.1. Lineage (NCBI taxonomy): Eukaryota > Viridiplantae > Streptophyta > Magnoliopsida > Asterales > Asteraceae > Flaveria > Flaveria trinervia. Next base: position 46,983,574 of record CM046458.1, on the reverse strand, counting down.
ACTAGAACATAATGATAATCTAGTAAATGATTTACATCCCTGCATTAAAGCAAGTCGTGTTTTATGTTGGACCAAAAGAACCAATGAGCCTGATCAGAAAAACCTCTAAGTCCCACATACATTACAACTGCTGAAGAAGATCACAACAGCTGAAGACATCAGCTGATTACAAGGTCTGAAGACAAAGTCCGAAGACAAGAACTGAAGACTACTACTGAAGACAAAGTCTGAAAGTAAAGAACTGAAGACAAAGTCTAAAGCTATCAGGACAAAGTCTGAAAGTTCAGGAGGAGTTTGCTGAAGACAGCAGCTGATTACAAGGTCTGAAGACAAAGTCTAAAGACAAGAACTGAAGACTACTACTGAAGACAAAGTCTGAAAGTAAAGTACTGAAGACAAAGTCTAAAGCTATCAGCTGAAGACAAAGTCTGAAAGTAAAAGTCTGAAGAACAAAGTCCGAAGAACAAAGACTGAAGACAAAGACTGAAGACCAAAGTGATCAGTAGTTGTCATAACAGCTGAAGTAATTAACTTCAGTAGTTGTGATGGCTTCCTTTTCTGTACTTGTAATTTACTTTTCAGTAGTTATAGTTTCAGTAGTTTAGTTTAAGTAGTTTTATGTTTCTTGTACTTAACATTCTCTGAGATGTAATCAGTAGTTGAGAACATTCTCAGTAGTTTGCATAGTTTCGATAGTTTGAATAATTCCGTTAGATGCCACTATCAAGTGACATCACAGACGTCACATATCCTATATAAGGAATGTTGACCTAATTGTAAAGTGTGACATTAAGCCACCACGAAAGCATATGAATGAAATATCTCTCTTGTAGAATTCTCTTTTTCTATAACCATTTACTGTTACACTGAATATCAATTGTGTTCTTGTGAATTGTTTAATTCGTTGTTCGAATTCCACTGCTATACTCTCTAATTAATCAAACTTAGATCACTGATCCTAACAAATGGTATCAGAGCATGGTTAATCATTGATCGATCTAACAATTGATCATTGAAACTGCTATTCGATATCTAAGTTTGATTGAATTAGCATATTTGCAAGAATTGGTTATAGATCATTGAATTTCTGATGCTTTCGTTTATCTGCTTTGAGTTTTCTCTTGGTTCATATTGAGTTTGTTGTGTTTTGCACTAAATCAGTTAAAACTTAATTGAATTTGGTTGAATCTGAGAATGACTACTTCTTCTAATGACCCTCACAATACCGGTTCCTCAACCAAGCCTCCGATGCTGGTTAGGACTGAGTATAACATATGGCAACGAAGAATGCTTCATCACCTGCCTGTTACCAGTTCAGGTTGTTGGACATCTGTGGTACATGGTCCACACAAGCCTATGGTGAACAATCCGGAAACCAACCAAATGGTTCCGAAGAAGAAGGAACAATACTTAGATGAGGATCGAAAACTGTTTGAGATTGATGCTAAAGCGCGTGGAATTTTGGCCATGGCACTGCCGAATGAAATCTATTCTGGGCTTATGCTCATGACCTCTGGAATGCATTGAAGGAACAATTTGGTGGAACAGATGAGGTCTTAGCAAACAACACAGAAATCCTTGCCCAACAATATGAGACATTCTCTCATAGGAAGGGTGAGTCACTGACTCAATAGTTTGAGCATTTTTCCTGTTTGATCTCTGAGCTGAAAATGGTCAAACATGAATACACTAATAGTCAGATGAACAACAGCTTCCTCAGATCACTGCCTGAGAGATGGGACACATATACCATTGTCCTACGCTCCAGTGCAAATCTGGATAGTCTATCTCTCACCCAACTCCATGGGAAACTGCTTACATTTGAAAGAGAGATAGAGCAGAAAAGGAAACTGGCATCATCAGGAAAGCTCACTGATGACTTTGTACCAGGAAACACTGCCTTGGTTGGTCATGAGTCAGAATATGCTACATCAGAAAGCAATTATGATGAGCATATAGATTTCTCCTCAAACGGTTCAGATCATGCATTTGTTAGTGTTGACAGTCAGTCAGGCTGTAATAATGACAATTTGTGTTTCATTATGGATGATTTAAAGGGTATTGCTATGATGACTTAGAAGAGATGGATATTCTGAGCCAATGGCCTTGATTAATATCAGATCTCAAAAGTTCTACAAGAAAACTGGCAGGAAATTTCCAGGACTCTCTGGCAAAACCAAAGTTCGTTTTGACAAGAGTAAGTTGAGGTGTCACAAATGCCACAGGCTTGGACACTTTGCAAGAGAGTGTAGATCATCTGGATCTAACTCCTCTGCACCCTTTGTGACTTTTCTAAGCAATAGTCCACAAAACAGAGGGCAATATCCTGCTAGTTCTGGTCATCATTCACAACCTATATCTCCTGCATATTTTGTCCCTCAGGGTTCAATGTCATATCCATATCCCTGTTATTACATGCCACACCCAAATCCGGTTCAAGTTCCTATTGCACAACAACCTCAAGCCCTACCTGAGCCTCTACCATCTCAATCATCTCAATCACAACCTCATCACAGCTTCTTCACCCCTGGTATTGTTGACTGGAGCAGTTTACCAAATGATCTCTCTGGTAATGAGCAATTATTTGCTGGTGATGGTCAACATGGTGGTGAACATCCTTTTGGAATCTAGCTCTTATGGCCCTGGAATCTACTGATAGTTCATGCTCGAATGCATCTTCATCACAGGTAACCCAGGTATCCTCTGAGGCTAAGGCCAAGCTATGTTTTGAATCTTGCATAGCTGCATTTATCTCTATTAGAGAGGCAAATGTAGCTTTAATAAATCAAAATCTAGAGCTTGAGCAAACCCTTTCCAAAAGAAAAGCTGAATATGAGTCTGTCCTTAAGGATAAAGATGATGAGATTTATAAGCTTAAATGCCAATTAAATGATGAAAAGGCTAAGCTAGAGGTCATTCTTGGGAACCATAGAGATCTCAAAGAAAAACTTGCAGTTACCCAAGTTGAGTGTGACTGCTGGGTATCATCCTGCAAGGGATTTGAAATGCTGCTCAGCAAGCAATTTGCTTCGAATGTGAAGTTTGGAATAGGTTACAACCACATTGCACCACCTACAAATTTTACTCCAAAACCAATAGTAAAATCTGAAGGTGAAAGTAATCTCCAAACCACATCATCATGTGCATCATCCTCAAGTGATCACCCAAAATCACAAGATGAAATTAGTGTTGATACCTCAGCAAATCAATTGGCTGATGGGTTAACTACTGATAAGCACATGAAGTTGAGTACTTCAGATGTTGTCCCTCAAAGTACCTCAAGTACTGAAGGGCAAGTCACAACATCTGAAAAGCATTTCAAATAAGCTGAAATAAAAGGATTAACAACTGCTGATAGAGAACAGCTGAAGAACAAGTCTTCAATTGTTACGGATCCTTCTGTACTAAACAAAAGTACTGAAAGGAGGAAAGTACTGAAGAGCACACCTTCAGTAGTTTCCACATCAGCAGTTGATCAATCCAAGATGAAGAATAAGCCATGTGAAATATGTGGTAAATTCAATCATCTTTCTGATGAATGTTGGTACAGAAAGGGTTCCAAACTCAACAAAGATAAGCTCATTCAAATCCAGATGGATGAAATGAAAAATGAGTTTGAGACTAAGTTTGTACCACAGTATCCCTTTGTGATATACCTAAGCCTTCAACCAAATCCAAAAAGAAGGATAGGGTTTATCATAAAACAGCTGATAGTGCTCCTCATGATAAACATCAGACTAAGACTGTGAATTTTAAGGAGGAAATGGTGGGTCACAGGAACTCATCAAACACAAGTATTGATATGTGACAAGAGCTGAAAGCTTTAGCTACAAATAAGACACAACTTGTTATGATGGTTCAACATTTGTTGGGGAGAGTTAACCAACTAGATGCACCTATGATCAAACCACTGAAAAGGCATTCCAAGCCCAAATCCAAGGAATCCATTTCAGCACCATCTCCTTCTTCATCAGCTGTTAATCATAAGAAACAAGTTATGGTTAAATCTGTTGATGAAAACAGACCCAAAACCAAAAAGGTTTGGGTCTCAAAACCTAACTAGTTCTTTATGATGAATGCAGGGTTCTTCAGCATGCCAAAGGAGCATCTGGTATGTACACAGTGGAGGATCTATGCATATGACTGGGAGCAGTTCTCTTCTTAATGACTACTCTCAAGGAAAGAAGGGATTTGTTTCATTTGGAAATGATGCCAAGGGTTACATCATCGGGAAAGGATATGTGTCTAATGGACAAATCAAGTTTGATGATGTTAATCATGTGGAGAATCTCAAGTATAATATGCTGAGTGTCAGTCAGATGTGTGATAAAGGGAATGTTGCACTTTTCATAAGCCAGAACTGCAGGATCCCGTCTTCCCAAGTTCTGAGGCTGATTGACAAGGTATTGGATGAACATACTCTCCTGAAGGCCAACAGGATTGGAAGAGTATATGCCTTTGATTTGTCAAAGAAGATTGATTTGAAGGGTCATCCTTGCCTGTTCTCCAAAGCCTCTTCTCAGGAATCTAAACTGTGGCATAGAAGGCTGGGTCATGTTAATCTCAAAAACATGAATCAGCTGATCCACAATAGTTTAGTGAGAGGTCTACCAATAAAGGAGTTCCACTGTGATGAAACCTGCACTGCTTGTTTGGAAGGACAACAACACAAAGTCTCATTCCCTCCTATTGAAGAACCTAAGTCCACTACCTACTTGTAGTTACTGCATATGGATCTATTTGGTCCTGTGAGAGTGATGAGCATGGCAAAGAAGAAATACTGTCTGGTAATTGTGGATGATTACTCCAGATTTGTATGGACTTTCTTCTTGCATTCAAAGGATGAGGTTGCTCAGACGATTATAAACTTTGTGTTGTATGTTGAGAAGCAGTATTCCCTATCAGTCAAGTGTATAAGGAGTGATAATGGAACTGAATTCAGAAACCATACACTTGATGATTTTTATCTATCAAAAGGAATCAAGAGGCAGTTTAGCATCCCAAGGACTCCAGAACAAAATGGAGTAGTGGAGAGAAAGAACAGGACCCTAATTGAAGTTGCAAGGTCTATGTTGGCTGACTCTGGTTTGCCATTGACCTTTTGGGCTGAAGCTGTTAACACAGCTTGCTATGTGCAGAATAGAGTATTAGTAAATCAGAGGTTGATCAGACTCCATATGAACTTCTACATCATTTGGCTCCTCTAATTTCATTCTTCAAAGCCTTTGGGTGTCCTTGTATCATTCTAAACACAAAGGATCAACTCCACAAATTTGATCCTAAGGTGGATGTAGGGTATTTTGTAGGTTATTCATCCACATGCAAGGCTTACAAGGTCTTCAACTGTAGAACAAAGTTAGTTGAAGAAACCTTGCATGTGAAATTCAATGAATCTCCTAAGGATAAAATTCCACAAAACCCTGTGGAGTTGTTTGATCTGGACATACTACAATATATTCCTTATCAATCTCCAGCTATTGCAGATCATGTGGATAAATCATCTTCTGCAGCAAGTCTTTCACCTGGTAGTACTGAAGATGATGATGATATCAGTACTCACCTTTTCAAGTTTAGTGACCAACTGCCTGTGTCTGCTAAACTTGATGTTCCTGTAGCTTCTGTAGCTCCATCCACAACAAATGCTGATGAGATTTCTGACTCCTCTACATCATTTGACTTGCCATCTAATACTTGGTTTCAAGAATCTGGATCACCATCTGTTGCTGCTGAACCGGCTACAAACACTATGTCTCAAATCATTGGTGATATCAATGCTGGTGTCTCAACCAGAAGTCAATTGTCTAACTTCTGCTTCTATGCTCTCTTCATCAGTCAGCTAGAGCCAAAGAACTATCATGTTGCTTTAAGAGACAATGGATGGGTTGAAGCCATGCAGCTTGAGCTACTTTAGTTCAAAAAGCAGCAAGTGTGGGAACTGGTTCCTCTACCCCAGGTAAGTGTGCAATAGGCACTAAATGGGTGTTTAGGAATAAAACTGATGAAAATGGGCTTATTGTCAAGAACAAGGCTAGACTGGTTGTACAAGGGTTTTCACAAGAAGCAGGTATTGATTATGATGAAACCTTTGCCCCTGTAGCCAGACTAGAGGCAATTAGATTGTTCTTAGCCTATGCTGCATTCCACAATCTTAAAGTTTTTCAAATGGATGTTAAAAGTGCATTTTTATATGGTAAAATAAAATAAGAGGTTTATGTATGTCAAGCACCAGGTTTTGAGGACAATAAACATCCTGATTGGGTGTATAAACTTGATAAGGCTCTTTATGGGTTGAAGCAAGCTCCTAGAGCCTGGTATGAAACACTTTCAAATTTTCTACTTAACAATAATTTCACTAGAGGTTCCATAGATAAAACTTTGTTTATTAAGAAGGCGGATCAGCATAAGCTACTTGTTCAAATTTATGTTGATGATATTATTTTTGCATCCTCTGATCACTAGTTGTGTGATGATTTTAAAAGTTTAATGAAACAGAAGTTTGAAATGAGTGCAATGGGAGAATTACAGTTCTTTCTAGGCTTGCAAATCAAACAAAAGGCTGATGGAACTTTTATTCATCAGTCAAAATATACAAAAGATCTTTTGAATAAGTTTGATTTACAACATTGTAAGCCCTGTTCTACTCCCATGTGCAACACCACACAACTAGATGCAAATCAAAAAGGTAAAGCTGTTGATAAAACACTTTACACATGTATGATTGGGTCCTTGATGTACTTAACAAATTCTAGACCAGATATCATGTTTACAACTTGTGTTTGTGCTAGATTTCAGGCTGCTCCTAAAGAGTCTCATTTGATTGCAGTCAAGAGGATCTTTATATATTTGCAAGGTACACAATCTCTAGGTCTATGGTATTCCATTGGACACTCTTGCAAATTAGTTGGTTTTTCAGATAGTGACTATGCAGGGTGCAAGTTAACTAGAAAGTCAACTTCTGGTGGATGTCAATTCCTAGTCAACTGTTTGGTTTCTTGGCAGAGTAAGAAACAAACATCTCTTGCTACATCCACTGCTGAAGCAGAGTACATTGCTGCTGCAAGTTGTACATCTCAGGTACTCTGGCTTCAGAACCAATTATTGGATTATGGCATTACAGAGACTAAGACTCCATTATTAATGGATAGTGCTTCAGCTCTGTGCATTGTCAAGAATCCAGTCCTGCACTCTAGGACCAAACATATAGAGATCAGACATCATTTTATTAGGGATTGTTTTGAAAAAGGTCTGATTGATCCAAAGTTTGTGCCTAGTGCAGATGAGCTTGCAGATATATTTACTAAGCCTTTGGATAGTTCAAATTTCCAAAACCTTGTGTTAAGGCTTGGTATGCTGCAACTAGAATAAGTGATAACTACTGATGATCTCCGTAAACAAGTACTGATGATCATTAGTAAACATGTCACAAATATGTACTAATTCTGTTAAAAGAAACTGATGCAGTTACAACTACTGATGTAGTTATCACTCCTGATGTCAGTAAAAACAGTCAAGTACTGATGTCCTATGAAACTACTGAAATCAACTAAAAAGTCTGATGAGTAAGTGTTGAGGATAGTATGAAACAGCTGAAAAGCTAAGAATTGATGAAAACTACTGATGAGAATTTTCACTTCAGTCGTTTCACAAACTGCTGTTTCACTCTAAACAACTGATGACAAAACCATGTCTTAGTAGTTTCACAACTACTGATGACTAATACCAAGTCCTCAGTTGTTTACAACAGCTGAAGACAAAACCAAGGTTTTCAGTAGTTTCACAACTACTGATGACTAAAACCAAGTCTTCAGTTGTTTTCAAACGTCTGATAGTTAACACCAAGTCTTCAGTTGTTTTCATAACAACTGATGCCAACACCAACACTTTCAGTCGTTTTCTTTTCAGCCTTTTCTAAACTTATAAATACCATCACTTATAGCCAAACGTTTCATTATCCGTTTTCAAACATTTCTCTCTCAACAATGGCGACCATGAAACTCAAACCCCGACACAACTGTGTTGCCTACCTTTCGAAATCGGCCTTCTGGAACAAGTTTGACACTGCTATCGATCTTATGGTGGATTCCCCATACAGAATAGCCTTTCTTCTGAATCCTACCATATATCCTGACTCCTTATCCCAGTTTTGGACCAACGTCTCTGTAATAACTGGTGAGAATGATAGACAAATCACTCTCCAGTCGTTGGTGAACCAGAAACAGGTGCTCATCACCCCCGACATCATTTGCAAAACCCTAAATTTGCATGATGACACCTATCCTAAAGAATACCCAAAAGGCACCACTGATATGTCTTTTATCCATAATGGGTATGAAGGCGACTTAAGTGCTACAACCATACATAAAAAGCACTTCCATGACGCTGAACGACTTATCTTTCATATGGTGAATGTCTGCCTTGCATCAAAGACATCTTCTTGGGATCAGATGTCTTCCCGATGGCAACAGGTATTGTTCTCTATCCTTGAACACCAAAATCTAAATTTTTCGGAGATAGTGTTCATGGAACTAAAGGATCTAGCTCAGAAACCTATGGCAAACAGATGGATACTTTATCCCAGGTTTCTGATGGCCATAATTTTGAATCAATTACAATCTAATGGCCTTGTTGGTCTTGGAGTCCCTGCTCCAGCTGTTTTAGCTGAGGTATACTCCCGACATAACTCAGACCCTACTCTTAAAGGGGCTGCCCAGATGCTAAAACCCAAGCAGAGGGAACCCACTGCCTCCACTTCCAGATCCAAAGTCCCCACCAAACCCAAGTCCAAAAAGCCCAAAAAGGCTACTCAGGGAGATGAGTCCCCTGAGGATGCCCCTATACCACAAACACAGGAAATACATACTAGTTATAACCCCCCAGTTATTTCCAAGACTCAACCTGCTGAAGCCGCACAGGTATCCTCTCAACAGGATCTTGTTGCAACCACAATTGGGGATCCCACATTTCTGGAACCTCTCTCAATTGAGAGGGTTACCATTGAAGAGCACCTCTCTCTCCAGGTGCATTCTGCTTCAGACCAATCTCCAGATGCAACCGCCCCTCAAAGCCCAACACTGATCGTTGCTAAAGTGCTGAGTCAGTTGCATTCCTCACCCGCTCCCCAGAAACCACTTATCACTGGGAATACCTCAACTATTGAGGGGGAGGACCAAAATGCTTCTGATAACCCACAACACAGGGGTTGCAATGTTCAATCTCCAAGTGTAGAAAAGAGGTTAGAACATCTGGTAAGGCTGCCACTTCTACTGATTCAGCAAATGATCAGGATGAAGTTGGTAACATCCATAAGACCTTACCAGAGGCAAATGCCAATGAAGGACACAGTCCTGAGGCAGGATGTCCCCAGTACCACGAACAAGGGGCACATGCTTCTACTGATCTACACTCAGAGCATGTACATCCTGATTCATTCATGAGGTCAGGTGATTCAACACAAACTGATGATGACCTGGGCTTTTTCTATGATGTATTAGCCCATAATACCATCTTGAGACTGAGGTGAGCAGACTCAAAGAGTTGTTAGCCAAATGTCTCAGGATCAAAGTCCATCTACCTCACAAACCCCACAGATGGCACCTTCCATTGAAGGTTCCCCAAACACTGAGCCTACACACGTAACTGAGCCACCAGCCACTACTTTTGGCACCACCTCTCAGGGACAGAACCCCTCTGAGCAGATGGTTGCTATCTTTCAAAACTCCTTACCTCTATCACTCCCATCATCACTGACATAGTGCATAAAGCCATTGATGTGAGGATATCCTCAAATCTACAAACCCTCATTGATGATGTTGTTCACAAATCTCTTTCTGCCTTTCAAGCCCCTGATCCCAATGCAACCAAAAAGGGGGAGACTTCCAAGTCTAAGGCAGTGAAAGAAAAGAAAAGAAAAAGAGTTGATGATGACAAAGAACCTGCAAAAGAGAAGGAGGTGGAGAAAGAACTGATCTTAGAACAGCTGATCACATATAAAAGAAAGAAAAGTGTTGAGTCAAAAGCTGATGAAGATAAATCCTTAGAAGATCTTATCAAAGATGCTGATGAAGCTCACAGCAGATCCATGGATAAAATTATAGATCATCTCTTTCGACAAGGTCATGACACAGCTACACTAGACATTGAGATTAGAAGGCTGGAAATAGAAGAGATTCAAGCTAGATAGGCCGGTTATAGTGTGTTGGAAAGGGAAAGATTGGAGATAATGATCAGATTCATTGCCAAATACCTTGGAAGATCATTGATAGAGATAAATGCCTGGTCCAGAGACAGTATCTTGGAGATAACAAGAAAATCTGCTCTGCTGGAGGCTATAATAAGGGTTGATCATGAAGCACTGGATGAAACAGATGCAGAGAAGAGAACTGAAATGACAAAGCTCTCTAAAGCCAAACTCACCACCAAAATGCTAAGTCAGTCTTCTCACACTCCCACTCAAACACAACCCTTATCTCTAAAATCTCCCAAATCTATCCCTAAACCAAAGCCACCCACAACTCAACCCACAAAACCAATCCCTTTACCCCAAAAACCACCTCAAACCTTACCCAGTGATGCACCCAGAAAGAGGGGAAGGGTGTTGAGGGTAGAAGAAGATGAAGAAGAGGAAGATGATGATGATGATAGTCTGCCAATCTCTACTATTGTCAAACTCAAATCACCTGAGCACAGAAGTCAACAAGTGATTACTCCTGACTTGCAAATGCAGATGGTGAAGGTAAAGATTGAAGAAGCAGAACAGCAGAAACAACATGATGAGAAGTTTCTAAAAATGGTTGATAAGGATTTCCCTCAGTCCTCATCCATTCAAGAAATGAAGAAACAGGCTATGAGGCTGTACACTCTTAGACATACCTTTCAACATCAAAAGGAAAGAGTGCGGATCTGGCCAGACCCCAGGGTAAGTTCTAGAATTCATAAGAAGGATATACCAAGTAGATATCATGGCCAAGTGAAGAAGACCTTGAATGCTGCAATTACATTAGCCATGGTAGTCTCACCTCGGAAATCATTGAAGAATTCAAGAGAGCTCACAAATCCAAGACAACCCCTCAATCTATCTTGAGAACAAAATGATCAAGAAGGGTTGTTATACAAAAGACTTGAAGATCCTCAAAAGAGTGAACTCCAGTTGTTGCTTGAAGGCTCTCACCCTGATGAATTTGCTTATAGAGAGATAACAACTGTGGAGTTGAAAAATGGAAAGACAATGAGATACCTGTCTGAGTATTATGGCCCAGAGTTCTTCTTGAGGGAGAAGCAGAAGAACTCACCAAGGAGGAACAAGTTGTTCTCCTTGAGGCCCATGCTAGTGAGTCTTATAGACTCATTCATGGGAATTAGGTTTCAAGGTTGGGATAAGACTCTGTGTTCAGTTTCCTCAAAACAGAGTTCCCTTCCATACTTAGCCAATCAAAAGATTAGAAACCTTTTCCCGGCCTATGCTTAACTGGTTACCTCCAAAGCTGATCAAGAGGGTGTTTCTGCCAAGAATAAGTGGGATCATCAATAAGTTTAGAGGTTTTGGCTGCATTGGTTCAGGAGGAGTTTGCTAAAGACAGCAGCTGATTACAAGGTCTGAAGACAGAGTCTAAAGACAAGAACTGAAGACTACTACTGAAGACAAAGTCTGAAAGTAAAGTACTGAAGACAAAGTCTAAAGCTATCAGCTGAAGACAAAGTCTGAAAGTAAAAGTCTGAAGAACAAAGTCTGAAGAACAAAGACTGAAGACAAAGACTGAAGACCAAAGTGATCAGTAGTTGTCATAACAGCTGAAGTAATTAACTTCAGTAGTTGTGATGGCTTCCTTTTCTGTACTTGTAATTTACTTTTCAGTAGTTATAGTTTCAGTAGTTTAGTTTCAGTAGTTTTATGTTTCTTGTACTTAGCATTCTCTGAGATGTAATCAGTAGTTGAGAACATTCTCAGTAGTTTGCATAGTTTCAGTAGTTTGAATAATTCTGTTAGATGTCACTATCAAGTGACATCAGCAGACATCACATACCTTATATAAGGAATGTTGACCTAATTGTAAAGTGTGACATTAAGCCACCATTAAAGCATATGAATGAAATATCTCTCTTGCAGAATTCTCTTTTTCTATAACTATTTACTGTTACGTTGAATATCAATTGTGTTCTTGTGAATTGTTTAATTCGTTATTCGAATTTCCGCTGCTATACTCTCTAATTAATCAAACTCAGATCACTGATCCTAACATTTTAAAATAAATGAGTGCAACTTCAAAGAAAAGATAGAACTGTTGGGGAAAAAACTAAGGGAAACCAAGGTTGTTGCCTTCAATCAATCAAATGACACAAGTTCTATTTAAGTTCTTTGGAAGAAACTAAAAAGGAAAAAGCAGTTTTGCAAGTTGAAGTTGAATCATTAAAACAAAAACTGCACAGTCTGGCAAGTTCTTCTCACATAGCTTAGAACTTAGTGAAAGAACGGAATACCGGGGAAGGTATGTGTAACACCTGGCTATTCTTTAAAAAGAAAAGAAAAGTAAGAAATGAAGAATAAAGGAAGGAAACGTCAATAAACCCAAGTTGAGGGGTTAAATGTGTAAAACCCGGCTATTCTTTTCATCGGTTCTTAAGAGAGAGAGTAGAAACTCTCGGTTGAAGAAGAAGAAGAAGAAGATTGAATTCAAGGTAAGAATTCGGGGTTTTAAGTGTTTATGCTGGGTTTTTGTCTCGGTTATATGCTTATATGCTTATGTGTTTGTGTGTGTGTTCGTGTATGTGTATATGGTGTGTTTTTAGGTGTTTGAACTCATCTGCAAATGGGTTAGAAGCAAGAAACACCCAAAGTTGCACCAGGTGAGTTTCTAGACCCCGGTTTTACTTGCTTTAAACTCTTCTTGTGGCTGAAAATGTATTAAAATGATTTTCAAATGTTTATGTATGAATACTTGTATTTATTATGCATGTTCGATGATGTTCCTTATGTGATATTAAGTTGTTCATGCTTAGAATAGCCTTGGAAAGCTTAGAAAAACTAGGCTTGATGTTTGGGTTCAAAATTATCCAAGGAACATGCTGAATAGAAGGTTCATGCGCCTAAATAAGGCCCATACGCCTGGAATTGCCTTAGAAATGATTAAGTGTATATCATGCGCCTGAACAGTACCCTCATGCACCTAGATTATTAGTCGGACGACTAAGTGTAGGGCCATGCGCCCCGATAGTTCCCATGCGCCTGAAATAGCTCATGCGCCTAAGTTTCCATATGCCCGAATAGCCCATGCGTCTAAGTGTCCATGCGTCTGAATGGGCCATATGCCCGAATAGTGTCCATGCGCCTGAATGGTTCATGCGCCTAAGTGTTAAAGCAGTCAAGTGTTGGCTGATGCGCATGTATAGTGATGAAACGCCCAAACAGGGGTCATGCGCCTAAATAGTGTCAAAGCGCCTAACACTTGAATTTATTATAGAATTTTTGGGAGTTTGTGCTTTTAGGGTTTTAACCGACGTTTGACTAGGGTTTATTAGTGATGCGTTTCATGCATGATTATGATTGTTGTATGATTGTTCCTTATTATTGTTATTATTATTATTATTACTATTAGTATGTGACTTTACGTGGTGTGCTTATTATCATAATGTAAAGTATTACTAATAATAAAGTGAAAGAGTAATGAAGAAGAGAAGTGGAACTTAATTAAAATGTTAACAAGTCTTGCAAGCTTACAAGAGGAACATGGCCATGAGGTCGTTAGCTCAACTATGATATGGGTTAGCTACCTTCAGATGCTCACGGGGCCAGTCAATTGAGACTGGCAGACCTTTGCAGCATACCCTAGGTGTTTGGGCCAGCCTTGTATACAGTATGTAGAGCCCCTTATGGGAAAAGAGGGCCCAGCACCATTTCCCCCGCGCACATAGTTTAGGGTATTGCTCATTGGTCCACATAGACAGTGAAAGATAAATATAAAAGAGTACATAGTAAACAAGGCATACAGTAAAGAGATGAAGCATTATCTGATTGTATAGTTTATGCGTGCTCACGTATAAAGAGATGAAGTTTTCATAAAAAGAGTATTTTCATATGTATACCTACAGAAAATATTTTATTACTGCTAAAACTAGAACTCAGTCAGCAACATTGACTTTTATACATTTTCAGTTGGCAGGTAAATATTGCTGAGGATGGCACGAGGGTGAAGCTACTCGACAGGAAAAGACTGACATCCATTCATTCTTATTATTGCTGTTGTTTTGTAATGCAATTAAACAGTTCTTTTGTGTTCGATTAAACAATAGTGTATTGCTCAACAACAGTGTTTTAATGAAATGAATGGTTTTTGTTAAAATGATTCCGCTGCTTAAGTTTGTAAATTTATAACATTTAATGTATTTAATGCTGTGAATGACCAACTGTGAGGTCTCTGGGAACGGGGCCTTACAAGTTGGTATCAGAGTCAAAGTTTAAGTGAATTGGGTTAAATAAATTTTTAAAACCTAAACTTAAACTGAAAATAGGACAACTGGAGGGATGTCGGCCCGAGTAGCTACGTGCCATCAGGTATGTCTTTTCTTATTGTTAACCGATATTATGTGCGCATGCTATGTGATTTATGTGCTCTTAGTAGATTTAGATACTGATTAAGTCAGGATAGGAAATGCTTGGGGTATGAAGAGTAAAGTAAGTGGCTAATCACAACTGGCCACTGTAATTAGGGACTTACTATACTTGACATAAACTGAGTTATTACCTTGAATGACCGCGTTAGTGTTTGAATCTTATAGCGTGTTAGAGGATGGTCAGTGGTAGACCTTCGAAGGTTTCGTCAGGTGAAGGTTGTGGTGGAAGTGGTGCTGGACTGCGTGTCACAAGAAGCATGGCTAGGGCTGCTGAGGTGGCACTCGAAGAGTCCGAGATCCATCACCCGAAAGCCGGTGATGATAGTGCTAGTCTGAGGACCACATTGAAAAAGGCTTTTGTCGAGGGAGTTCAACAGGCCATGCAGACGATTCTCCCGTTTATGGTGACTGAGGTAATGTGGGTGGTGAAGGAGATTACCGTGATTGAAGTGAACAAGAAAGGTAGCAATGACAAGAACTGCAACGGAAAGCGGGTTGAACATGGGGGTTACGTTCCGTACAAAAAGGTTGCCAGGACGGATGGCCGGCGTGTAGCTTCGTCCGGTACGGAG
Organism: Flaveria trinervia; assembly: GCA_025506515.1. Taxonomy (NCBI): domain Eukaryota; kingdom Viridiplantae; phylum Streptophyta; class Magnoliopsida; order Asterales; family Asteraceae; genus Flaveria; species Flaveria trinervia. Next base: position 46,968,398 of record CM046458.1, on the reverse strand, counting down.
ACGAGGAGTGTGGTAAGTGTGCTAAAGGGCATACTGGTGAGTGCATGTGGGGATCAAACCTCTGCTTCAACTGTGGGAGGCAAGGTCATCTGGCAAAGAACTATGGGGTGAGGAGGTGTTATAATTGTGGTGGAAAGGGTCACATAATAGAGACTGCAAGAAGTCGAGGGCGGAGAGCTCTGGAGCGAAGAAGAAGCCGGTGGAAGGAGGGTAGAGGGCAAGTGCTAGAGCTTACACCATGACCCGGGAGGAAGCCAGGGCTGATCCCGATGTTGTGTCAGGTATGTTTCTAGTAAACAAAACTTGTACCTCTGTATTGTTTGATTTCGGTGCTAGTAGGAGTTTTATTTCCACTACTTTCTGTGCTAAGTTGCCTATTAGTAGTAGAAATGTCAGTGAACCATTCGATGTAGAAACCGCTGTTGGCAAGTCCACTAAAATTACTGATGTGATAGAGGACTGTGCTATAGAACTAGAAGGTCATAGGTTTGCTGCTAGGTTACACGTGATGCCCCTAGGTGGATTTGATGTAGTACTAGGGGTTGGACTGGTTAGCAACCTATGAAGCAAACATCGCATGTCCCAAGAAGATGATTCAATTATTTGCGCCTGATGGGAGTTTGGTTACGATTTATGGAGATCGCGTTACTACGATCCCGAAGATGATTTCGATGGCGGTGGTGGGGAAGTGCATGAAACGTGGATGTAGTGCCTACTTGGCATACGTAAAAGATGTGGATGCGTCGGTACCGTAATCATCTGAGGTACCAGTGGTGTGTGACATTCCGGACGTATTCCTGGAAGACTTACCTAGCATGCCACTGGATCACGAGATTGAGTACCAAATTGATTTAACACCCGGTGCACAACCTGTTGCCAAAGCACCATATCGATTATCTCCGACTGAGATGAAGGAACTCACGAGCCAATTGCAGGAGTTAATGGATAAGGGATTCATTTGACCGAGTATCTCTCCGTGGGGTGCTCCGGTATTGTTTGTAAAGAAAAAGGATGGAAGTATGCGAATGTGCATTGACTATCGAGAGTTGAGCAAGTTGACGGTGAAGAATCGGTACCCGTTACCAAGGATTGATGACTTGTTCGACCAGCTCCAAGGTGCCAGTTGGTTCTCTAGAATAGATCTACGATCTGGCTACCATTAATTGAAGGTGAAGGAACAAGACATTCCTAAGATAGCTTTCCGTACGCCTTATGGACACTACGAGTTTCTCGTTATGTCTTTTTGTCTAACTAACGCACTAGCTGCCTATATGGATTTGATGAATCGACTGTGCCGGCCGATGTTGGATAGATTAGTGATTGTGTTTGTTGGATCAAGAAGAAGGCTAATGCAACCAAAACAAGATCATTTAAGTTATTTTGGTGCTGCATGCAAAGGCTTCCGAAGCTTATCATGGAACTTCCGAAGGTTGTAGAGTTCTTCCGAAGACAAAGGGAAAGTTCAACTTCCGAAGACATAATTCTACTTCCGAAGACAAATGCATACTTCCGAAGTTCAAGACTTAGAAGAATAAAGTAAAGACCACTTCTGAAGTATGATGAAAAGAAGAAGTCTCCAAGCCTTGGAAGAAGTAGCCTCTTCTGAAGTATAAAGTGGATTCGGAAGTACTTACTCTTTCGAAGCCATTTACCTTCGGAAGACAGTGCTATAACTAGTGGACACAAGTATGGTGTCTGAGACTCTGCTGCAGACTTCTGATACAGCATGCTTCTTCCTAAATAACCATGTTGTTGACCATACTTTATTCCACTGTTTACCTTTTCATGATAGTACAGTTGCCATCTTTAGTTGGTGACAAAAGGTAAGTCAGGGACATGTCCTGACTACCAAATCTTAGATAAGACTTTATCCGAGATACCTTAACTATAGTCTTGTAGTATAGGCTTTAGCTAAAGGATCCCAGCTGGTATCAAAGTATATCCGGCTGTAGATAGTATTATATATAGGTTCTCCTTGTAACCCATAGAGGTAAGATTATCATCTGCTTGTAAGAGTCTTTGTATCTTGAGTTGAGAATCAATATATAAAAGTATCTTGAAAATGATCTTTCTGTGTTCTTAGTTACTTTTCATATTGTGATCAACTCTTATTGATTCTTACCCGAGTGTGATTCTAGGTGAGTTTGAGAGAAAACCTTTGTGTTTAAGTGACAAACACCGATCCTGCAATTGGTATAAGAGCTTCTCAGGCTCTTGATTGCGTGATCTAACCATCCTAATCAACCTGTTTTCACTCCTCCCTACCACCCACTCACTCAATGGCCTTCAACAAATCTGAAGTAGAGATGGGGACGATGACCAAAGCACCCATCATCACCCCTGAAAACTTCAGATCTTGGAGTAGAAGAATGGAAGGCTTCATTAGATACCAAGATAGCAAAATGTGGAACTCTATTATCAATGGACCGTACAAGCCAAAGGTGGCTTCACCTAGTGGAAACAGCTTGAACACAACCTGTTAAGTGTTTCTCAATTCTGTGATCAAAAGCACCAAATGCTTTTCACAGAACATGAGTGCATTATTCTCAAACCAGGGATGACAATTCCTTCGGAATTGGTGCTTCTTAGATCTCCCAGGAAAGGGGATATGTACAAGCTTGATATGAACAATGCTTCCCCAATGGGTGAAGTATCATGCTTTCTTTCCAAAGCTGATAGTGATGAGTCAACACTATGGCATAAACGTATGTGTCATGTAAATTTTAAGACAATGAATAAATTAGCAACTGAACGAAGGGTTCTTCATTAATCAATCTAAATATGTCCCTAACATCTTAGAAAGATTTGAAATGAAGGATTGCAAGCCTGCAAAGACACCCATACCCAGAAACCATAATCTTTGTCCTGACCTCGAGGGGGAGGATACTGATCAACATCAGTATAGGGCAATTATTGGTTCTCTGATGTATCTTATAGCCAGTAGACCTGACATCATGTTTGCTACTTGCATTTGTGCAAGATATCAGGCTGCTCCTAACGTGTCTCACCTAGCTGCTGTTAAGAAATCCTTAGATACCTCAAACGAGCTCCTAAACTACGTCTCTGGTATCCCAGAAACAAGGATTTTAATCTTTATGGATACTTTGACAGTGACTATGGAGGCTGCAATATTGACAAGAAATCAACATCAGGAGGATGTCAATTTCTTGATGGAAGGTTCATCTCATGGCAATGCAAGAAGTAATCCTGCATCTCTACATCAACTGCTGAAGCTGAATACATTGTTGCTGCTAGCTGCTGTGCTCAACTGCTATGGATTCAAAATCAGATGTTAGACTATGGATTCAACTTTATGAGTACTCCTATCCATATTGACAACAATAGTGCTATCTTCATTACTGAAAATCCAGTGAAGCACTCCAAGACTAAGCACATTGACATTAGGTATCATTTCATTAGAGATATTCATGAGAAAAATCTAATCAAGTTAATCTAAGTTGATTCAAATGAACAATATGCTGATCTGTTTACCAAAGCATTTGATGAACAAAGGTTTAAGTATCTCATAACAGCTATTGGGATAATAAACATTGATTAATCTGATCTCTTTTGAAAACCTTTTTAATATGTAAGTCTTGTGTCAATACAACTTAAGCCCTGTTACAAGAAATTCTCTCTGAAATTTTCTAAGTGTAAATTCCTTCCGAAGAGAAATTAACCTTCAGAAGACACTCTCATATCTTCCGAAGCAAAATTTCTCAAAGGATAACTTTCTTCTCGGAAGAATTTTTGGTCTCGGAAGAAGCGATTGATTGTATATCAGATCTACTTCCGAAACTTACAAATTCTTTATTTGGAAGCAATTCTAACCTTCGGAAGCAAATTTTTGGCTTCGGAAGTAAGAGTTGCCTTCGGAAGACAAGTTACCTTCGAAAATGTTTTACACTCGGAAAAGAGATTTCACTGTGTAACGTAAATTTCTTGGGCCCCACATTGTAAAAAGCAAAGATTTTGTTAATGATGTCGGATTATTTAACTGATTTTTAACCTTACCCCCACTGTCATTCATCCATTAAACCATCACATCACCTTATCCTAACCCCATTACTGCCATTCCACAATCTTTTAAATAATCTCGACTATTCAATTCACTCTCTTACTTGCAAATTTTATAGCCCTAGAAATTTCACCTACTTAACTTTACCCAACTCAAATCATCCAAATCACCTTTCCAAATGGCCTTCAACCCTCAGCACAACCAAGTCGCACTTCTTGATTCTTCAAGAGATGCTGACTTCTCAGATATCATCTCCTTTCTAACCCAATCTTCTTACTACACCGCTCTGACTGTAAACCCTACAATTTACTCAAACCATATGTATGAATTTTGGGCAAACGGTCAGATTGAAACCCTAAATGGGGTTTGTGTCATTCGATTGAGCATCTGTGGCCAGGAGTTGGTCATTTCTGAACAGATCATCAGGGAGCATCTAGAGCTTCATGATGAGGCGCTCCAACGGAATTCCCCAAAGCAGATTTGGACAATTCTTATCTCCAAATAGGATATGGTGGAGACGTTAGCACGTCAACTATCTACAAATTTAACTTCTCGTACAAATGGAAGTTCCTGCTACATATGGTCCTTAACTGCTTGTCGAATAAATCTGGGGGATGGGATCAAATCCCATATGAACTTGGGTGCCTTGTTCATGGGTTGGTGAAACGCCTCCACTTCAACTATTCGAGATTTGTGCTGACTAACCTCATGGGAATCTTCAGAAGGACACATTCTTCATGTATCCCAGGTTTCTCCAGCACATAATCAACTGCGAACTGGAGCAGAGCAAGCTTGTCTGTTCAGCTGCTCTGACTGCTCCTCAAATGAGGCCGACCATCTTCAAGACTTTGAAGAGAGTGTCCACCAACTTCACAGGAAGAGTTGCTACACTTCTTCCAGGTATGACTGAGCCAACGGCTCCTGGTGACATCCCTGTTTACCCTACAGATGATGAACCCACACCAGCAACTACCCCCATAATGCCAACACTACCTTCTCCACCCATCACCATCACTTATCAGAGATGCCCCAAATGAACCCTTGTTCAATCTACTCTGATGGAACAAGCCCCTCCTGTTCAATCCAAAAAGACTAGAGTGGAAACATGGGCTCCCACTCAGTCAGAGGTCTCCCCATCCTTCTCTTTTGACCTTAATTTGGGTCTTGAGTCTCCTCAGTCTCAGACCCATGAGCCCACAATCCAAGCTGAAAGCCCTCAGGGTGAGTCTCTATACTCCCGTGAGCAGCCAACAAAGGACAGCCCCACCAGAGGCTCAATGCCTGTAGACATTGACCAAAGTCCCGAGTCAGTAGATTTACCCATCCTATCTTTCATTGACCTTCTGTTTAAAACTGATGAAGAGATAACATCTCTCCATGGCAATGAAGTTGAATTACAACACCCTCTCCAAGATCAACAGAGCCGGGAGAAATCCCTTATCTCTAGCCCCTATCAGCAACCAACAATTGAGGTGAGTCCCACTGATGTGGAAGGGACTCATGTAGATTCAGCTGCCACTACAGAAGGTGCCTCAATGGACCTTGTGGATAGTGGTAACATTTCTCAGACTGAATCTACAGCAACCCGGCCCTTTTATGACTCTGAAAGAGACATCATTGAGCATGGGAAACCAGGGTGCCAAGAAACCACATCTGGTGGTGAGGCTGGACATACTAGGTATGTTACCTCATCTCCCCATGATTCTTCAAAAGAAGATGAGGGAAGCATGCAACTCCTCATTCAAGATCTTCTTTCTAAAGTTTCAAACCTGGAATCTCAGGTTAGGACTTTAGAGGCAAGATCTGCCACTCAGCAACTTGAGATTGACAATCTCAAGTCTTAACTAGCTGAGAAACAGAAGAGAGGTCTGTTAGGCATGTACCTATTCAGGACTCCCTGACTTCCTCCTCCAGCTCATCTAGCTCTCAAGATGATGCTACCAAAAAGGGGGAGAATGTTCAAAGACAAACACACAAGGAACCACAGATCTGGCCTTCTACTTCAACATCTTCCTCTCCCATCATCTCTGTGCCTGAAACATCTCAATTCACTCTTCAGATTGATCCAAGGATGCTCAATGATCTCTATAAACTCTTCACCAAGTTTCTATTAAGATCTTCCTTTGAGCAGGCAAGCCATGATGCTGCAATGATCTACTTTGGAGCAGAAGAGCTTCAAAAGCTGACTGCACCTTCTACCACTATGGAAGAAGTTGGTCAACCTAAGGTCCTCATGAAACCTAAGATTCAATTCGAAGGGGAAATGGAAACTGATGGCCCAGCAACTGAAACAATTGGAACAGAATCTGCATCTCCTTTAACTTCCGAAGCTGAAGTTAAAGCCTTGGAAGAACAAGCTGAATCTTTCGAAGCTGAAATGGAAGCTGCGGAAGGACTGATCAAAATGTTTGAGGAATTGATCATCACAGATGCTATCCTGGAAATGGCATCAGAAATGAGTAGTGAGGACTTTCCAATTGCACCTCCATCTCAGACGCCATCTCTAACTCTCTCATAATCAGGATCCTCTCTCCAAGAACCACCACAGTCAGGATCTTCAAAGGATAAAGGAAAAAGGAAGATGACTACCGAAGAGATTCAAGAAGAGGAGAAGATTGAGAAACTTAAGAAGTAAGGAAGACTTTAGACTGAGAAGTTGCTAGCTGCCAGCACAAAAGCAGCTACTTCCAATCACAAGGTTGTCATCAATAAAAGAAGAGAGCAGATCATTAACCAGCTCATTGAAATAGGAGCTGCCAATGAAGAAACACTCCTGCTACCATTAGAGGAGTTGGTGGATCTAGAGAAGGCAACCAGGCTGAGACTTGAAGAAGAAGCCAGGTTGGCCTTAGAGGTAAAGGAAAAGAAACAGAAGGAGGCTGAATTGTAGCTGAGGAGAGACATGATAAACTTCCTACTCTCCAGAGGCTTTGATCTTCAAGAACTCTCTCCACACAACGATGATACGTTCCTTTGGCTCTACAACAAAGAGCAGGATCAAATGGAGAAAGAAATGAAGAAGGCTGCAAAAGAAAAGGCCAGAGAGAAGAAGAAGAAAGAAGAAGAGGCTAGGGTCACTGCCTCCAAAAAGCTTACTGAGAAAGCCTGGATGAAGGACTATCTTTGGGCTCATGGCACCTCTGGTAGGCAGGTGGGTCCTATGTCTGAAAGGACACTCCAACGGATTGTCAGTGAAATTAAGGCTGACATCCGGATGGGAAAAGGAAAGAGATGTATAGAAGGGTAAAAGGGATGACCTTCACTGCTTTTACCCAACCACAACCTGAACCTTTCACCCCTGAACCCATATCACTACCTACTACTACTCCCTCACCTCAACCACCCAAACTTCCCATTATCCAACCCAAAAACTAGCCAGAACCTCTAAACCTAAACCTACCCAATTGCCCTCCAAACCATCCCTTTAGTCTTCTCAACATCTCTCCCTTGAGGAGTTTAAGGCAATCAAGATGAAGCTCACTAGTTGCACTACTTTGAGCGAAGTCTCTTGTGTAGAAGACTTTGTTAACATCACCTATGTAGATGGATCTTCAAGTTCCCTTACAAGACACAGATTCCTTGATTTGCCTAGAGGAACTGCAAGACTTTTGGGCCTCAATTCAGACTCTTTAAATGTGGTAGAAAAGAAGCTCAGAAGGAAACTGGTGACTCTGCTAGATACAAGAAAAGAGGACAAGATTCCTAGTCAGTCTCTTGTGCCTAGAAGGAAGATAATCGAGTGGAAGTTCGATGAACCTTCTCATAACTTTGTTATGGAAAGAGAGAATGGTGAAGTCAACAGACTCAATGCAACCTCTCTGTTACACTCCATCAGATTTGACATTGCTGAGTTAGCAGAGAAGCCATTCTCCAACCCCTCCAACTCTGAAACTGCTGCACTCGTCAGAAATTATCTCAGCAGTCTTCATTTAGCTGAGCTAACTGCAAAAGCAAAGATTGAATAAGAGTTAAAGTTTAGAAGACAGGAAGACAAGGAAAGATCTCACACCAAAGGTGCTACCTTTCTACAGATGGTGGAAGGTCCTAAATTGGAACCTATAGTTTGATGGGAATATGATTACAATTCCCATCAACTAACTCTTTTCAGAGGGAAACAACAAAGGATACATGTTATCCAAAGTGACACACTAGATTTCCTATCTACCAGGATCTGTACAAGCTTCTCAGCACCACGTTAGGGAAGAACAAGGAGACAGACAAATATTTTCTCTCGTTGGTGCTGAAAGTTTTAAGAAGTCGAGATAAGTGAAGTTTTGGTAGCATCAGCCTAGGTGGAGTTTGTTGGATCAAGAAGAAGGCTAATGCAACCAAAACAAGATCACTTAATTATTTTGGTGCTGCATGCAAAGGATTCCGAAGCTTATCATGGAACTTCCGAAGGTTGTAGAGTTCTTCCGAAGACAAAGGGAAAGTTCAACTTCCGAAGACAGAATTCTACTTCCGAAGACAAATGCATACTTCCGAAGTTCAAGACTTAGAAGAATAAAGTAAAGACCACTTCCTAAGTATGATGAAAAGAAGAAGTCTCCAAGCCTTGGAATCAGCAGCCTCTTCCGAAGTATAAAGTGGATTCGGAAGTACTTGTTGAATTCTTTATGCCCAAGACACATAGAACATTGATGTGGTTAGTACGTTATGATCCAAGTCTGGTCATACCTGATAGGATCTCAGCATCTAGTTTGATCGATTCGAATGATTTCAGCAGCGGTATAGAGTACCAACTAGCACAATTCGAGCAAGAATACCAAAGATATAGCAATGAACAGAATTAGTTATAGAGAGAGAAAGTTTCTGCAAAAGGAATATTTCATTCAATCACACGCTTTGGCATGGCTTTCGCAAAATTACAATTTAGGTCATTCTTCCTTATATAAGGAAAGATGACGTAGGCTGATGTCACTTGATAGTGACATCTAACCGTTATTTAACAAACTACTGAAACACTAAAACTACTGAAGATGTCAAGCAGCTGACATCTTCTTACAAGAAGCTAGGTGTTTACTTATTACAAAAACTACTGATAAGAAACTACTCAAACTACAACGACTGAAGAACAAGCTCTTCAGTCATTTTACAAAACTACTGAAAGTAAAAATATAAAACTACTAATAAACACAACTACTGAAGAAGTACTCTTTAGCTGTTGTGACAAACTACTGAAACTTCAGTACTTGGTCTTCAGACTTGAACTTCTGACGTTTCATCAGCTGATGACTTCAGTAGATGTCATCAGCTGATGTCTTCAGTCTTTTTCTTCAGACTTTGTACATCAGTTGTTAATCTTCAGCACTTGTGGACTCTTCAGCTGTTGAACTTCAGTACTTTGGTCTTCAGCTTCAGCACTCGTATTCTTCAGCTTCAGCACTTGTATTCTTCAGCTGTTGACCTTCAGTACTTTGGTCTTCAGCTTCAACACTTGTGTTCTTTAGCTATTGAGCTTCAGCACTTTAGTCTTCAGCTGTTGAAGTCTTCAGTACTTGATCTTCAGCTGTTGAAGTCTTCAACACTTGTCGAACTGCTGATGAAGCCTTCAACAGTTGTTGTGATATCATGTGGGACTTAGAGGTTTTCTGATCTTGGCTCATTGGTTCTTTTGGTCCAACAAACTCCCCCTGAACCAATGCAACCAAAACCTCTAATTGATTTAATTTCCCACTTATTGTTGGCAGACTGGTTGGTCATTTTCCTTCTTGATCAGTTGAGAAGATGACCCATATAAGCACTGGCCTGGGAATGAGTCTCTGATGATTTGGTTGGCAATGTATGGATGGGAGCTCTGTATTGGGGAATTGGACACTGAGCTGTTCCCCCATTCATGAGACTCACTTCCTAACTATGAGCTTGTAGGATTCCCTGGCGTAGGCCTCCAAAAATACAATTTGTTATGGTGAGCTCCTCTGCCTCACCATCGAAGAATCCTTCTGGCCCATAGTACTCAGACAGGAATTTGACCTGTTTTCCATTTTTGAGTACCACTGTTGTAATCTGTCTGTAAGCAAATTCATCAGGATGATGCCCTTCTAACAGCAGTGGTAACTCATCCTTTCTGATCTCATTCAGCCTCTTATACACCAGCCCCTTTTTGATCATTCTGTTCTCCAGCATCTTTTGTGGGGCATGTTTGAGGTGTAGGCCTTTTTGAAATATTCTAGGATTTCCCAGGGTGAGACTACAAGGGCCAAGGAGATCACTTCATCTACAATATTTTTCACTTGCCCATTGTATCTCTGAGGGATATTTTTTTTTGTATTCTATGAGCCACCCTGGGATCAGGCCAATTCTTACTCTTTCTTTCACATACTGAAAAGTATGTCTAAGAGTATAAATCCTCTGAGCTTGTTTTTTCATATTAATGATGCAGGAAGTGGCTGCATATGTTTTATCTACTCTCCTCAATAATTCTTCATCGTGCAATCTGTGTTGTTCTTCTTCTTCCAATTTCACTTTGATTGCATCTCTTTGTTGCTCAGGAGTTATTGCAAGAGAGAGATCTTTGGCCTTAGGCAACTGCAGAACAGCTGAGATCGGCAGCCTGTCTTCATCATCATCTTCTTCTTCTTCCAGCCTCAACACCTTTCTCCTCTTCTGCTTAGGTGCATCATCGGCTGTTGGTTTTGAGGGTAAGGGAGTTGGTTTTGTGGTTGTGGTTGTTTTAGAGAGGGAATGTTGACAGGCTGAGTTAGCATTTTGGAGGTGGAGGTTATGGCCAAGATGTTGTCCCTGGTCCATGATTTTATTTCGATCAATGATCTCCCAAGGTATTTGCTGATAAATCTGATCATGATCTCAAGTCTTCTCTATCCTTGTGCTGTAGCTGGCCCATCTTTGTTGAATCTCTTCGAACTCTAATCTTCTTATTTCAGAGTCCAGCTTTTCAGTATTGAAACCTTGCCTAAACAGCTGATCAATGATATTGTCCATTGATCTGCTGTTTCAGCATCAACCTCTTTAACCATTTCATTCAAGTTTTTCTCTTTTCAGCACTTTTCTTTTTCTTATATGTGACATGAAAGTCCTTTTGACTTTCATGTACTTTCTCCTTTTCAGCTCCCTTCTCATTCTCATTCTCCTTCTCTTTCTCGGTCTCATACACACAGTCCTTCTCTATTTCCACTTCTTTGTCCTTCTCTTTCTCTTTCTCCTTCTCCATCCTCTTTCTTTTAGCTTTCACTGCTGGAATCTCCCCCTTTTTGGGTGCATTGGTTTTAAGGGTTGATCAGCAGAAAGCTTTTGGCTCAGTACATCCTCCACCATAGGTGTAAGACAGAAGAAAGTCTCTCATCAACAGTTTTAATGACAAGTTCAGTTATCTGCGGTGTGATGAGAGATAGGGGATTTTGAGGGATAGCATCCATTTGCTCAGGGGGGTTTTGGTCCTGAGAAATGGTGCCGGAAATAGAGGCAGGTGGCTGAGATTCTTTGAGTGGCTGTGTGTTTAAGTGACCTTCAGAGGAAGGTGCCATCTGTTGGGTTGATGTGGTGACAGATGGTCTTTCTCCCTGAGAGAGTTGGTCAAGTAGTTTTTTGCAGTCTACTGCTTCCCCTCTAGGATTATGTTCTGGGCAAGAACATCATAAAAGAAGCCCAGGTCATCATCAGCAGATGCTGAATCACCTGACCTCCTGCTTGTAGCAGGATGTACATGCACTGGGTGTAGACCAGATGTAGCATGTCCCCTTTGTCTTGGAACTGGGGACTTCCAGCCTCAGGACTTTGTCCTTCATCAGCTGTTGCCTCTGGTGAGGTCTTAGTTATGTTACCAACCTCAGTCTGATCATATGCTGATTCAGAAGAGGTGGCAGCCTCACCAGATGTTCTGATCTCCATATCCACACCAAGAGATAGAACATTTAAACCCCAATGTTGTGGGTTGTCAGAAGCATGTTTATCCTCTTCCTCAATTGTTGTTGTTCTCCCATTTGTTGGTGGTTGTAGGGGAGGAGGATACGCATGCAGCTGAGTCAGCACATTAGAAATTATAATGGTTGGACTTTGGGGGCATTTGCATGGGGAGAGGGGATAGAAGCTGATTGCATCCGGGGAGAGGGATGCCTTCAATGATAACCTCCTCAAGTGAGAGAGGTCTCAGTAATGTGGTTTCCCCTGAAGTGGTTGCAACAGGATCCTTTTGAGAGGATACCTGTGCGGCTGTTGCTGGTTGAGTCTTTAACACTACTGGAGGTTTGAACCAGTAGGTTTATCCTGTTTGGGTGGTACAGGAGCATCATCAGGGGACTCATCTCCCTGAGTAGCTTGTTTGGGTTTGGATTTTGGCTTGGTGGGGACTTTGGATGTGGCAGTTGAAGCCGTGGGTTCCCTTTGCTTGGGTTTGAGCAAACGGGCAGCTTCTTCGCGAGATTGGTCGAGATTAGGCCTGGAGTATACCTCAGCTAGAACAGCTGGTGCAGGGACTCCAAGCCAACAAGGCCATCAGTTTGTAATTCATTTAAAATTATGGCCATCAGAAACCTGGGATATAATCCATCTGTTTCCCATACGTTTCTGTGCCAGATCTTTGATTTCTAGAAACACAATTTGTGAAAAATTTAAAGGTTGGTGTTCTAGAATTGAATATAATACCTGTTTCCACCGGGAAGACATTTGATCCCATGAGGATGTCTTCGAGGCTAAGCAAACATTCACCATATGAAATATCAGTCTTTCAACATCAGGAAGCTTCTTTAGTATGGTAGCAGCTCGAGATTTCCGCCGTACCCATTATTGATGAAGGACATATCAGTTGTGCCCTTCGGGTACTCAGTCACAGCAGTAGCATCTTGTAAATTTAGCACTCGACGAATGCTATCAGGTGTAACCTCTACTTGTTTTTTGTTGACCATGACAGAACAGAAATTTGGCCAGAAGGCACATCAGTGTGAACGTAGGCATTGGACCAAAACTGACTTAGTGACTCTGGGTAGATGGTCGGGTTTAAGAGCAGAGTAGTACTATACTGAGAATCAGCCATTAGGGCTATGGCGTGATCAAACTTTGTCTAAAAGGCCAATTCGTGAGGTAGGCGACGTAATTATGTCTGGGTTTTAGACTCATGGTTGCCATTTTTGAAGTATGAAGGTCAGAAGAACGGCTAATGGAACGTTTGAGAAGAAGACAGGTATTTATAGGGGGGGATAGGAAAAGGCTGAAAGAAAACTACTGAAGGTTTGGTGTGGTCATCAGCTGTTTGAAACTACTGATGACGTGGTATTAACCTTCAAAGGTTTAAAACGACTGACAGTGGTGGTGTTGTCATCAGGTGTTATAAAACAACTGAAGACTTGGTTTTGACCATCAGATGTTGAAACAGCTGAAGTCTTGGTGTTAACCATCAGTATTTATGAAACTACTGAAGGTCGTGGTTTTGACTTCATATGATGTAAACAATTGAGGACTTGGTGTTTGTCATCAGTAGTTGTGAAACTACTGAAGACAGTGGTTTTGCCATCAGTTGTTGTAAACAACTGAAGACTTGGTATTAGTTATCAGTAGTTGTGAAACTACTGAAGACTATGGTCTTGCTTCAGTTGTTTAGAAACAGCAGTTGTAGAAACAACTGAAGAGAAATTACTCATCAGCTGTTTTCGTCAATTCTTAGCTTTTCAGCTATTTCATACTGTCCTCAACACTTACTCATCAGACTTTTCATTTGCTTTTCAGGTGTTTCATAGGACGTCATACTTATCTGTTTTTATGATTTCAGTAGTTGTAACTACATCAGTAGTTGTAACTACATAGTAGTTGTAACTACATCAGTAGTTTAGAACAGATAAAGTACTTCAGTACTTGTGAGGCATTTAGCCTTCAGTAGTTATAAAAACTACTGAGGGTAAAGGACTCATCAGTACTTATATGTGACATGGTTACCAATGATCATCAGTACTTATTACCGAGATCATCAGTAGTTGTCACTTATTCTAGCCGCAGCATACCAAGCCTTAATACCAGGTTGTGGAAAGTTGAACTACCAAAGGCTTAGTAAAAATGTCTGCAAGCTCATCAGCACTAGGCACAAACATAGGATTAATTAGACCCTTTTCAAAACAATCTCTTATAAAATGATGTCTAATTTCTATATGTTTGGTCCAAGAGTGCTAGACTGGATTTTTGACAATGCAAAGAGCTGAAGCACTATCCATTAATAACGGAGTCTTAGTCTCTGTAATGCCATAATCCAAAAGTTGATTCTGAAGCCAAAGTACTTAGGATGTACAACTTGCAGCAGCAATGTACTCGCTTCAGCAGTGGATGTAGCACAGATGTTTGCTTCTTACTCTGCCAAGAAATCAAACAGTTGCCTAGGAATTGACATCCACCAGAAGTTGATTTCCTGGTTAACTTACACCCTGCATAGTCACTATCAGAGAAAGCAACTAATTTGCATGAGTGCCCAGTGGAATACCATAAACCTAGAGATTGTGTACCTTGCAAATATCTAAAGATCCTCTTGACTGCAATCAGATGAGACTCTTTAGGTGCAGCCTGAAATCTAGCACAAACACATGTAGCAAACATAATATCTGGTCTAGAAGCTGTTAAATACATCAAGGACCCAATCATACATCTGTAAAGGGTTTCATCAACAGCTTTACCTTTCTGATCAATATCCAATTGTGTGGTGTTGCACATGGGAGTAGAACAGGGCTTACAGTTTTGTAAATCAAACTTATTTAAAAGATCTTTTGTATATTTAGACTGATGATGAAAATTCCATTAGCTTTTTGTTTGATTTGCAAGCCTAGAAAGAACTGTAATTCTCCCATTGCACTCATTTTAAACTTCCTTTGCATTAATTTTGTAAAATCATCACACAACTGGGGATCAGAGGATGCAAATATAATATCATCAACATAAATTTGAACAAGTAGCTTATGCTGATCCACCTTCTTAATAAATAAGTTTTATCTATGGAGCCTCTCGTGAAATTATTTTGCAGAAGAAAGTTAGATAATGTCTCATACCAGGCTCTAGGAGCTTGTTTCAACCCATAAAGAGCCTTATCAAGCTTGTATACCCATTCTGGGTGTTTATTATCCTCAAAACCTGGTGGTTGACACACATAAACTTCTTCGTTTATTTTACCATATAAAAATGCACTTTTAACATCCATTTGAAAAACTTTAAGATTGTGGAGTGCAGCATAGGCTAAGAACAATCTAATTGCCTCCAGTCTGGCTACAGGGGCAAAAGTTTCATCATAATCAATACCTTCTTCTTGTGCAAACCCCTGAACAACCAGTCTGGCCTTGTTCTTAACAATAAGCCCATTTTCATCTGTTTTATTCCTAAACACCCATTTAGTGCCTATTACACACTTACCTGGGGGAAGAGGAACAAGCTCCCACACTTGCTGCTTTTTGAACTGAAGAAGCTCAAGCTGCATTGCTTCAACCCAGCCATTGTCTCTAAGTGCAACATGATAATTCTTTGGCTCTAGCTGACTGATGAAGAGAGCATAGAAGAAGAAATTGGACAATTGACTTCTGGTTGAAACTCCAGCATTGATATCACCAATGATTTGAGACATTGGGTGATTCTTCAGCTCTTGATAAGCAATGAGATCAGTGCAAGTGTTTGTAGAACCTGCAGCAGCAACAGATGTTGATGTAGACTCTTGAAACCATGTAGATGGTGACATCAAATGAAGTTGAAGATGCAAAAATCTCATTAGCACTTGTTGTGGATGAAGCTACTGAAGCTATAGGAGCATCAGGTTTAGAGGACACAGGCAGTTGGTCACTAAACCTGAAGAGGTGAGTACTACTATCATCATCATCAACAGCACCAGTAGTACCACCAGGTGGTGAACTGTTGACAGGAGCAACAGCAGGAGTTTGATAAGGAAGATATTGCAGTATGTCCAAATCAAATAGCTCCACAGGGCTTTGTGGAATCTTGTCCTTTGGAGATTCATTAAACTTAACATGTAGAGTCTCTTAACCATCTTTGTTCTGCAGTTGAAGACTCTGTATGCTTTGCAAGTTGATGAATAACCAACAAAGTACCCTGCATCCACCTTAGGATGAAATTTTTGGAGTTGATCCCTTGTGTTGAGAATGAAACAAGGACACCCAAAAGCTCTGAAGAATGAAATTAGAGGGGCCAAATGATGAAGAACTTCATATGGAGTCTTCATCAACCTCTGATTTACTAGAACTCTATTCTGTACATAGCAAGCTGCATTGACAGCTTCAGCCTAAAAAGTCATTGGCAGTCCAGAATCAGCCAACATGGACCTTGCAGCTTCAATAAGGGTCCTGTTCTTTCTCTCTCCACTACTCCATTTTATTCAGGAGTTATTGGAATGCTAAACTGCCTCTTGATTCCCTTTGAGAGGTAAAACTCATCAAGTGTATTGTTTCTGAATTCTGTTCCATTATCACTTCTAATACACTTGACTGAAAGGGAATACTGCTTCTCAACATACAACACAAAGTTGATAATCTTCTGAGCTGCCTCATCCTTTGAATGCAAGAAGATTGTCCATACAAACTGGAGTAATCATCCACAATTACCAGACAGTATTTCTTCTTAGCCATACTCATCACTCTCACAGGACCAAAGAGATCCATGTGAAGAAGCTGTAAGCAGCATGGACTTAGGTTCTTCTATGGAGGGAAATGACCATGGTTTATCAGCTGATTTATGTTTTTGAGATTAACATGACCCAGCCTTCTATGCCATAGAGTAGATTCTTGAGGGGAAGCCTTGGAAAATAGGCAAGGATGGCCTTTGAGATCTATTTTCTTGGAAAGATCTAAGGCATACACTCTCCTGTCCTGTTGGCCTTTAGGAGAGTGTATTCACCCACACCTTATCAATCAAACTTAGAACTTTGGATGACAGAATCCGACAGTTCTGACTGGTGAACGAGCACCATGGCCTTTGTCACACATTTGACTGACACTCAAGAGGTTTTCTTGAGATTTTCCACATGGTTAACATCATCAAACTTTATTTCCCCATTGGAACAAAGCCTTTGCCGATGATGTAACCCTTTGCATCATTGCCAAATGACACAAACCACCCTTCCTTCCTTGAGAGTAGTCATTAAGAAGGATCTGTTTCTTGTCATATTCTGGATCCTCCACTGTCTACATACAGATGCCTCTGCGGCATGTTGAAGAACCCTGCAAAACACAACAAATTAGTTAGATTTTGAGACCCAAACATTTTTTGATTTTGGGCCTGTTCTCATCAACAGATGGTAAATTAACAGGTTTGTTGGAACCACCAGCCTGAGAGGAAGAAGATGGTGAAGAAGAGGAATCCTTTGGCTTGGACCTCTTTTCTTGTGGTTTCAACATAGGAAAATCTAATTGGTGAAGAAGATGTTGAACCATCATAACCAGTTGTGTCTGATTTTGTGATAAGCTTTCAGCTCTCCAGACATATTGGCATTGGAGTTTGATAAGTTCCTAGTTGCACCTTCTTCTTTTGAGCAATCTCAGCTGTTACCTGTTTAACCCTTCCTTTTTGGATTTCTTTTTGGACTTAAGGGTTACAGTTGATGTTGCTGGTACAAATGTGGCTTCAAACTTAGTTTTCATTTTAACCATTTTCTCTTTAATTTCCTCTTTATGTTTGAGTTTGGATCCTCTTTTGTACCATAATCATCTGTAAGATGATTGAACAACCACATATTTCACATGGTTCTTCTTCATCTTATGTTGATCATCAACTAAAGAGAATGAAACTACTGAAGACTTGTTCTTTAGCACTTTGGAAGCACTATTTTCTTTCTTGACTTCCTCTTTAGTAGTTTCAAACCCTTTCTACTGACAGTTTTCTTCTCTTCAGTGCTGATAGTTTGGAGTTTGAACTTCAGGTCTTAAATCTTGCTCTCCAGTCCTTTCAGGACTTCCAGAAAAACTCCTGAGTTGATCAACTCTTTGATCATGTGACTGTCAGTATTTGAACCATCAAGATCAGCTGATAGGTTCAACGAGGGAATAATACTAACTTCAACTTCTGATGGTGCTCTATCAGAAAGTGAATCACATCATATGAGGTTGGATTGTCTTGCTTTCTCCATCAAATTTCACTTCTGCTCTTGAAGCAAACTCTGTAGGAGGAGCATGTGATTATAACCATTGCCAAACTTCACATTGGAAGCTGATTGCTTACTAAGAAGCATTTCAAAACCTTTGCATGATTGTACCCATCGATCACACTCTACTGGGTGATTACAAGGGTTTCTTTGAGGTCTTTGTACTTTTCTAAAAGTACCTCTTCCCTAGCCTTATCATAAGTGATTTGGCATTTAAGTTTATAAATCTCATCATTTTTCTCTTTAAGCATAGACTCAAACTCAGCTTTTCTTTTGGAAATGATCTTTTCTAGCTCTATGTTCTATTAATTCAAGCTACATTTGCTTCTCTAATAGAGGCAAATGCTGCTATGCTGATTCAGAACATAATTTGGCCTTAGCCTCAGAGGATACCTGTGATACTTGTGATGAAGAGGCATTTAAGGATGATCCATCTGCAGACTCTAGAGCCATAAGTGCCAGATTCCCAAAAGGCTTGTCACCACCATGTTGACCAGCACCTGTGAACAGTTGTTCATGACCAGACATGTCATCTGGTAAACTGCTCCAGTAACAACTCCAGTGGTGAAGAAGCTGTGTTGTTGAGGTTGAGGAGGTTGATGAGATGAGAGATGGTTGAGGCTCAGGAAGAGCATGTGGTGTTTTGAGCAATGGGTGCTTGAACCTGACTGGTTGTGGCATGTAATAACAAGGGTAAGGATATGGCATTGGACCCTGAGGACAAAATATGCAGGAGATTGTGGTTGAGAATGATGACCAGAATTGATAGGATGTTGCCCTCTGTGTTGTTGACTATTGCCAGGGAAAGTCAAAAAGGTCAGAAGAATTAGATCCAGATGATCTGCATTCTCTAGCAAAGTGTCCAGCCTGTGGCATTTGTGACACCTCAACTTACTCTTGTCAAAACCAACTTTGGTTTTGCCAGAGAGTCCTGGGAACTTTCTTCCAGTTCTTTTGTAGAACTTCTGAGATCTGATATTTATCAAGGCCATTTGGCTCAAAATATCCATCTCTTCTAAGTCATCATCAGCAATCCCCTTGAGATCATCCATAATGAAGCATAGATTGTCATTATTACACCCAGTAAACTGACTATCAACACTCACAAATGCAGAATCAGAAGTGTTTGAAGAGAAATCAATATGCTCATCATACTGGCATTCAGATGAAGCATATTCTGACTCATGACCAACCAGGTAGTGTTGCCTGGTACAAAGTCTTCAGTGAGCTTACCAGATGAAGCCAGTTTCCTTTCTGCTCTATCTCTCCTTCGAATGTAAGCAGTTTCCCATGAAGTTGGGTGAGAGATAACTATCCAGATTTGCACTGGAGCGTAGGACAATTGTATATGTGTCCCATCTCTCAGGCATTGATCTGAGGAATCTGTGGTTCATTTGACTTTAGGTATATTCATGTTTAACCATTTTCAACTCAGAGATTAAACATGAAAACCGCTCAAACTGCTGAGTCAGAGTCTCACCCTTTCTATGAGCAAAACTCATACTGTTGGGCGAGGATTTCCCTGTTGTTTGCTAAGACCTCATCAGTGCCACCGAATTGTTCTTTCAGTGCATTCCAAACGTCATGAGCAGTTTCATGATGTATAAGCCCGGAATAGATTTCATTAGGCAGTGCCATGGCCAGAGTTCCATGGGCTTTAGCATCAATCTCAAACAACTTCTTGTCCTCATCAGAGTATTGTTCCTCTTCTTCGTAATCACTGATTGTTTCGAATGATTCACCATTGGCTTATGGTCCATGTACCACGGATGTCCAACACCTGAACTATTGACAGACAGGTGATGGAGCATTCTTCATTGCCAAATGTTATACTCATTCCTAACCAGCATCGGAGGCTTGGTTGAGGAACCAGTATGTGGATCATTAGAAGGTGTAGTCATTTTCGAAAATTCAGACAATTCAAGATAGCAAAAAAATTTAGCTCAAAACCACTAAGAACCTCAATTAAAATAGCCAAAAGCGACAGAACTTCAATCTCTATAACAGATTCGTGCGAATTTGCTAGTTCGATCAACTTAGAGCAAATGAGCAGTTCAATGATCAATTGTTAGATCGATCAATGATTAACCTGGCTCTGATACCATTTGATAGGATCTCAGCATCTAGTTTGATCGATTCGAATGATTTCAGCAGCGGAATAGAGTACCAACTAGCACAATTCGAGCAAGAATACCAAGATATAGCAATAAACATAATTAGTTATAGAGAGAGAACGTTTCTGCAAAAGGAATATTTCATTCAATCACACGCTTTGGCATGGCTTTCGCAAAATTACAATTTAGGTCATTCTTCCTATATAAGGAAAGATGACGTAGGCTGATGTCACTTGATAGTGACATCTACCGTTATTTAACAAACTACTGAAACACTAAAACTACTGAAGATGTCAAGCAGCTGACATCTTCTTACAGGAAGCTAAGTGTTTACTTATTACAAAACTACTGATAAGAACTACTGAAACTACAATGACTGAAGACAAGCTCTTCAGTCGTTTT
Source organism: Flaveria trinervia (assembly GCA_025506515.1). NCBI lineage: Eukaryota > Viridiplantae > Streptophyta > Magnoliopsida > Asterales > Asteraceae > Flaveria > Flaveria trinervia. The sequence goes on along the minus strand of CM046458.1, from coordinate 46,947,796 downwards.
ACAAAACTACTGAAAGTAAAAACATAAAACTACTGATAAAACAACTTGAAGAAGTACTCTTCAGCTGTTCTGACAAACTACTGAAACTTCAGCACTTGGTCTTCAGACTTGAACTTCAGACGTTTCATCAGCTGATGACTTCAGTACATGTCATCAGCTAATGTCTTCAGTCTTTATCTTCAGACTTTGTACATCAGTTGTTGATCTTCAGCACTTGTGGACTCTTCAGCTGTTGAACTTCAGTACTTTGGTCTTCAGCTTCAGCACTTGTATTCTTCAGCTGTTGACCCTCAGTACTTTGATCTTCAGCTTTAGCACTTGTGTTCTTCAGCTATTGAGCTTCAGCACTTTAGTCTTCAGCTGTTGAAGTCTTCAGTACTTGATCTTCAGCTGTTGAAGTCTTAGCACTTGTCGAACTACGGATGAAGCCTTCAGCAGTTGTTGTGATATCATGTGGGACTTAGAGGTTTTCTGATCTTGGCTCATTGGTTCTTTTGGTCCAACAATACCCAATAACAAGCTTAGCAAACACCAAATAATATTAATTGATGATATGATCATACAATTAAATATATATATATATACACCAATTTAGAAAATGGGGTTTCTAAATAAGTTGCATATGAGATTGAACAATTTATACGGATAATTTGTTTATAGATATTGTTTGTAATGTTATTTAAATAACATCAAATAATAAGAGAGTGTGTATGGGTTATTCAATTAAAAGGTTAATTATATGAATAACTTATATTAATGACTTGTTAATGTGTTTAATTTTGGTTTTAAGTTTTGGGGGGAAAACCCATTGTGAAATGGGGTATTCGGCCGCCCCCTTTGGGGTTGGCTTCTTTTCTTTTTCATAGTTTTCTTGGAACAAACATTAGAGACAAGGCAATCACTCAACTCTCCTCTCTCTCTTACATGTAAAAACCTCAAGAAAGAAAAGTTTTCTCTCATCTTGTTGAAGAGTCTCACGGCTGAAACATCTCCAGCAGCTCTTCTTTCGGTTTTCTTTGGGTGTTCAACTCCTAGCAACAAGGTGTTTGTCATATAGCTTGGGTATGCAAGCTGAGAAGACCTCCTTGGTGCCTTAGTCGTTTTCTTGGAGCTCATCATCTTCAATCTCTTCACCTTTTTGCTGCTGAAAGGTAGTTTATGGCAGCCTCTTTATGGCTGTCCATAATGTATGTTTGTGTTTACATAGTTAGTCTTATTCACATATAAAAGGTCCTTTGTTCTTGGGTTTGTTTATAACTTGTAATATCAAGATGAAACTCGGATTTTTCAGTTCATTAACAAAGTTATAAAGCTTGTTTCCGCTGCGTTTTCACAATGTTTAAATGGTTAAACTATGAATCTTGTTCTAACAACCCCAAAAGTACTTACTCTTCATAGGCCATTTAACCTTCGGAAGACACTGCTATAACCAGTGGACACAAGTATGGTCTCTGACACTCCGCTGCAGACTTCTGATACAGCATGGCTTCCTCCTAAAGAACCATGTTACTGACCATACTTTATTCCATTATTTACCTTTTCATGATAGTACAGTTGTCATCTTTAGTTGGTGACAAAAGGTAAGTCAGGGACATGTCCTGACTACCAAATCTCAGATAAGACTTTATCCGAGATACCTTAACTATAGTCTTGTAGTATAGGCTTTAGCTAAAGGATCCCAGCTGGTATCAAAGTATATCCAGCTGTAGATAGTATTATATATAGGTTCTCCTTGTAACTCATAGAGGTAAGATTATTATCTGCTTGTAAGAATCTTTGTATCTTGAGTTGAGAATCAATATATAAAAGTATCTTAAAAATTATATTTCTGTGTTCTTAGTTACTTTTCATATTGTGATCAACCCTTATTGATTCTTACCCGAGTGTGATTCTAGGTGAGTTTGAGAGAAAACCTTTGTGTTTAAGTGACAAACACCGATCCTGCAGTGTTCTTTGATGATATTCTAATATACTCGAAGAGCGAAGAAGAGCATGCCGGTCATATTCGGGAGGTGTTGGAGACGTTAAGAGGGAAAAGTTGTATGCCAAATTCTTCAAGTGCGCGTTCTGGTTGCGCGAAGTTCAATTTTTAGGTCACGTGATACATCGCGAGGGAATTATGGTAGACCCCACAAAGGTAGAGGCAGTGATGCAATGGAAGTCTCCAAAGACGCCATCCGAGATTCGTAGTTTCTTGGGGTTGGCGGGATATTATCGAAGGTTCATTCAGGACTTTTCTAAGATCGCTTTTCCACTAACCAAGTTGACCCGAAGGATGTAAAGTTTATATGGGGTCAAGCTCAAGAGAAAGCATTCGAGGAGTTAAAGGCAAGGTTGACTCAAGCTCCTGTTCTGTCAATACCCGAAGGAAGCGAGGATTTGGTGGTCTATTCAGATGCTTCCTACTCGGGGTTGTGGTGTGTGTTAATCAGAGAGGGAAGGTTATAGCCTATGTATCCTGACAGTTGAGAGTTCATGAGGTCAATTATCCCACTCATGACTTGGAGCTAGCAGCCGTGGTCTTTGCGTTGAAGATTTGGAGGCACTATCTCTACGGGACGAAGTGCACCATTTTCACTGACCACAAGAGCTTGAAGTACTTGTTCAAGCAAAAAGATCTGAACATGAGGCAGCGAAGTTGGTCGGAGCTCATAAAATATTATGATTGCGAGATCCACTATCATCCGGGCAAAGCCAACATGGTGGCTGATGCTCTTAGCCGAAAGGAGAGGCCCGAGCCAATTCGGGTGAAAGCATATCAACTGATCATGACCTCCGGTATGATGAAGCAAGTCAAAGAGTTTCAAGATGAGGCATTGAAAGAAGATCATCTTAACTCTGAAAGGATGAGAGGTCTGGTTGGGAAATTGGGTGAAAACACACTTGGTGTTAAAACTCGATTTGGACGGGTGTGGATTCCTCGTTTTGGGGATCTACGAGTGAACATTATGGATGAAGCTCACAAGACTCGATACTCCATTCATCCTGGTGCCACGAAGAGGTATCAAGACATGAAGAAAGATTATTGGTGGCCGGGTATGAAGCGCGATGTGGTGGGGTATGTGAGTAAGTGCCTTACTTGCTTACAGGTGAAGGCCGAACATCAGAAGCCATATGGAAAAATCCAACCTTTGGATATAGGAATAGAATAGGGAGCACATCACCATGCATTTCATTACGAAGCTGCCACGTACACCGAAAGGGTACGATGCCATATGGGTGATTGTCGATCGTTTGACGAAGAGTGCTCACTCCTACCGATCCGCGAGACATATTCGTTTGAAAGGTTCGCCGATCTATTTATCAAGGAAATTGTAACCCGTCATGGTGTGCCGGTGTCTATCGTATCTGATCGGGACACCCGGTTTACATCTAAATTTTGGAAGAAATTCCATGATGCCATGGTGATGAGGTTACATATTAGCACGACTTATCATCCTCAAACTGATGGTCAGTCAGATAGGACCATTCAGACATTGGAAGACATGCATCGGGCATGTGTGATTGATTTTGGGGGAAGTTTGGATGACCACTTAATGTTAGCCGAATTCTCATACAACAACAGCTATCATGCCAGCATTGGCATGCCACCATATGAGATACTATACAGTAGGAGATGCAGAACACCCGTTTGTTGGGGTGATATTGGTCAGAAGGAATTGGAGAGCGTCGAGGTAGGTGAGGCTACGACTGATAAGGTTGAAAAGATTAAAGCCTTCATGAAGGCAGCCAAAGATAGACAGAAGTCGTACGCTGATAAAAGACGCAGACCGATTGAGTTCCAGGTAGGTGACCAGGTTATGTTGAAGGTCTCACCTTGGAAGGGTATCATCTGATTCATGAACGAGGTAAGCTAAACCCGAGATACATAGGACCTTTCCGAATCATTGCTCGAGTAAGAGAGGTGGCCTATAGATTGGAGTTGCCAGAGGAGTAAGTGGAATTCACCCGACATTCCATGTATCTCATCTGAGAAAATGCTTAGCTGATGAAGACCTGATTGTTCCACTGGAGGATATCGAAGTAGTCGAAAGGCTCAATTATATGGAGCAACCGGTGGCAATCATCGATCGAAAAGAGAAGAGGCTGAGAAATAAAGTGGTTCCTCTTGTACGTGTATAGTTGAAACATAGGAAGGGATCCGAATCTACATGGGAGACTGAGGAGGAGATGAGGCAGCATTACCCTCATCTGTTTGAAGAATAACTGGTTTCGGGGACAAAACCTATTTAAGGGGGGTGGACTTGTAACACCCGATTATTCTTTAAAAAGAAAATAAAAGTATGAAATGAAGAATAAAGGAAGGAAACATCAATAAACCCAAGTTGAGGGGTTAAATGTGTAAAAAGGACAAAAGTACAAATAAGTTGGTGTAAAGGTGGGCATGGCCACCCACCCTCACTTCCCATCACCTTTTCATCGGTTCTTGAGTGAGAGAGAGAGCATAAACTCTCGGTTGAGGAAGAAGAAGAAGAAGATTGAATTCAAGGTTTTAAGTGTTCATGCTGGGTTTTAGTCTCGGTTATATGCTTATATGCTTATGTGTTTGTGTGTGTGTTCGTGTGTGTTTATTTGGTGTGTTTTTAGGTGTTTGAACTCATCTACAAATGGGTTAGAAGGAAGAAACACCCAAAGTTGCACAAGGTGAGTTTCTATACCCCGATTTTACTTGTTTTAAACTCTTCTTGGGGCTAAAAATGTATTAAAATGATTTTCAAATGTTTATGTATGTATACCCGTATGTATTATGCATGTTTGATGATGTTCCTTAGGTGTTAGTAAGTTGTTCATGCTTAGAATAGCCTTGTTAAGCTTAGAACAATTAGGCTTGATGTTTGGGTTCGAAAATGTCCTAGGAACATGTTGAACAAAGCCTAAATAAGGCCCATGCGCGTGGAATTGCCTTAGAAATGATTAAGTGTATATCATGCACCTGAATAGTACCTCATGTGCCTAGATTATTAGTTGGATGACTAAGTGTAGGGCCATGCGCCCCAATAGTGCCCATGTGCCTGAAATAGCTCATGTGCCTAAGTTTCCATACGCCCGAATACCCATGCGTCTAAGTGTCCATGCGTCCGAATGGACCGTACGCCCGAATAGTGTCCATGCGCCTGAATGGTTCATGCGTCTAAGTGTTAAAGCAGTAAAGTGTTGGCTGATGCGCCTGTATAGTGATGAAGCGCCCAAACAGGGCTCATGCGCCCAAATAGTGTCAAAGCGCCTAACACTTAGAATTTATTACAGAATTTTTGGGAGTTTGTGCTTTTAGGGTTTTGACCGAGGTTTGACTAGGGTTTATTAATGATGGGTTTCATGCATGATTATGATTGTTGTATGATTGTTCCTTATTATTGTTGTTATTATTATTATTATATTATTATTATTACTATTTGTATGTGACTTTATGTGGTGTGCTTATTATCATAACATAAAGTATTATTAATATAAAGTGAAAGAGCAATGAAGAAGAGAAGTGGAACTTAATTAAAATGTTAACAAGTCTTGCAAGCTTACAGAAGGTACACGGCCATGAGGTCGTCAGCTCAATTGTGATGCCGGTTAGCTATGTTCAGATGCTCATGTTGGACCCTTGAAAGGATTATACATGCCAACTCAATGGGTGATTTGATGATTGTTCTGCTAAAATCCCTTAAGTCCAAGAAGAAATGCGGATGAAGAATCTGCTAAGAAGAATAAAGTATGGTCTCCCGCATTTGTCAAATGCGGAAGGCATAGAACAAATATGGACACGTATTTGTTCTTCCGCATTGACAAATGCGGAAAACCAAGAATAGATGCGGACAAGTACTTACTCTTCCACATTGAATCGGAAGACAAAGTAAATACGGACAAGACTTTGCTCATCCGCATTGACAAATGCGGATGACCAAACAAATGCGCATAAGTATTTGCTCATCCGCATTAACCAATGTGGATGACCAACATACTAATGTAGTTGATCAAGTGGAAATGCTGATCAAGTTAACTCATCCGCATTTGTCAATACGGATGAACAAGCAAAGATGCGGATGAAGACTTAGACTAGTTCTGATGTAATAGGTCAGGGGTAGTTTAGTCATTTTGAAAAAGGCATCTTGTCTGCCTATAAATAGAATAGATACCTCGTACATGAGGCGACGGCTGATAGATAGAGAATTTTTGTTGTAATTATTCTTTGTAATTTATCAACTTTCATATATCAATACAAAAGCATTTATGAGTACTTTTCTTGAATTGAATGTTCTTTGATTGTTTGTTTCCACCATTCAATCATTGACTTGGTTACCATATTCGATTCACAGTAAGAATATCACTCTTACTCAACCCCAGTCAATTGGTATCAGAGCTTTGGCTCTCGATTCTTTTTTAGATCTGCGAAAGAACTGAATAGAATTTGATTGATCTGGTAATCGAGTTGCTAGTAGAGTATATCATATTCTCTACTTTGTAAACAACAGAAATTACTCTTGTCCGCACATATTCATCAAAATACTCACAACACCAAGAAACTCAAGAAACTCAGTATCATCACAAATCTGTTTTGAATTACATTGGAACTGTTTGAACTAAGTTGGACTAATCAATCATAAAATCATCTAAATCTATATCATACAAGTTAAACACATAGTTAAAATGGATTCTAACAGCTACTCAGAACTTGGTCATACACCTAAACCTCCAATGCTTAAATATAAATCTGAGCTTAAACAGTGGAAGATCAGGTTTAAGAATTACATCACAAGTGTAGATCCTAATTTCTGGATATCAATATGCAAGGGGCCACACATCCTTGTTACTCTGTCTGCAGATCAAGCTGCAATATACAGAACTGCTAGAATACTGAATGAAGATCTGACCTTAGATGAAGAAGACTACAAGAAAATCAAGATAGACCTCAAAGCCTACTCAATTCTGACTCAAGCACTCAAGATGGATGTGCTGAAAAGACTAGAGAAGTATGGAACTGCAAAAGCTATGTGGGATGCACTCAAAATCATGTGTGAAGGAAGTAGTGAAGTGGCTGAAATCAACAAAGACGAGCTTGTTAATCAGTATGAAACATTTCACCACACCAAAGGAGAATCAATCTCTAAGCAACTGCACAGATTTGTACAGTTAGTAAATGACTTGTAAATAATGGGAGTCACTTACAAAATTAAAGAATTAAACAAAAAGATGCTTCATAGTCTCCCTAAAAGTTGGAAACAGAATGTAACCATGCTGAAAAATACTCTTGATCTTGAGAGTACTACTCTAGACATCATGATAGCCAAAATTGAAGCTTTAGAACTTGATGAAAGAAGCAAAAATCTTGGTGGACCTAGAGTAATTGAGGCTTACAAATTTCCATCAAAATCTCATTCTGTGGAAAATGCATTCATCACTGAGGAGGATGATTTTATCTCATCTAGAGATCAAATGAACAATACTGGGTTCATTCCAACTCCACCAATCAATCATCCTTCAACCTCATCTCAACCTCCTAGAGTCACTGCTGCTCCTCAAACTCCCAAGTCAATACTGTTCCTAAACCAATCTGAAGACTCAAGATCAGAAGAACAAAAGGCAACTTACAATGCTTTTGTTGCAAGCTTTAAAGCCTACTTGGGAGGAAGACTCACTTCTGCTCATCTCATTCAAGAAGATCTGGAAGAAATGGATCCAGATGATGTGGAAGAAATGGATCTACAATGGCAAATGGCCATTATTGAAATGAGAGCTAAGAAGTCTTTAGAAAAGGAAGAAAGCTGAGCCTGAATGAGAATACAAAACTTGGATATGATAAATCCAAGGTGAAATGCTTTAACTGTGGCATGGCTGGCCATTTCTCAAGAGAGTGCAATGCCCCCAAGAGAAACAACTATCAAAGGAACTCTCCAGGCCAACCATCCTCACAGCCTAACCCAAGCTTTCACTCCAACAATCAACAGCAGTAGTATCATCAGCACCAATCATATCAGAATCCACCCCAACTGACAAATCAAGCTCATGGAAGCAGTCAGTCTTCAGCCAGTGCTCTTGTAATAAAGCAAGATGGAGTTTGTGACTAGAGTGTGTATGCAGAGGAAGTCAAGCCTCAATTTAAAAATCATGCTCTTATGGCTCATTTCAATGATGGACCATCTCAAATGCCTACTGAGGTAGAATCTAACCTTTGTAGTGAAAAATGCATTAATGAATTGCATGGATATAGAGAGCATAATCATAACCTGGCTGATAAAATCAAAGAAGAAAAGGTGAAATCAGAGATGATGAAGAGAGAAATACAAAACTTTGAAATCAAAATTAAATCTCTCATCTCTGATATTCAAAAACTGCATGGTGAGAAGTATACTCTTGCAGCTGAGAATGAGATACTTACTGAAAAGTTAGCTCAATCTAAAGCTCAACAATCTATGACTGAAGTGAAACTTGAAAAGTTTCAAATGTTTTCAGTCAAGCTGCAAGAGATGCTTGATTCCTAAAAGAATCCAAAGGACGTGACATGGATTAGGTATATTTCATGTCCTCCACCATACAATGACAACTACACTGTCATGCCTGACTCTGTCTCACTCTCTAAATCAATTGAACCTATAACTATGGAACCTAAATCTCTAGTAAAACAGGTGACAAAACCTCAAAACAAACCTGATGTTTATATTGAAACCAATGAGGATAAAATCAAGTTAGGTCACCCAATCAAAATCAAAGAGTGTTCAGACAAGACAGTGAGTGTCATGAAACCATCAAGCCCTATAAAAGCAATTGTACCTTTTATAAAATTCATACCATCTGTTTTACAAGGCAAAAAGAAATATGTCAAGATAGTGAAACCCACTACTGAGAGTAGTTCTGATAATGAGATTATATCACCATAAAAATCAAGCAAATCAGAAAAGGTTTCACTACAAAAGAAACAAACTGTAACAACGAGTTCAACACATAAAACATCATCAGACCCTCAGTCTTCAAGATTAAGACAGGGAGTTGGGTTTGATATCTGTAACAAGGAACATGTTGACCAGTTTGAGAAAGAAGTGAGAAATAGGTTGAAGAAACAGAAACAGCCCAGACAATTGAACAAAAGTAGTGTTGTGAAGCAAACTACTAAAAGGTTTGATTATGATTCACCACCTAAAGAAAAGAAAGTGACCCATCAAAAGAAAATATCAGTTGAGTCACATAAGGAAAAATCTGATTCAAGAAACATACAAATGTATTGTGATATTTGTGAAATATTCAATCATAAAATAGATAAATGCTTCTTCAATCAATATTGTTCTATCTGTGATATGAATAATCACTCCACCAAAAATTGCTATTTCAACAAGTATTGTTCACTCTATGACATGAACAATCACAATACATCTGATTGGTACTTTAATCAGAAGGGATTGAGAATTCCCCAACACAAGCCCATCTCAAAAACATCTACTGTGATGCACCCTGTCACACCTCATCTTCATAATACTCAACCTAGGACACCTAGGTCAACAAATGACAGAAATAACTTGAAGGAATTAATGAAGGGTCAAAGAAATCATCTCACAATGAAACACAAACTTGACCTTCCTAAGAAAAACCAACTTTTGATAATGAAACTCGGGCTAAATTTTTACAAAGAAATAAAGACCAACGATTTCATTATTCATCTGAATCCTCAGTAGATGTTGATGAGATGACTTAATCAATTCATCATCAAAAATCTCCCAGAACACCTCCATCAAATCACAATTCAGAGGAAAATACGAGGAGGTCACTATCATGAATAGGAACGGGAAACCCAAGACCATCATGGCTTGGGTTCCTCATTCTAATTAGTTCTTTTTTCTTGTAGGTTCATCCACATAGGTCTAATAGCCTATGGTACATAGACAGTGGATGCTCCCGACACATGACCGGAGATCGTTCCCTCCTTCATGATTTCAAGTACATACAAGGAACTACTATGGCATTTGGTGGAGATTCAGAACGTGGTAGAATTACAGGAGAAGGATCTATGACAAACGGGATGCTGAGCTTTCAGAAAGTGAATTACTTGAACAACTGAATTTCAATATGTTAAGCGTGTCTCAAATCTGCAACAAAAAATATTCCACTCACTTTACAGTCACTCACTGCTACATTCTGAACCTGGATTTCAGATCCTTAAAGAATGGGTTGTCTTAAAGACTCCGAGGAAGAATAATACATATGTCTTAAACCTGTGTTCTGCATCACCAAAGGAAGAAACATGTCTTTTGTCTAAAGCATCATTTGATGAGTCACAGCTTTGGCATAAACGTTTGGAGCACACTAACTTTAAAAATATGAACAAGTTAGTCAAAGGAAACCACGTCATTGGTCTTCCTCAAAAAGAATTCAATTTTATTGATCAATGTTCAGCGTGCCTCAAAGGAAAACAACACAAATCGTCTCACAAAACCAAGCTGGTGAACACTAGTAATATTCCATTGAAGTTACTTCACATGGATCTATTTGGACCAACTCATGTAATGAGTATGGGAAAGAAACAGTATTGTTTAGTGATCATTGATGACTTTTCTCGATTCATATGGGTGTTCATCCTACTTCATAAAAACGAAGCATCCCAAATCAGTCAAGAATTTATCACTAAAATTGAAAATCAACTTGATCTTAAAGTCAAAATAATAAGAAGTGATAATGGTATAGAGTTCCAAAATGAAAATATGTGTTCCTTTTGTGCAACCAAGGACATTGCCCATCAATTAAATGCAGCAAGAACTCCTCAACAAAATGGGGTAGCTGAAAGGCGAAATAGAACACTGATTGAAGCAGCAAGAACGATGCTAGCCGATGCTAAACTGCCAATCACCTTCTGGGCAGAAGCAGTTAACACATCGTGCTTTGTGCAAAATCGAACTTTGATTGTTAAAGAAAGTAACATGACACCTTATGAACTGATCTTCCATAGGAAACCATTTATTGGATTCCTCAAATCATTTGGTTGTCCACTCTCAATATTAAACACCTGTTATCATTTGGGAAAATTTTCATCCAAGTCTGATGAAGGATTCTTTGTAGGTTATTCTTTTGTCTCTGAGGCTTATAGAGTGTTCAATCCTAGATTGAACATTATTGATCAATCTAAAAATGTTCAATTCAAGGAACATTCGTTTCCTAAATCTACAAATGGTCCTGACTCGTTGTTTGATATTGACACATTTACAAAATCATTTGACCAATTTCACTTGTCTGATATAGGAAATATACATTCAGGTGATACTTCGTCAACTGTAGAAAGAAGAGATAATTATCAATTGATTCCACCTACATTTGATGAACATATGAATGAAGAGGTTCCTCTTCAAGCTGATCCCATTAGACAACTGTCATAAAACCTTAGTGTTTCTTCTGAAGAAGGTCCCAGCCTGGTACCATCTCACTCAGATGACTTGTCAATTAAGTTCAGAAATCAAAAACAGGCTTCTCATCTAGTAGAAACACAAGGTACATCAAATGATGCAAGCAATCTTAGTGCTGCTGAAGATGTAGCAGTTACTAAAACAGAAGTTGACAATCTTCATAATTAAACAACAATACAAGATGAATGTGCCTCTGACCATAATGAACTGAATGTCTCCAATCTTGATGTAACTATTGCTGGTGACACCATTCCAACCACAAGAGTACACAAGAATCATCCAGTTGAAACCATTATTGGTGATCTTAATAAGAGGGTGACAAGAAGCAAGTCCAGTATTGCAAACATCTGTTTGTTCTCATGCTTTCTATGTGAAGCAGTACCCAAAAACATCAAAGAGGCACTTGAAGACAATAGTTGGATTGAAGCAATGCAGGAAGAATTGTCCAATTCAAGAAGCACGAAGTATGGCAGCTGGTAGATCTTCCCGAAGGACAATACCCTATCGGTACCAGATGGCTGTACAGGAACAAGACTGATGATAGAGGGATCGTCATGAGAAATAAAGCAGGACTAGTGGCACAGGGATACACTCAGGAAGAAGGAATCGACTACGACGAAGTGTTTGCTCCTGTTGCCAGACTAGAAGCAATCAGAATCTTTCTTGCATATTCTACGTCCATGAAATTTACTATTTATCAAATGGATGTAAAGTGTGGCTTCCTGTATGGAAAGATTGCTGAAGAAGTCTATGTGAGTCAACCAGATTTCCCTCACAGAGTTTACAAGCTTGACAAAGCTCTGTATGGTCTTCATCAAACACGAAGAAAGTGGTATGAGACTCTATCATCCTTTCTTCTTGAACATGGGTATGAAAGAGGAAAGATTGATCATACTCTCTTCAGAAGAAAAAGAGGAAAAGACATGTTGTTAGTGCAGATCTACGTGGATGACATTATATTTGGCTTGGCAAACAAGCAACTCTGCAAAGAATTTGAAGACCTTATGCATTCAAAGTTCCAAATGAGTGCTATGGGGGAACTCACCTTCTTTCTAGGGGTGCAAGTCCAACAAACAGCAGATGGAATCTTCATCAACCAATCAAAATATGTAGAAACCATGTTGAAGAAATTTCACTTTGCTAACTTTCAGTCTATCAGAACTCCTGTGGATACTAAAGTGAAGATTGGACCTGACCCTGAAGGCAAATCAGTGGATCAGACTCATTATCGATCAATGATAGGTTCACTTATGTATCTAACAGGCAGTAGGCCTGACATTATGTTTGGTGTTTATGTGTGTGCCAGATATCAAGCTGATCCAAAAGATTCACATGTGAACGCAGTCAAGAGGATATTCAGATATCTGAAGGGCAAGCCAGCTCTTGGGTTATGGTATCCAAAGGAAGGAGAATTTAATCTCTATGCCTACACAGACAATGATTATGTAGGATACAACTTTAACAGAAAATCCACTTCTGGCGCTTGTCAATTTCTTGATCCCGGAATAGTATCCTGGCAATGCAAGAAGCAGACAAATGTGTCTGTGTCCACAGCAGAAGCTGAGTATATTGCTGCATCAGCATGTTGCTCTCAAGTTCTCTGGATTCAAAACCAGATGCTTGATTATGGTTTAAACTTCTTGCACACACCAATTTCTATTGACAACACAGCTGCTGTCTTTATAACTAATAATCTAGTTCAACACTCAAAAACAAAACATATTGAGATTAGATATCATTTTTTGAGAGACTGTGCTGAAAAGGTTAATCAAATTGATTCATGTACCAACTGAAAATCAATTAGCTAATTTGTTTACCAAGGCATTTGAACCTAGTAGGTTTGAATTTCTGGTTCAGTCAATTGGCATGATTAACCTTGAGTAAAAACCATGAAAAACATCAAAAACAATTTAAAACATCAGAAAACCATAAAAAGAAATCAAGTTTGATGAAGAAAAGAGTTCTATGGGAAATGATATAATTACAGTTGTTATATCATTCACTGTGCTTAATTTCAAAATGTAAAACACTGAAATGACTTACTAGATATGTTGGTAGGCTCAACTTAGAAGAAAAGATACATCCAGTGATGAATTAAAGACATATTCAATTGTGAAACACTCATCACAAAGTATAGGTATGTATGATACTTTATAAATCTCTTTCACCACATCACAAAGTATAGGTATGTATGATACTTTAAGAAAAGATATAGCTTATCTAAATGCATGTGTGTAGTAGCCTAAACACACCAGGTAATGATACATTATGAATCTCTTTCACCACATCATGTTTCATCTTTGTTTTGCTAAGCAAAGACCTGATGAAACTTGCACATAGTGCAGATGTTATGATCCAAAAGATTCCCAATGTGGAACACATCCAAAATTGGATGAATCAACAAAGTAATACATTCCAAGTGAATGAACAAAAGAATCCTATCGTGGATCACCTTCTAAAGTGAAGTGAAAAGAATCCAATGTGGATCAACATGAAAAAGGATCAAATTAAAAGAATCCCAATGAGGATCAATGAAAATGAGATTTCATGACTTAAGTAACCTGGTAAGAAAAATTATGAAAAAGTTCTACCATGCATTGTATAAGGAAGGTTTATCATTTCATGCTTAATTAATCAACCAAAACATGATAAAAGTCATTTGCATCAAAATATCAACCAGGTATGGCTTTAAGAGGACAAACATACCTTCAATCTTCAAGTTCATGATCATGTCCATTTAATCATAAAGGATGCACAAGTGTAATGTAAGACTGATATGATCCCAACAAAGAGATTTTTTCTCTTCATTATTAATATTAATCAAAATAATAAAAGGTTTTAAATCTTTAATGTTTCTCTCCAAATGTGGACATAAACTTTAGGGGGAGTAATTTAAAATTTTTGAGTAAGTTCAAATTTTTGTTTATTAACTTAATTTAAAAAAAAAGAAAACAAAAAGAATTTTAGTTGGTGTTGTTGCAATAAGTCATACCATTATATACCAATTTATGTAGATTCTTAGAAGCATGATAAGTCCAAAATCTGTCAAAATTGGGAAACTAGTATCAATTGTGACATACAAGTCAATCCTAGCAAGAATTGACAACTTCAACAGCCAACTTCATAAGAAAAATCAATCAAGGACACCTCTTCATAAAATGAATAATCAATTCAATCACATTATCTTTTGATTACGTTTAAAAGCTAATGCAGGTAAGTGCATTAGTTAATGCGGGTGAAGGTAACCCATGCATGTAACTAATGCGGGTAACAATATATTTTCAAGTGCAACTAATGCGGGTAACAATATATTTTCAAGTGCAACTAATGCGGACAATGATTTTACTCTACCGCATTAGTGTGTGAAGTAGATGTGGAATTTACTCTACCGTATTTGCTACAGTTAACAAATGCGGATGAACAGGTCTCTATCACATTTGCTACAGTGCTATGTTGACCAAGTGTTGTCAACCACATTTGGTATAGTTGCACAAACGCGGATGGACTTTGTTCTATCGCACTTGCTACTGTGTACAAATACGGATAGGATAAAACAAGTAACTCTATCGCATTTGTTACAGTGAATGCTGATGAACACAATCACAAGTTATTCTTCCGTATTTACTACAACCCAAATGCGGACAGTCAAAGATTTCAAGTTCTAACTTCTGCATTTGCAACAGTACACAAATGCGGAAAGAATAAAAAATAAGAAACTAAACTTCCGTATTCACAACAGTAGCAAAATGCAGACCGTTAGGCAAAAGTTTGTCTTCCACATTTGCTACAGTTAACAAATGCGGATGACCGAAAATCAAACAAATTAACCTTCAGTATTTGCTACAGTGGTGACTGTATCTGTTTTTAAACTTGTAAAATCTTTCAAAATGTATCATTTGACTATTTAAAGGAATTCAAATGGGTCATTTAATACTTTTCAAATTTGAGAGACTTTATAGTGAGATGAGTGCAAACGTACAGTACACCATCTTCAATCATCATCATCATCATAAACATTCAATGATTTTCGTGTGAATCTACTAATCAACTTTTGTTATCGATTCTGAAACAACATTCAGATCGGAAATAAGGTGAAACTTTCATAAAAAGGTTAATCAAAACCTAAGTTTCAGAATGTTAAACCTATATCAGTCAATGAACCAACCGATAAGGAAGAACACAAAAACATGTTTAGTTGATGTAACATAATACACCTTTTCGACTTCAATGAGCATGAAAACCAACAGAAAGTCTTATCATCATGAAAATCTTGACATTCATGTTCGTTATAAGAATAGAGCATTGTAAAATTGAAACATTTTAAACAAATCAATGAAACGATAGCTCATTAATGGTTCAAACATAGAAACCGTGATTGTTAAATGACAAACTCACCATTTGCCATGACAACAATGCAACATAAATGACAAGCTGTCTTCATTGTCAATTTAAAGTCAAACCGATAACTAACACGCATGTCTCTTATGCGGATTACATGGAAAATCTTACATGGAGCAAGCTCCATAACATCAGCGGTTATTTAAACCCTGATGTGCCTGAAGCCGAAGGACTTAGAGATAGGATAAGATTCTTATCTCCACAAGGGTAGCATATGCCATGACTGTGAGACCAACAATCTATGAGAATCCCATCAGGTCCTTCTGGGACTCAGCCGAGGTAGTTGAAGCTAATGGTGTGAGAACATTAACCGGGAGAATCAACAATAAGCTCACTCTAAGGATCACAGAAGAGTCTGTTAGAAGATGTCTACAATTTGGTGATAATGCTAATGATCCTCTGGAAGTAGATGATGAAGAAATAACCACATTTTTCACTGAAATTGGTTATGAAGGGGGTTATGAAGCAAAACAGATAGTTAAAGGATTAGTGGATCTGCCTTGGAAGTTCCTAATTCATATGTTCCAACACTGTCTATCAAAAAGAAAAATAGGATGGAATGACATTCCAGTCCTCACATCTTCTGCAATATGTGTTCTCTGCACCAACAGACCATTTAATATGTCTGCATATGTGTTCAATGGCCTAATTTCTAACATTCAAAAAGGACTAACATACAAGTTTCTGATGTATCCCAGATTCATTCAATGTCTAATCAATGAATAATTCCATGACATTGTTAATGAAGGACATGTGCTTGACATCCCTCACTATGATGCAAGATCCTATAAATACATCAAGAAGAAGGACCCAGGAACTTTTACAGTGGTGCCCACTCACCCCTTCTTCCTTGGATGATTCAGCAATTAAATCAAGCAGGTCAAGCTCAACTACCACCACAACAAATACCACAACCATCACCACAACCATCTCCAAAAACATTACCACAGGCTTCACCACAACCATCACCAGAACCACAACCAACTGTAGGATTGTTTATGCCCAAGACACATAGAATATTGATGCGGTTAGTACGTTATGATCCAAGTCGGGTTATACCCAATAACAAGCTTAGCAAACACCAATTAATATTTAATTGATGATATGATCATGCAATTAAATATTTACACCAATTTAGAAAATGGGTTTTGTAAATAAGTTGCATATGAGATGGAACAAATTATGAGGATAATTTGTTGATGGATTTATTATTACTTTTGTTATTCAAAGGGTTTAAATAACACAAATAACATGAGAGTGTACTTTAATTAAAATTGTTTAATTAGAGAAGACATATGTCACATTTAAATAAGTCTAGTAGATGACTTATTAATGTGTGACAAAAAGAGTAGTTAAAGTTAGTGTGAGTGTTTGATTAAAGAGGGAAACCCCTTTTGAATCTATTTTGGCCGCCCCCCTTTGTTTTTTCATTGGACCTTTTTCCTTGTAAACCACATACACACTTAACTAGTCTTGGAGACTCAAAAATCTGATCTATCTCTTTTGCATGCAACACACACAAAACTCTTTCTCTCTCTCTCTCTCTCTACACCTCTCGAAAGCAGCAGAAAGAAAGAGCATTTTTCGGGTTTTACGTGGTGTGTTTGGTGTTGAATCTACCTAACAAGAGGTGCTTGCAAGGAGGCTTGGGGTATACTAGCTTGAGGACTTCCTCTCTTGGAGTCTTGGCCTATTTTGGACATCTCCACCATCATCAAATCCACGTTTTTGGCAGCCTCTTTTGGAAGCATTGTCTTGAGCTGCTAAAAGGTAGTTATGGCAGCTTGTTAATGACTATCCATTATGCTTGTTTTTGTGTTCATAGCTTGCTTATTCACATGTTAAGATCCTTTGATTTTGGGTTTGCTTTATACTTTTATATGGTCACCTAAAGAACATAATTTTCCTTATAAGTAAGTTATTATAATGTTGTTATTCCGCTGTGTTTTCAGAAAGTTTAATGGGTTAAACTAAGTTTTATGTTCTTGCAAACCCTTCAATGCCATCAAGAGCCGGTTATGTGGATAGCTTGCTTGTTCTTCTCCTTTAAAATTGGTTTTATAGGATGATTATCAACTCATAATAGGCTGTTTTTGGTTGATTCAATAAACCCCATGTGTTTCAAAGTTATATCTTCATGCTTATGATTAAACCTTGAAAGATGGGAATGTCAATTGGTTGATATGTTGTTGTTTGTTTGGACAAACAAACCCTAATTTTCAGTTTATGTTGGCTGAAAATTTGGGGTTTGATGGGGTTTATTTTGTTTGTTGAATGATGTTTATGGTTGTTCATATGATAGTGCATAACCTAGCTTGACCTTGTGTTGTTTGGTTTGTATTGAATGTATTTATTTGATTATATTCTTTCAATGGGATTGTATATTAATTTGTGCTTTGTTTAAAAATGTATTTTGTCTATTTATTCATTGGGATGTAATAATAGATTAGGTGTATTTTTCTTTTACTAGAAAATATGTATTAGGATATATATATTTTGTAAAAGAAGATGCTCGGGAAGGAAGCACAAGTGGAAGACACAAAAGAAAAGGACATGAAGCATATGGATGCAAGTTCAAGTGGGAGTCTATGTTGATCTCAATTTTGTGTTGTATTCAACCCTTAGGAAAGACCTAATGACCACACTTGTGATGGCAAACAAGTGTGGTCACAATAGTAGCTATGGTTATGCACATTATGGTTGTTTATATTATGCTTGTTTGATTGTGGTTTTATGAATGATTGTATGATATTTGGATATGATTAACAATCTCAATAAAATGATCTTTACAAGCTAATATAAAATGGTTCTTAATCATTAAGTGTTAATAAATGGTTATCAGAAGGATTAATGATTTTATAATAAAATGGGTTTTATTAAAAGAACCATAGGGTATCTTGTATTTGAAAGCATGCAAATACAAGTACATAGAGTTTTCAAAACTAGAATTATGAAATCTCTAAACTTTTGACCAACAAGTTTAACACCATCCTTTTGCACAACACTTGAGTCATTTGGAAACTCTTAATGGGATAAAGGTCACCTAACCATTTATAGGGAACTTGTGATTTAAGGTGGGGATACCACATTGGTAGGATAAAGGTCACCTAACCACTTATGTGGGTAAACTCACACGTGTGTGCAAGTAGGGTAACTTGATTTGCAAACCATGTTAAATGGATCACCTAAATATGGTTTCCAAATGGTGTTGATGGGATTAACATGCCGACTTTACATATGATGTTTAAAGTCAATCCCATACCTCTAGAAGTTGCAAATGGTTGCAACCGTCAATCGTTGACCACCTTATTAATTTGAATCGTGGGATAAAGGTCACCTAACTACAATTTAAATCTAATGTTGGGTTCTAGATTTTAATATAAAAATGGCCTTAAAAGGCATTAATTATTAAAATTGGCAATATCGAAAATACTAAAATAGATCTTTGTTAAAGTTTGTAGATGGCCACCAATAATGACAATCATGATAACTCATCCGCATCCACACAATCACTACAAGCGATCCTCCAAAAGGAACGTCTAAATCATAACAGCTTTATTTATTGGAATCGAAACTTGAGAATCGTTCTCAAGCAAGAGAGAAGATCATATGTTTTAGACGACCTTATCCCCGATCCCTACTGAGGATGTTGAGGAGGCCTATAACGATTGGCTGAAATACACTAAGGACTCCGTCCAAGTGTCTTGTCTCATGCTAGCGAGCATGACTCCGGATCTCCAAAAGGAGTATGAACATCACAGAGCTTATGACATGATAACCCAGCTGAAGGAAACGTTCCAACAGCAAGCAAGGGTTGAGCGCTTCGAAACGGTTCGAGCACTCCATGCATGTCGTATGGACGACAACCAATCGGTTTCATCTTATGTACTTAAGATGAAAAGTCATATTGACCGCCTCGAGAGGCTTAATTGTCCCGTCTCGAAGGGATTGGCCACGGATTTGATCCTTAATGGCCTTACCAAGAAGTTCGAGACATTTGTGTTGAATTACAACATGAATGCATGGGACAAGAGCATTGGTGAGCTTCACTCAATGCTTAAAACGGCCGAGGCGGCCATGGGTAAAAGGGTTTTACCCGTTCTCACCATCCATGAAGGTGGGAACAAGAAAAGGCCTCATCCCGCACCCAAGGCAAAGGTTGCCAAGGGTAAGGGACCCGTTTGGGGAAAAGGGAAAGGGGTGGCAAGGGTGCCACCCAAACCATAAGAGAAGAAGCAAAAGGTTGCAACTAATGAACCATGCTTCAAGTGTGGAGAGAATGGACATTGGGCAAGGAATTGTCCTGTCCATCTCCAAGAGTTGAAGGCAAAGAGGGATACCGGGCAGACCTCGGGTACAATATACATGATTCATATTGATCTTAATGTTACATCTTCAAACACATGGGTATCGGATACCGGATGTGGAACTCATATTTGCAATTTGTTGCAGGGGTTCAAAAGAAGTAGGGACTTCAATCAAGGGGATGTTAGCCTCTTCATGGGCAATGGAACTAAAGTCATAGTTGAAGCTCGTGGGGACTACATCCTAAAACTTCCAAGTGGCTTGGATGTGATTTTGAAGAATGTTTTGTATGCTCCTAGTTTGATTAGGAACATTATTTCAGTATCCCAATTAGACTTTATGATTATGTATTATCTTTTGTTGAAAATGATATTCATGTTTCTTTAAATATATGTTCTATTTTAAAGCTATTCCCATTAATGGTATTTATGAATTGGTTCATGGAAATACTTTAAATAGTTCATTGTACCATACTAACACCAAGAAACTCAAGTTGGATTTGAGTGATACCTATCTTTGGCATTGTCGTCTTGGTCATATAAACAAGAAACGTATACAAACACTTCAAAAGAATGGTCTTTTAAAAACGAATGAATGTGATTCATTTGATGTATGTGAATCTTGTTTACAAGGAAAAATGACTAAGGCACCCTTTAGTGGAACTAACGAAAGGGCAAAAGATTTACTAGGAATCATACATTCGGATGTATGTGGTCCTTTTAAACCAATGACTAGGAATGGTGAAAGATACTTCATTACCTTTACCGACGATCATAGTCGCTATGGGTATGTGTACTTATTAAGGCACAAAGATGAAGCTTTTGAAATGTTCAAGATCTTCAAGAATGAAGTAGAAAATCAACTCAACAAGTCGATTAAAGTTCTCCGCACCGATAGAGGAGGTGAATACCTAAGTGATGCTTTTCAAGATCATGTTAGGAGTTATGGGATTGTCTCACAACTCACTCCACCTGGGACACCACAACATAATGGTGTGTCTGAGAGGAGGAATCGAACCTTATTGGATATGGTTCGATCTATGATGGCTAGAAGCACATTACCTCTATCATTTTGGGGTTTCGCTTTGCTCTCCGCGGCCCGTATTTTAAATATGGCCCCAACCAAAAGGGTGGAAAGGACACCTTTTGAGATATGGTATGGAAGAGTTCCATCCCTATCATACTTAAGGGTCTGGGGTTATGAGGCTTACGTTAAGACTCCCACCCCAAACAAATTGGAAGTCCGATCCACAAGTGTATCTTTATTGGATATCCTAGAGATTCTATGGGATATTATTTCTATGATCCACTAGAACAAAAGGTGTTTGTTGCCAGAAAGGGTGAGTTCTTAGAGGCAACGTTCTTTATGGAAGGAACTAGGAGTAGAACGGTGGATCTTGAGGAGGATCAAGAACCACAACCCGATGCACATTTGGTTGAAACTAGCACTCAACATGAGGATGTTGAGGATGATCAAGCGATTGATCAATACACACAAAACGTTCGCAGAAGTGGTAGAACTACTAATCCACCTAAAAGATATGGATTTTTCATGGATGGATGCTATGTGGTAGATTCAGATGAACCAACCACATACCAGAATGCAGTGTCCAATTTGGATTGTGACAAATGGCTTGAGGCCATGAACGTTGAGATGCAATCCATGTATGACAATCAAGTTTGGGAACTTGTTGTACCACCTCTTAATTCCAAAGTAGTTGGAAGCAAGTGGGTTTTCAAGAAGAAAACCGTTATGCATGGAAACTTGGATACTTATAAAGCTAGACTTATAGCAAAGGGTTTCACTCAAACTCAAGGGGTTGACTATGATGAAACTTTCTCACCTGTTGTGATGCTAAAGTCTATAAGGATATTGTTTGCCATAGCTGCTCATTATGATTATGAGATTTGGCCAATGGATGTCAAAACCGCTTTCCTAAATGGATATCTTGAGGAAGATGTCTATATGGTTCAGCCTGAAGGTTTTGTCGATCCAAAACATCCTAATAAAGTATGCAAGTTAAAGAAATCAATCTATGGATTGAAACAAGCATCGAGAAGCTGGAATCATCATTTTGATGAGGAGGTAAAGAATTTGGCTTCATCAAGAATGCTAATGAGGCTTGTGTGTATAAGAAGGCTAGTGGGAGCACAATAACTTTCCTAGCATTGTATGTTGATGACATACTACTATTTGGAAATGACATTCCTACGTTGGAAGGTGTAAAAACCTGGCTTGGAAGTTGTTTTTCCATCAAGGATCTTGCTGAAGCCGCCTATATTCTGGGAATAAAGATCTATAGGGATAGATCAAGGCGGTTGATTGGTTTAAATCAAAGTGCATACATTGATAAGATCTTGAAAACGTTCAAGATGGAGAACTCTAAGAAAGGCACCGTACCTATTCAAAGAGGAACGATATTGAGTACGACTCAATGTCCTAGCTCAAGGGATGAGCAAGATAAAATAAAGGCAATCCCATACGCATCTGCTATTGGATCCATCATGTATGCAATGATATGCACTCGATCGGACGTGTCATGCGCCTTAAGCATGACAAGCCATTACCAGCAAAATCCTGGAAACAGTCATTGGATGGCTATTAAGAACATTCTTAAGTACCTAAGGAGGACAAGAGATATGTTCCTAATCTATGGATCTGGTGATGAGGAACTCGTTGTAAAAGGTTACACGGATGCGAGTTTCCAACCGATCGTGATGATTCTCGGTCACAATCGGGATATATTTTCATTTTGAATGGAGGAGCGGTCTCTTGGAAGAGATCCAAACAGGATGTGGTGGCTCTATCAGCTACAAAATCAGAATATGTCGCCGCCTCATTGGCAGCTCAAGAAGCTGCATGGTTGAAGAAATTCATTGCCGATCTAGGGGTTGTCCCTTCCATTCAGGAACCCCTAGAGATCTTTTGTGATAACGAGGGTGCGATTGCTGAAATCAAGGAACCTCGTACTCATCAAAAGACTAGGCACATTGAGCGGAGATTCAACTACATACGAGATGAAGTTGAAAAGGGAAAGATATGTATTCGCAAAGTTCACACAGATCAAAACATTGCGGATCCTCTCACGAAGCTCCTTAAAAAGGCAAAGCATGAAGGTCATACTTGTGCCATGGGACTTTGATATTCTAGTGATTGGATTTGATCTGTAAATTTTTTATTTGGATATGTGGAACTCTTTATTATTTGAATAAAATTATTTGGTTATAATGTTTCAATTAATGTTCCAATTTAGTATGTTTAATCCATGAGTAAATTTACTCTAAATGTCTGTAGTCATTCATACTTGTGGGAACAAGTGTGAGGGTAAGATTATTATGAACTTGGATTGGTTGATATTCATAAGGAATGAATATAGAGCAATTGGTTGCTACTGAGGTTCGTAGATATTTGCGGGATGCAAATATTGGACTGACCCGCATCTCAAATTTTACTACATGGAATCTTATTGATTGATCATAAGTAAATTTGAGTAAAGGTGAATATCATTTGGTATCCTCCGACCTGAGATACATATTGGGTTTTGATATTCACCAAGTATTATACCTTGAGCTAATTCTTCACTGTCCTGAAATAGTGGACAGCACATAAGGGTATGTTCAGGTATGACATGAGATGTTTGTGAGAAACGTATGTAGTCAAGATGGAATTTGTTCCTCTTATTCATTGGGAGTTAGATGTCTAAGGCCTGATAAGTTAAATCAACAAGGAATGATCACTCTGTGTTCTTGGATTTAACATGACATCTGTAACAAAAGGATAGATGATTAATTCACCTAAATCATTTCAAGTAGGATACTTGAATAAGATGATGTTATTGAATGGCTATAAGTCATGCGTATTAAGGGTAGTAAACCGTTGTTAGGCGGTATTTACTGCTTGCATCAATCTTCTAGGAATCTTGGGCAAGTGGGAGATTGTAGGATTGTTTATGCCCAAGACACATAGAATATTGATGCGGTTAGTATGTTATGATCCAAGTTGGGTTATACCCAATAACAAGCTTAGCAAACACCATTAATATTTAATTGATGACATGATCATGCAATTAAATATTTACACAAATTTAGAAAATGGGTTTTCTAAATAAGTTGCATATGAGATGGAACAAATTATGAGGATAATTTGTTGATGTATTATTATTATTTTTGTTATTCAAAGGGTTTAAATAACACAAATAACATGAGAGTGTACTTTAGTTAAAATTGTTTAATTAGAGAAGACATATGTCACATTTAAATAAGTCTAGTAGATGACTTATTAATGTGTGACAAAAAGACTAGTTAAAGTTAGTGTGTGTGTGTGTGTTTGATTAAAGAGGGAAACCCCCTTTTGAATCTATTTTGGCCGCCCCCCCCTTTGTTTGTTCATTGGACCTTTTTCCTTGTAAACCACATACACACTTAACTAGTCTTGGAGACTCAAAAATCTTATCTATCTCTTTTGCATCCAACACACACAAAACTCTTTCTCTCTCTCTACACCTCTCGAAAGGCAGCAGAAAGAAAGAGCATTTTTCGGGTTTTAGGTGGTGTGTTTGGTGTTGAATCTCCCTAACAAGAGGTGCTTGCAAGGAGGCTTGGGGTATACGAGCTTGAGGACTTCCTCTCTTGGAGTCTTGGCCGATTTTGGACATCTCCACCTTCATCAAATCCACGTTTTTGGCAGCCTCTTTTGGAAGCATTGTGTTGAGCTGCTGAAAGGTAGTTATGGCAGCTTGTTAATGACTATCCATTATGCTTGTTTTTGTGTTCATAGCTTGCTTATTCACATGTTAAGATCCTTTAATTTTGGGTTTGCTTTATACTTTTATATGGTCACCTAAAGAACATAATTTTCAGCTTATAAGTAAGTTATTATAATGTTGTTATTCCGTTGCGTTTTCAGAAAGTTTAATGGGTTAAACTAAGTTTTATGTTCTTGCAAACCCTTCACCAACACCACAAACAACCCCTCAACCTACACCTATATCACCTCATCATCAATCTCCAATATCACCACCACATCAATCACTTATGTCACCTTACCAACCTTTACCATCATCCCATGATCAACCTGCTGAAATTGAAGAAACAACAAAAGCATCTAAATCATCCAAATCATCTTCTGATGAGGAGGATCATCATGATCAAATCTCTGCTATGAAAGCACATTCTAAGGCTGCTCCTTCAGAGAGCTATGCTGAATCTAACATCAACAGGCCTGATGAAAAGGATGAACTAATATCTGAACTCTTACTGAAAGTGGAAAGAATGGAATGAACTTTAAATAGGAGAGCTGGAATCATCAATGATAGAATTTTAGAGCTGGATGAGAAAGAAAATGAATTGAAAGAACTAAAAGAGAAATATGAAGCTGAAAGAAAATAAAAAGACAAGGAGATTGAGTACTTAAAAGCTGCACTAAACCATTCCAGAGAAGAAATCAGTGGTCATGTGGACACTCTTTCTATTCAGACTATAGTAATGGAGGAACAAGAAAATATCATTGAGGAACAAGCAGAAATCATTTCTAGTCTTGAAAAAGAGCTTCAAAGTCAAAACAGAAGAATCTCTGAACTAGAACTTATAATTGAAAGTCAAAGAAGTAAAGTGGATGATGAAAAGAAAGATGAAGAACAAGAAAAAGGAAGATATGGATGATAACAAGTATGTTTCTGAAAATGAAGAAAAAGAAGGTGATGCAAGTCAAACAAAGTTTAAAGATCAAAGTCTAGATATGGTGGTATACTCTGGAAACACAGATGACTCTCACTATGAGAAAGCTGAATTTGAAGAACTCTTTAGTGCATTAGATAGTTTTTCATCTGAAAAATTAAGCATAGATGATGACTTTTGGGAATTTGTAAACAATCAAAGGGCTGATTCAGAGCCTATTGTATTCATCCCTAAGTCACCAGTGCCTCTGGAGAAGGAGTTGACTATGCAAATTGTCCCTGCTATCTCTTTATCTGAAGAACAAAAAGAAAAATAAAAGAAATATATGAAAAAGAAAAGAAAGAAGAATATGAAAAAGAAAAGAAAGAGGAAAATGAAAAAGAAAAGAAAGAAGAAAGAGAAAACTAAAAGAAAGAGGAGGAGAAAAGTAAACTGAATGATCAAGAGCCAATTACACCTGAAAAGGTACCTGAAGCAGTAGAACAAGCTTAAACTTCTAGCCCTCAACTTCAAACTTACTCACGAAAAAGGAAATATTTAGCTGAAAAGGCTAAGGGTAAGAGACCAATAGTTGAAAAAGAAACAGTTAAGAAACAAAAAGATGACCCAGAAGCCTAGCAGCAATTGCTGAATTTTTGGAAGAGCATGAGCAGGCAGAAGCTCAATTGAAGAAATTGGCTGGTGCACTTGATTTAGAAGAAGGTGAGATTACTGGTGGATATGAAGCTAAAAAGGATGTTCATATGGACAGTCCCGTGAAAACTAAACAGGCAGTAGAAGACATGGTGTCCAAAGCCCAAACTGATGACTTGATGATTAAAGCTATGTTTCTGATCAATCAAGGATATGATCCAGATGAAGTATTTGGAATGACATATAAAGGAATGAAAGAAGAAGAAGATAAAGGGAAAAGGTTGCTTGATCCAAACATTGAAACAGAGTATGAAAAAGCAATCACCAAGGATACTCCAAAGCATAAAGAATCCTCTATGAAGAAATCAACCGGGTATGAAAGACCATTGCCAAGAAGGGCTCCCCTACACAAGTTATCTTCAATGAAGAAATCATCCCCAACTCATGAACCATTATTTCTTGATCCTTATAATATGTCTGATAAGAAAATGAAGGACTATCTCTCAAGTCAGGGGTTCACGAGAAGAAGGATTGGGAACATGAAGACCAACTCATTAAGGGCTACAACTCTTCAATTGATTAATGAGAAGAAAGAAAAACTTAAGAAGCTGGAAGAAGAATTAGCAAGCACTAAGCCAAGAAGCAGAGTATCAGCTGAAGACATGATGTTGAACCAGAAAGACCAAGAACTACATGCCCCTATGCTACACAAGTACCCTGAATGGTTTGCAGAACCATCTTAGTTGAAACTGCAAGAAGGATTGACCACTGCAGAACTGATCAAAGTGGTGTCTACTACCAAGGTTAAAGTTGATCAAAAGATAATAGCTTGGAAGTACGACAGTACATGGAATATGTTCATGGTGAAAAGGATCTCAGGGCTAGTACAGTTCTTTACAGAGTACTCAGCTCTTGTAAATGCCCTGGAGATTCATGATTTAAAGGAACTAGCTCAACTTGAACTGATCAATCATGCAACTATGTTCAGGGGATATGAATTTGAGAACATGCTTAAGATGTTCAGAAGAACAAACAACTTCAATTCATTAAAGACAATATGCATGAGAAAAGATAAAACATTTGTCAATCCCCTTAAGAAGAAGAAAAAGATGCAAGCAGAAGAAATTGTATTCCCTGAGCTGAAGGTAAAGCCTACAGAATCATTAAAAAGGAAAATGGTGTCTGGTACTTATTCCTCCACACCCATCTCAAATGTGTACAATAATGAGAAAACTTATGAGATGGTAATTGAAAGGAGGTAGGGAGGAAAGGAGGGAGCTGAAATCAGATTATTTAGTGGATATGAGGTTAGATTGCTTGATGAATCATATATCCATTACATATACACCAGACATTTCAGGGAATTGAATAATAAACTAGGAGAGTTGGATATGCATTTCTTTCAAAAGTGCATCAAGCTGTTGAAGTTGGCATATGATCAGATAAGAATCAAAAGAGAGAAAAGAAAGAAGAAGAAGACACCATTGTAGCTTGGCAACATTGTAAAACTTGAGGTTGATGTGGGGGGAGCTTACTAATACATAGAGATGGACTTTCTACAATTTCTATATGGGAGCCAATTTCACTAAAGAAGCTGCCAATGAAAGCCATCTATAATATGAGCAAGATGAAGATTCATGTGCTAAGCAGAGAAAGGATGTCATAAGCTACAGACTTCGTGAATATGATCAAAGCTATACTGGATCCTACTAAAGCTGCATTCATCTTACCCCAGAAGACCCAGCAGAATCTTCACAACATCAACCACCTCCCAAACATTGAGGAAAATTTGGCTGTATAATCCTTAGGGGGAGTATTGTTGGACCCTTGAAAGGATCATACATGCCAACTCAATGGGTGATTTGATGATTGTTCTGCTGAAATCCCTTTAGTCCAAGAAGAAATGCGGATGAAGAATCTGCTAAGAAGAATAAAGTATGGTCTCCTACATTTGTCAAATGCGGAAGGCATATAACAAATACAGACAAGTATTTGTTCTTCCGCATTGACTAATGCGGAAGACCAAGAATAGATACGGACAAGTACTTACTCTTCCGCATTGACTAATGTGGAAGACAAAGTAAATGCAGACAAGACTTTGCTCATCCGCATTGACAAATGCGGATGACCAAACAATGCGCATAAGTATTTGTTCATCTGCATTAACCAATGTGGATGAACAACATACTAATGCGGTTGATCAAGTGGAAATGCTGATCATGTTAACTCATCCGCATTTGTCAATACGGATGAACAAGCAAAGATGCGGATGAAGACTTAGACTAGTTCTAATGTAATAGGTCAGGGGTAGTTTAGTCATTTTAAAAAAGGCATCTTGTCTGCCTATAAATAGAATAGATACCTCGTACATGAGGCGACGGCTGATAGATAGAGAATTTTTATTGTACTTATTCTCTGTAATTTATCAACTTTCATATATCAATACAAAAGCATTTATGAGTATTTTTCTTGCATTGAATGTTATTTGATTGTTTGTTTCCGCCACTCAATCATTGACTTGGTTACCATATTCGATTCACAGTAAGAATATCACTCTTACTCAAACCCAGTCAGCTCACGGGGCCCGTCAATTGAGACTGGCGGACCTTTGCAGCAAACCCTAGGTGTCTGGGCCAGCCTTGTATACAGTATGTAGAGCCCCTTATGGGATAAGAGGGCACAATACCATTTCCCCCGCACACATAGTTTAGGGTATTGCTCATTGGTTCACATAGACAGTGAAAGATAAATATAAAAGAGTACAAAGTAAAGAAGGCACACAGTAAAGAGATGAAGCATTATCTGATTGTATAGTTTATGCGTGCTCACGTATAAAGAGATGAAGTTTTCATAAAAAGAGTATTTTCATATGTATACCTACAAAAGTATTTTATTACTTCTAAAACTAGAACTCACTTAGCAACGCTAACTTTTATACATTTTCAGTTGGTAGGTAAATATTGCTGAGGATGGCACAAGGGTGAAGCTACTCGGCAGGGAAAGACTAACATCCATTCATACTTATTATTGTTGTTGTTTTGTAATGCAACTAAACAGTTCTTTTGTATTCGATTAAACAATAGTGTATTGCTCAACAACAGTGTTTTATGAAATGAATGGTTTTTGTTAAAATGATTCCGCCGCATAAGTTTGTAAATTTATAACGTTTAATGTATTTAATGTTGTGAATGACCAACTGTGAGGTCTCCGGGAACGGGGCCTTACAGTCTGGGTTATAAGGTAGTTCCGCCACCATATGAAATCCTTTTCAACACTAAATGTATACCAATTAATATAACCCAGTAAATGATCATGTGTTGTCTACTCCTCTAGTCAGTGATCCAGATTCTAGGGGTAAACCTATGAAATCTGTCATTAAATAGAAGAATTCTACTTTGTGATCAACAGATAAGATACCTGTTGAGGATTTGGGTGATAAAATTGAAAAGGTTAAATTAGGGTCAGGTTCACAAACGTCTATTTCAGATCCTAAAAGGTCTAATCCAATTAACCTTAAACGTGTAAATCATTAAAATCCTAAAAAAATGAAAGTGAAAGATGTTCAAAGCGTCAAAACAATTGAGTTTTATAAAGAAGGTGAAACATCTAAAAAGGAAGAGTCACTACCCAACCGGACATATCTCAAACCATGACCAAACTCAAACCCACATTATATTCTTCCTCAAACTATTAAAGGAAGATCCTGCTACACTTGTGGAAAACGAGGACATATCTCCCCAAATTGTCCTTATTATCAGACACCTAAAAATAAAATTGAACTTCTTGATGAAAAGCCAAGTTTTTTTAAATTAGATCTAATACTCCTCCTAAGGTTACACCTAAGATTATTAGTGAACCTAAAGTTCAATACATAAGCCAGTCGTCAGTTTACCATAAACAGCCCTTACACAAAACTGGTTTATGGAAGATAACAAGTAATGTGTCTGATTGTGAGAACAAAAAGAAGAAAGATAGGCCCTTATCCTCTGAGGACAGTGGGTTGAGTTCATGATGTGTGATACCTCTAGGACACCCAAGCAAGTTAAGGCTTGGGTCCCAAACCTAAACTAATCAATTCCTTTGTATGTGCAGGGTGTCCGCTACAACGCTATCACTAATACCCGGATTATTGATAGTGGGGCTTCCAGGCACATGACCGGGAATTCGTCTCTCCTTTTCAACGTCAAGCAAATTCATGGGACACGTATCATTTGCTGGGAATAAAGGAGGTTACATCACCGCTCAAGGTGAAATAGGAAACGAGAAAGTAAAGTTTAACAAGGTCAACTATGTTCAGCAACTATAGAA
Source organism: Flaveria trinervia (assembly GCA_025506515.1). NCBI lineage: Eukaryota > Viridiplantae > Streptophyta > Magnoliopsida > Asterales > Asteraceae > Flaveria > Flaveria trinervia. The sequence continues at coordinate 46,917,105 of CM046458.1, read as the reverse complement.
CAACTTGCTTCCGGTCTCCCAAATCTGTGATAAGGGATTCAAGGTTGTGTTTGACAAAATGAAGTGCTATATATTGAAGAAGGAGTATGTTATCAAGGAGGATAAAATTCAGATGTTAGCTTCAAAGTATAACGATTTGTATGTCTTGGATCTATCAAAAGCCTCCACAACTGAGTCTACTATCCATTGCTTCTTGTCAAAGGCAATAGAGAGGGATTCAATCTCCTGGCATAGGAGAATAGGACATATTAATCCCAGGAAGATAAATCATCTAGTTCAAAATGATCTAGTGAATGGAGTTACAGTCAAGAATTTCCAGCTCCCAGATTTCTGCGTAGCATGTAAGAAAAGGAAACAGACCAAGAAGTCTCACAAAGCAAAGAAAGTGTAGGTAAATGTGTCCCAAGTTTCTGAACTTAATGTAATATGTCTTTAATGTCTTACGCTTATGTAATGTTTGGGTACTTAATGAAATGTAAATGTTTTGTTGTGATTCGTAATCTTTATATTTCATTAATGAGTTGTGTAACGCATATTGACTAGATTATATAGGTTTGTGATTGTTTGAATTGATATACATAATGTTATAATAATGAATACATTCACACTTGGTTAAGTGAAGTTCTCATGCATCCGACTGGACCATGCGCCCCAACAGTGGTCATGCGTGCGAATGGCCATGCGACTGAGTGTCTATGCGCCTAAATAGTCCATACACCTGAACAACTTCATGCGACTGACTCAGTCGCACGACTGAACACTCAGTCGTGTGAATGGATCAACCGCATGGCTCAATCGCACGAATGAACCATGCAAATGGTTCAGTCGCACGAATGAGTAACCCTAACCTATAAATACCACCTAATTCATGGAGAAACAGAAGCATTATACACACTTCGACTCCAGACATACCCTAGCCGTCCAGAGACCTCTAAGATCATACTCCAAGTTCATAGATCGTAGTAGATCGATTTCTAATCGATTCTTAACATTATATTCAATTACATAATTGTTTCTACGTGCGTTCTCACTGATTGGATCGCCAATCAAATAGGATTCCGCACTATTTGATTCGGTTTACACCTTAATTAGTTAGTACATCGTCAAGTACACGATCCTCGAACAAGTGGTATCAGAGCTTTGGCTGTTGATTACGTGTTGATTCAATCGTTTTTGATACAAAAATTGTGTTTTTTTACTAAAACCGCAATCTTTTTGTGTCAAACGGTGTCTTAGACGTACTCCTGACCATAAAGTTTAGTTTTTCCGGCATACGGCAATTAGGGTTTGTGAAAATTCGAGTTTTTGCGGCTAAACCACGTTTAACCTACGAATTTTCAAACTTCAGCAGATTCAGTCGCATGATTGGCTCAATCGCAAGACTGAGTTTATTCGCATTCCCCAAATGCACGATTGGACTTATTCGTACCCTCATTCGTACGACTGAGAACCCTATTTGGACTGCTCAACCGCATTAGTTCATTCGGCCAACTTACTCATCCGCATTGGTTCAATCGCACGATTGAACCATTCGCTTAGTTCAACCGCCCGAATAAGCCCAATCGCATACCTTCATTCGCACATATAAACAGTTTGTTTAATAGTAAAGTTAAGTGAAATGGAGGACCAGTTTTCAGCATACATAGCAAGTAGAGACACTCGTATTCAGAATGTAATGCTATTGCAGAACGAAGTGGGAATTCATAATAAACCCCTAAAGCTTATCACGTTAGACGACTACCCACAATGGAAGCAACGTTTCGAAATCTACTAAATGGAGTAGATACAAATTTGTGGGAGGCTATAGAGTCAGGGTACAACATGCCAGTAGGAGCTGACGGTGTCAAACTTATGTTAAGTGGCTTGTCTGATGCACAAAAGGTGAAACACAACGCTGAGAAGAAAGTCTACGCTTTGCTTACCCAGTCTATTCCGAAGGATATCTTCCATCGGTACTCGGAGTATACTCAAGCAAAGAAGTTATGGGATGCGTTGGACAAGAGGTATGACAGAAATGCCTCACTCAAGGCCATTAAGGCCAAAGCTTTGAAGAAGGAGTTTGACAACTTCTCTTTATTGGGAAAGGAAAGCCTGGACGATGTGATTGACAGATTCTACCACTTGATGAGTGAGATGCACACTCATGGAGTAACTACGTCGATGGAGGATAAGGTATCCAACTTTGCAGATGGATTACAAGAGAAATGGGCTTCCTTTGTTTCAAATCTCAGACAGAATGGGATGCTCTCGAAGATAGATATAAATGACTTAATCTGAAACTGAGAGAGAAGGAGCTTAGGATGAAGTATAGAGCCCAAAAGGCAAACTATGATCAGAATCCGACGATTTATAACACGACTCCTTAGGCCAAGACATCTGGAGCACCACTGCAGACTGCCTTTGTCTCAAGCTCAGCAAGTCCAGCACAAGCATCTACTTTAGGGTCCGAAAGTCAGGGTCGTCGGGTACTCAATATATTATACCAGAACCAAATGTAGCAAAATTGAAAACCGATAACTTCGGTAATGTGACTGTTGAGGTGGTGAGAGAACACATGGACCTCTTAGCTGCTGTAGTCCACTCCTATGATGGACTAATTGCTGGAAAGATACGAAATTGTCACCTGGCAAATGAGGATTATGAACAGGTGGATGAGATGGAGTTGGAACGGATGGATATAATGTGGGCCTTGGCAAGTGTTGTCCGACGAGCTAAAAAGTTTGTCAAGAAGACTGGATAGAACTTGGTTGCAACCAAGGACACGACCTTTGGTTTCGACAAGTCAAAGGTAATATGTTTCAACGGTGGTGAGAAGGGGCACTTCAAACGGGAGTGTGTGAAGCCAAAGAAGACCGGTAGTGGCAATCCTTTCTCGTCCTTTAATCGTCAGGACAAAGCTACATCTAGTAGTTCTACTTCATCAAGCAAGGACCCTAAATCCTTGACTACTAATGAGGATGAAGGATAGGATTGGAGCTTTCGGTTCGTCTCACCGGGAGAGTCCAACATAGCTAGTGTGGAGGACATAGATGACAATTCCGCCAATGAGGGAGACATAGCAGTAGAGCTCACGATGTCCATTTCTGAAGACACTGCACCTGTGGTCAACCACCTACCTGAAGAAGAAAAATCTACATCAACGTCAGAATCACCACAACCAGAGACAACAGATTTTGCACACATGGTTGATTCCTCTTCAACATCTCAGGTAAGTACTACTGACCAGTTGTTTAATAATCATGCTTGTTCTCATTGAAATAAATTTAGAGAAAGCATAGATTTAAAATTTGCTAGGTTATTAGATCATAATAATAGCCTAGTAAAGGATTTGGAACTGTGCACTGAAGCTAATAGAGTTTTAAAACAAAATGAGCACAGGTACAGGAAAAGATAGACCTTTTGAACAAACAGCTTAGGGAAACAGAAGTAGTTTCCTTTAACCAAGCTAATGACATTAGGTACTATCTTAACTCCCTAGAGGACTCTAAGAAGTAGAAAGCAGTTTTGGAAGTAGAAGTCAACTCCTTAAAACAAAAACTGCACTGTTGGACAAGCTCATCTCATAATGTCCAACACTTAGTGAGAGAAAGAAACAACGGGGAGGGATTGGGATACAAAGTGGTTCCGCCACCACCCTGAGACCTGATGAACACTAAAAGTAAACCAATAAATAATAACCCCATCAAGGATCATATGGTGACCACTCCTCTTGTTAGTGACCCAGATTCCACAAGTAAATCAATTGAATCTGGCACTAAACAAAGGGAGTCCACTTCAAAGGAGAAAGGAAAGATGCCTTGTGTTAACCTGGAAAAAGAGTTTGAAAAGGTTAACTTAAAGTCAGGTTCAAACAAAGTCAAATCCGAACCCAAAAAGACTATTAAGCCTAATCAATCATGAGTATCATGTCAAAGTCCAGGTAAACAAGAAATAAAAGATGTAAAACCAGGTAAAGCAATTAAGTTTGTAAAACCCAACCATACATCTAACAAAGAAGTGTCTCAATCTAAACAAAATAAGGTCATCCGTGTGACACCTACTCTCCACAAAAAACAAATAAACCGTAAAGTTGAAAGCAGATCTTGCTACAATTGTGGAGAGTACGGTCACATTGTGTGTAATTGTCCTTATTATCAGACACCGAGGAGGAAAGTTGAACTTCCTGCATCTAAAACTAGATCTTTTAAGAGGAACTTAGTGACGCATCCTAAAAGGGATAGTGAATCCAAAGGTCAACCCATGAGCCAGTCATCTATTTATCACAAACAGGCCTTACACAAAGCTGGCCTATGGAAAGAAAAATTCGCCTCAACGTTTGAAAATGAGAAAAAATAGACATCTGAGCTTCCCTCAACCTCAAATGGTTAATGGGTTGAGTTTATGTTGTGTGATGCCTTGGGGAAACCCAACCCAGTGAAGGCTTGGGTTCCTAACATGAACTAATGTTTTCATTGAATGTGCAAGGTGTTCGCTATAGTGCTGAGACTAAGACGTGGATTGTAGATAGGGGAGCATCTAGGCACATGACGGGGAACAAAGCTCTCTTATCAAACGTCAGACAAATCAAAGGAGGGCATGTTTCATTTGCTGGAAACAAAGGCGGCTAAATCATAGCCCAACGGGAAGTGGGAAATCAAAAAAGTTAAGTTTGACAAGGTAAACTATGTCCAACAATTACAAAATAACTTACAATCTGTTTCTCAAATATGTGATAAAGGCTTCAAAGTAGTCTTTGACAACAAGAAGTGCTACGTTCTAAAGAAGGACTACATGATCCTGGAGGACCAAGTCCTAATGTCAGCTTCAAGATATAATGATCTTTATGTCTTGGATCTTTCAAAGGCCTCCACAGCAAATCATGAAGTTCAGTGCTTCTTGTCCAAAGCTACTAAGAAGGATTCCATCTCCTGGCATAGGGGAATGGACACATAAATCCGAGGAAGATGAATCACTTGATCTAGAATGATCTAGTGAGGGGAGTGAACGTAAAAAACTTCCAACTCCTGGATTTCTGTGTCGCGTGCAAGAAGGGCAAACAGACGAAGAAGTCTCATAAGAAAAAGAAAGTTCATTCCATAGAACTACCTCTTGAGCTCTTCACATGGATCTGTTTGGTCCAGTCAGTACAAGAAGCATCGCAGGTGACTTGTACTGCTACGTAGTTACTGATGACTACTCAAGATTCTCTTGGGTAATGTTTTGAAGTCCAAATCAAAAAAATTTGAATCCTTAAAGGAATTAATAACTACACTGGAATCCCTATACAAGCTGAAAGTACGACAAGTGCGCTCAGACAACGGAACTGAGTTCAAGAATTAGTGGATGGAGGCCTACTGCAAGGAAAAGGGAATTGTGCATCCATTTACCTCTGCCTACACTCCTCAGATGAATGGTGTTGCTGAACGGAAGAATCGCAGTTTGATAGAGACCGCACGGACTATGCTAGCAGACTCGAAATTGCCTATTCAATTCTGGAATGAGGCATTTGCGAATGCATGTTATATGCTCAATTGAGTTCTGGTAGTTAAACGCCATGGAAAAATGTGCTACGATTTACTACAACAACGTAAACCTAACTTAGAGTATCTCGAGCCGTTTGGCATTTTGTGCACCCTGCTAAAGAAGACTCATGAAGGAAAATTCAGCGAGAAGGTTGATGAAGGGATCTTTCTAGGATACAACATACCGATCAAGAGAGTTTACAAAAACTCAACGGGTCAAGTAGAGGTTTGGTGTAATGTTGATGATCAGAGATACACCACACCACCTGCTAGAAAAGGGCCTGCTTACTTCTTTGACTATGATGGATTCTTCAAGTCCTTCAACATACCTCTCTCCACTTCCGAAGACGAGTTGGCAAACAAGATGATGTACGATGTCTTGAACACATCATCTCAAGATTCAACACCATCCGGTTCACAAAGTCAATCATCTACCAACTTAGGGGGAGCACTTGATGTGAGTGACTCTTCCTATGATGAAGAAAATATGGAGAATGATCAGAACAACCAGGATGAACAGGTTCCGACTACCACAAGTCCACATGCATCTGACAGTGATGCTTCTGAGCCTTCTGAACCTCAGACTCCTATTGCCTTAGATCCAAAACCAAATGTTCACAATCTTGATTCTGAGGTGGTTGTTCCAATAACTCCCGGCTCATGTCTAAACATCTATCATCCTTTGGATAATGTCATAGGAGATATGAGATCAGGAGTTCAGACCAGAAATCAGTTGTACTCAGATGAATATGCCTCTGTGATGGAAAAGGGATACCTTCACGACAGTGCCTATCGTTGTTTTGTGTCTTAGTTTGAGCCAAAGTATGTTAGTGAAGCCCTGAATGATGAGGCATGGGTGAGTGCCATGAAAGAAGAACTTCTTCAGTTCAAGAAGTTGGGTGTATGGACTCTAATGGATAGACCTAAAGGTGCTAAGGTCATCGGCATGAAATGGGTCTTCAAATGCAAGAAAGATGATCAAGGAGTGATCATCAGAAACAAGGCTCGGCTTGGTTTTCAGGGATTTCGACAAGTTGAGGGTATTGACTACAATGAAGTGTTTGCACCCGTGGCAAGAATGGAAGCAATCTGCATCTTCTTGCCTATGCATCTTATATGAAGATCAAAGTTTATCAACTAGATGTGAAGAGTGTGTTCCTTCATGGTGAGATTTGATAGACAGTGTAAGTTAGTCAACCCGAGGGATTTGAGGATCCATATCATCAGGATAGGGTTTACAAACTCAACAAGGCACTATACGGCCTTCATCTAGCTCCGAGGGCCTGGTATGAGAAACTCTTGACTCATCTTGTGAAACACGGATTTTGCAGGGGAGTCATTGACTATACATTGTTTATCAAAGAAAAAGATAGGGATTTACAGCTGGTACAAATCTATGTCGATGACATAATCTTCGGTTCCAAGAACACAAAATTATGTAAAGAGTTTGAAGCAGTAATGAAGGCGGAGTTTGAGATGAGTGCAATGGGAGAGATGAAGTTCTTTCTCGGGTTACAGGGGGATGAGACACCAAATGGGATTTTCCTACATCAGACAAAGTATGTAGGTGATATTCTCAGTCGGTTTGACATGGAGAATGCTTCTACAGCTGGAACTCCACTTGCTACAACCATGATGTAGCACCCGACGAGAATGGTGATCTGGTAGATGCCACTATGTATCGAGGGATGATTGGATCTCTCATGTATCTCACTGCCTCACGACCTGATATCATGTATGCTACAAGTTTATGTTAACGATATCAGGCAAAGCCTAAGGTGAACCATCTTATTGAGGTCAAAAGGATTTTTCGTTATCTGAAGGGTACACCCACACTTGGGTTGTGGTATCCTCATGATGATGACTTTGAGCTTATGGCGTAAAGCGACTCGGATTACGGCGGCTGCAACATGAACTACAAGTCTACATCAGCAAGGTGTCAGTTCTTTGGAGAAGATTAGTAACCTGGCAGTGTAAGAAGCAGACCTCGGTTGCATTGTCAACCTGTGAAGCCGAATACGTTGTTGCTGCAAGTTGCTGCTCACAAATCATATGGATTCAACAACAAATGCGGGATTACGGTTTGAAATTCTCTTATACTCCTATATTTGTTGATAACTCTGCTGCAATTGCAGTCACTAAAAACCCGGTCCAACATCCCAAGACCAAACACATCGGAATTAAATATCACTTTATATGTGATTGATTTGAAAAGAACTTAATTGATGTGGTACACAGATTTTCAACGCGCTGACCTCTATACAAAGGCTTTTGACAAACCACGTTTTCTATATCTGTTAGAGGTCAACTTTGTTAAAAAGAAAAATGAGGTCATTCCTAAAGATGACCATGTGTAGTCCGATGCGTCGTGTAAATTTTCTTTTATTTTTCAATTTTTTTATTTTATTTGCTTAATTTTAGTAGTTTAATTAAAATTGGTCTTATTTCTTTTCCTATTGAAATCCTAAAATGCTAATCCATTACGGTTTTAAAATTTTAGGCGGTGAATAGGTTTAGACAGTATAATACAAAAAAATGAGGGAGGAGGAGAGGTAGCTCATGAAAATAAGATCATATGTGGTATACCGATTCAATCTTTGGAAAATGATAGTACACAGGAGCAAACCATTTGGGACTTTAAAATTTTAAGTTGAAAAAGATGCAATGCTCAAGTATAAGTCTGTGTAGTCTGAGCAATACAAAGAAAGTAGACCTAGAGGTTGCTAGACCACAGATGACATGTCGGTAGATTCAACACAATAGATGACTAGACCTTTTTGGTGATCTCAAGATAAAACTAAAATGTTTGACTAGCTGTGGGTAACACCTTATCCCTGGTTAACACAATCAACAAGATTCTAATAAGGGGTGACGAGCAAAATAAACACCATGAATGTGTGCGTAAGACCAAAGCATGAGCAAAAGCACATAAAAATTGCAAATACAATCAAACGGATAACCTATGTTGGTGGTGAGATCTGTGCAAAAAGAATGAAATTGCTCAAACAAGAAGATAGGTTATGTGCCTCTCTGTTGTGCGGTGGCACTGACCTGAGGATAAGCATAACCTATATATTCTAGAATTCATTGTTGTTTGCCGCCTCTCTGCTGTGCGGTGGCATTGACCTGAGGCTTGGCTTCTCATTGAAAGTTCTAAGAATAGTTTCTTATGAATACTACCCTGAGACCGCTCAAAAATCTCCTGAGGAATATTGGCTACCATATAAGTGTGGGATCCACAAATGCTTGTTGAAATAAACAAACCTTAAACCATCACCAATCTGTGTTGAAAGTCTGTGTATGGATTTAAGAGGACAAGTATACTGACAATCATTGTGGCTACAATTCTTGAAAGTTCAAATCAGTGTGGGGACCTAATAGTACTATTAAGAATTCCTAAATTTCCTAAATGACTCTAGATGGAAAAAACAAGAATAGAGCATCAAAGGTTTTAGATAACTTGTCTCGAATGATTTGAATATCCTATATGATTCCAAATTGAATTGGTCCATGTATGGTTTAAATGAATTGAAGCTGCTTTTTCAGAAAAATAGTTATTTAGATGTACATCTTAGGATTTAACCCTCACAAAAACACAAAAACATGTCTTAGTTTTAAGTTTCAGTTTTATTTCTTTTATTTCTGTATTAAGTTTGTCAAATTCAGTTTGTTTTATATCGGACTATGTCATGGAAGTTGATAGGGAACCTTATCATCTAAAAGGTCACGTCTGAGGTGACCGACGTGCTTTCAAATAAAAATGGGTCACGTCTGAGGTGACAAGTATTTTATAAGAATCACGTCTGAGGTGATCAAAGATTTTCAAGCTTAAAATGATCATGTCTGAGATGGTCAAATGCTCATAAAGTATATTCAAAAGGTAACAGGGTATTAATTGTCGAATGGTCATAAAGTCAAACAACCTTGAGTATGACTCATTCACACGACTAGACAATTAGTATAGATCAGTCATACGATTGGTGTACATGAATGTGTCTAGTCGCATGAATGAAGGTGACCGAATGACTCAGTCGCACAATGGATATCTAGTCGTACGACTGAAGGTGACCGACTGTGCTAGTCACACGACTGATCTTCAGTCGCATGAATCAACTATGCGACTGGGCTCAGTCGCACGACTGAAAGTAAACCCTAGTATAAATACAGGGTGAGTCGGTTGCAGTTGTTCATCACTCCCAAATCGCCCCTACATCGCACGAACATACCGTTACTCTGCCCGATTCTTATTTGAGCACTCTAGATCTTTGATTATTGCTTACTAACGGTCTATAGTAATTATACAGGTATAATGCGGCGCTATCCATGAGAATGTCCATCAATTCATGCCCTAAATTCGCTTGATATGAACACTAAAAGAAACCGAGACTTAGATTAACTAATAAACAACTAAAACTAAGTCCTTTGTGCGATTAAAGGTTATAATGTGTTTTGTTGGTAAAAAACGAGTCTAATGAGCCTAACCACGACATCTAACATTAAAGATTGCTCAAAAATTGATTTTGAATTGTACAGTTACTCTGTCATGCGAATAGACCATCTGATGATCTTCAGTCGCACGACTGAAAGGGGCGACTGGCCAAATCGCATAGCTAAACCATGCGTATGAGTTTAGTCGCACGACTGGTGTAACGGCATGAGATAGCATACGTATGAGCTTAGTCGCATGTTAAGTCATACGTATGAGGTCATTCGCACGACTAGATCTCAGTCGCACATTGTCATTCGCATGACAGAACAGAGAATTTCATGTTCAAATGATTAAGTTCATTACTTATTGACTGACACGAACATTTATATTCATTGTGTAACAGATGGCTAGTCGATGGACTATGAGCACCAAGCACAACATCTGTGCTCATGTAGACATGACCTCACAGAATGCTTCAGACTTCTCTAGCATTATCATGTTTCTACGGAGATCGAGGATATTTCGTGCCATCTCGACTCCATGCACACCCTATCGCTCGATTCAGCCGGCCTTCTGGGAGGCACAGTTGTTGACAAGACCTCAGAGCCCCACCGGATCAGGAGTTCTATTTTTGGTCAGCCCATAGAGATCCATATCTCAGGATAGTATTAGAGCTCAGGGATGATGCTGATTGCCCTACCTGTATACATCCACTGATAGTACGAGGCTGTTTTCTGCAGGCCAAGTACTCTGGGGACATCAACTCAGGTGTGCTCAACAAGAGCAACCTGTGTCCTCAGTTTAAGTACTTAGCCCATGTAATGCTCAAGTGCATTGCCTCATAGAAGGGGGGGTCGATGAGTTGTCTGATCAGATACAGAACGCCTATGTGGCGTTGGTGCTGAACCATCCGTTCAGCTTCTCCAGGATGATCTTCACCTACCTGGTGGAGAACATAGAGGGCAAGGGCAAGGAGGGCTTTTGCATGTACCCTCGATTCATGCAGATGATCATTGACCAAAAGCTCCCTTCGTTGCCAAAGGAGAAGGAGGATGCTGTAACACTCGAGGTGATGTATGATACCTCCTTGGGTCGGATGAAGGTATACAGGGGGAAGTAGGTGAAACCCATTGTGAGGAGACTGTTTGGGCATCTGACCCATGAAGACTATGTGGTGCCATCACGAAGAAAGTGGCACCATGATGACAGTGACTCAGATACTGAGCAGATCGAGCTCCCAGATGATGATTCAGATGACGACGACAGCGGTGCTCGTAGAGATGTAGGGCCCACTCAACCGAGGGCCCCCACTACTAATATAGCATCTCCAGCACGCACCCACAGAGAGACTGAGGATGCTGGATTCCGTAAGGATTTCCAACCTGATGAGGAGGAGGATACAGATGAGGAGCCCTAACTCGGGCTGTTGGCAGCAAGGTGGTTGCCACAGAGCGAGGGCTCCGGGCGGTTGGTGAACGCCCTGGCGGGTCGAGAGAGACTAACACTGATCCTACCTTTGCTCCCAATCAGGCAAGCCGTGTTCCAGGGGGAGCATTTCCTCGAAAGGCTCAAGGAAAAATGGATGGCTCGGCCCCACGACTTGAAGAAGAAGAGAAACTAACCTTCATCACCACCACCACTACCACCACCACTACCACCACCCTACCACCACTCCACCCACTACTACCACTCCACCTACTACCATCACTCCACCAATATCCACTCATCCACCCACTACCACCACTACTTCTATCCCATCTACCACACCCACTCAACCTTCATCTATATTACCCCCATCTTCACCACTGCCACCACCACTAGCCATCCAGCTGCACCATCATCCTTCTCTCCATATACATCTGGATCACCTCTACCTCCTATTGGGGTAGAGGAAAAGCTATCAACGTTGAACTGTAGGGTGATGCGTCTGTTAGCAGCCGATGATGAGAAAACTGCACAGATTCGTCAGTTAGTAGATTTTCTTGCTGCACAATCTCAGCAGATTTCTCAGCAGACTCAATTGATTGATCAACAGGATAAGTTGATTGATCAGCAGGCTCAGCAGATGTCTTAGCTCCAGAGCAACATGCCAAGAAGATTGAGGAGCTAGAGGCTGCAAACAAGACAATCATGCTAAAGCTCAAAGGATCCAAAGAAGAGCCCTTGAAGATCGGAGAAGGAGACGGAGACGATGATGTTGATGATGATGAGAGTGATGATGATGATGATGATGGTGATGATCACGAGGGTGATACGGACGCAGATGTTGATGATGATGAAGATCATTCTTCTGCTACAGGTGCCACATCTACAAGTGAACGGAGGACCAAAAGGACTCAAGATCAGAGTGCCTCCACATCCGCCCCGATAGCAGAAGAGCAGAGGATACAGGATAAGAGTAATATTTAGTTATTTACTTTATTTAAATCATATGTATTCGAATCTTGTATCACATGAATGTAATGAATGTATATATTTAATGTTGGTATTTCTGTATTGATTATTAACTAATGATTGTTGTGTTACATGTATAAATCAAGCAGATCCAAACTTTCAGAGGGATGAACATGATGTTGCTCCCCTCCAACAGATCAAAACTCAGCTGATGATGATTTTTGATTTGCAGAGTATAGTCAGGAGATCAGTGATGAACACTCCTGAACAAGGAGAGATCATTCACAATGTCACTGACAAGCAAATTGCTGAAATGTTCAAGCTAAATCCTGATGAGATTGTCAAGGATGCTCCAACAGTCCAAGTTGAAAGTGACGATGAGCTCAACGACGTTGATGAGATAGAGATATAAGATGTCATGGATCAACACTATCCAGAGTACACTTACATTGAAGGTAATTCCGTTCCCAATCCGGCGACAACCTTGTTAGTGAAACTTTTGACACTCTGGATAAAATGGAAAAGGAGTCTGACAAGACTGAAGATAAGGCCAAAGCCTCGGACGCTGAAGTTAATATCAGAAAGGCTAAGTGGGCTGCATGTTTTGAAGAGATAAAGCCCAACAAAGTGCTTCAAAGTCAACTGTCTACACCAAGCTATACAAAGTGAAGAAACATCATAAGGTGTAAGGCAAAATCATCACATGGGCGTATTTGAAGATCTCAAAGTTTATATAGTTAAACATGAGAAAGGGATCGAGTACTTCAGGTTCCCACATGACCTGAAGACTCTTCCTGGATGTGAGCTGAACCAGCTAGTGAAGCTGAAATTGCTATACGCTGATCCACACAAGATGTCTGGTTGGTTTGAAGCAGCTCTTAAAAGAGAGTACCACACTAGATGGGTCAACTTCAAACCTCAACAGCCAACGAGGTATCTCAACGGTCTGAGGTTGATCCCATTACTAGAAAACCGAAGATAGTGCTGAAGTGGAGTCCACCACGAACAATGTCAAAGATCCCTCTACGGGAGATGCCACAGGACTTCACTCCACACTTCAAATGGTGGTACTATGATTGGAGGACAGTAGAAGCAGTCATAGTCCTGAACAAGAATGGTGTTATGGAAACCATCAGGGTGTTTGACCCTATGTGGCTTAGAAACTTGTCTGCTAATGATGTCTACACATTATACAAGTGGCCACTGTTTTATGACTCACAAGATATTATACAAGCTCTACAGTTTTAGAACATTATACGACTCTGCTTTGCGTTTGAGATACACGCAGGACTCACACGAGAAGAGAAGTACAAGAAGTATGAAGAGGTTATGAAGATGGTAAGACATTAGATGGAACTAGGTCCAAGGGGGATTTTGTAGGTACATGTGTCCCTAGTTTCTGAACTTAATGTAATATGTCTTTAATGTCTTACACTTATGTAATGTTTGGGTACATAATGAAATGTAAATGTTTGGTTGTGATTCATAATGTTTAATATTTCATTAATGAGTTGTGTAACGCATATTGACTAGATTATATAGGTTTGTGATTGTTTGAATTGATATACATAATGTTATAATAATGAATACATTCAAACTTGGTAAGTGAAGTTCTCATGCGTCCGACTGGACCATGCGCCCCAACAGTAGTCATGCATCTGAATGGCCATGCGACTGAGTGTCTATGCGCCTAAATAGTCCATACGCCTGAACAACTTCATGTGACTGACTCAGTCGCACGACTGAACACTCAGTCGTGTGAATGGATCAACCGCATGGCTCAATCGCACGAATGAACCATGCAAATGGTTCAGTCACACGAATTAGTAACTCTAACCTATAAATACCACCTAATTCATGGAAAACGAAAGCATTATACACACTTCGACTGCAGACGTACCCTAGTCGTCCAGAGACCTCTATGATCATACTCCAAGTTCATAGATCGCAGTAGATCGATTCCTAATCGATTCTTAACGTTAGATTCAAGTACATAATTGTTTCTATGTGCGTTCTCACTGATTGGATCGCCAATCAAATAGGTTCTGCACTATTTGATTCGGTTTATACGTTAATCAGTTAGTACATTGTCAAGTACATGATCTTCAAACAGAAAGTTAATTCTATTGATATTACTCTCGAGCTTCTACACATGGATCTATTTGGCCCAGTCAACCTAAGAGCATTGCTGGAGATTGGTACTGCTTTGTAGTAACTAATGATTACTAAAGATTCTCTTTTGTGATGTTTTTGAAAGCCAAGTCAGAGACATTTGAATCATTCAAGCATCTAGTCTCTACATTGGAATCACTCTACAAGTTGAAGTAAGAAAGATTCAATCAGACAATGGAATGGAGTTCAAGGATCAGTCGATGGAGGCATTCTGTAGAGAGAAAGGAATTGTTAATCAATTTACTTCTGCCTACACTCCATAGATGAATGGGATTATTGAAAGAAAGAATCAAAGCATTATAGAGATAGCAATGACAATGTTAGCTGACTCTAAACTGCCTATTCAATTTTGGAACGAGGCAGTGGCCAATGCATGCTACACACACTCAATCGAATCTTAATTGTCAAACGTCATGGAAAAACATGTTATGAATTGCTCCAGTGATGTAAACCCAACTTGGAGTATCTACAACCATTTGGAGCACCAAGCATGTTGTTTAAGAAAACTCAAACTGGGAAGTTTTGTGAGAAGGCAGAAGAAGGTATCTTTCTCAGATATAGTATACCATACAAGAGAGTTTATAACAACTCAACAGGTCAGGTAGAAGTGTGGTGCAATGTTGATGTCCAAAGATACACCACCCCCTGCTAGCAAAGTACCTTCCTTCTTTTTTGATTATGATGGATTTTTCAAATCCTCTAATCTAACTCCTTCTCATCCTGATGATGAGTTATCTATTCGAATGATGTACGATGTTCTTCTTAGCCTATGGCAAGGATGGAAGCAATTTGTATCTTCTTAGCCTATGCATCCAACATGAAGATCAAAGTTTATCTATTGGATGTGAAAAGTGCATTCCTTCATGGTGAAATCCATGAAACGGTGTATGTCAGTCAACCTGAAGGATTTGAGGATCCTTATCATTGGGATAGAGTTTATAAATTGGACAAGGCTCTTTATGGCTTTATCAAGCCCCTCGAGCCTGGTATGAGAAACTCTCTCCTCATCTAGTGAAACATGGTTTTCGTAGAGGGGTTATTGATTGCACGTTGTTCATTAAAGAGAAATATGGTGATTCAGTATTGGTCTAGATATATGTGAGTGACATAATCTTCAGTTCAAAAAATGAAGAATTGTGTAAAGAATTCGAATCCGTGGTGAAAGCTGAGTTTGAGATGATTGCCATGGGAGAGATGAAGTTCTTTCTTGGTTACAGGTGGATTAGACACCAAATGGAATCTTCCTACATCAGTCCAAATATGTAGGAGATATCCTTAGTCGGTTCGACATGGAGAATGCAATGGTTGCTTGGACTCCACTTGCCACGAATCACGATATGGCTCCTAACGAAAATGGTGATCTGGAAGATGCCACTATGTACCGAGGAATGATCTGATCTCTGATGTATATCATAGCCTCTCTTACTGATATTATGTACACCACATGTCTCTGTTCCATATATTAGGCTAAACCAAAAGTGAATCATCTCATTTGGGTAAAAAGGATCTTTTGTTATCGAAAGGGTACTCCAACACTCGGGTTGTGGTATCCTCATGATGATGACTTTGAGCTTACAGCGTATAGTGACTCGGACTATGGTGGTTGCAAGATGATTTACAAGTCAACATCAGCGGGATGTTAGTTCTTTGGAAGACGTTTAGTCACCTGGTAGTGTAAGAAGTAGACATCTGTTGCTCTATCAACATGTGAAGCTAAATATGTTACTGTTGCAAGTTGTTGTTCACAATTCATTTAGATTCAACAGCAAATACGAGACTATGGTTTGCAGTTTTCTAACACCCCTATCTTTGTTAATAATTCTGCTCCAATTATTGTCACTAAAATCCGGTCCAACACCCAAAAACTAAACACATCGGTATTAAATATCACTGTATACTTGACTGTTTTGAAAAGAAATTAATCGATGTTGTTAAAATTAATACAGATTTTCAACGCGCCGACCTCTACACAAAAGATTTTGATGAATCTCTGTTTTTATATCTTTCGGAGGTCAATGTCGTCAAAAAGAAAAGAAATGTGATTCTAGAAGAATCGAGTTCTTAGTCCGACAAATTTTTTCTTATTTTTAATTTTATTTTCCTATCTTTTAGAATCCAAAACACAAAACATTTTCGGTTTTAGAATTTTAGGGGGAGAATAGTTTAGCTTCAGTATTTAATTACTTAAAAAGGGGGGGCTGGCAGATAGCTGAAACCAAGAATTCATGTCTGTTATATTGATTCAAAAATTATGGAAAATAATAGCACACAGGGACTAATTGTTTGGGACATCAAAAGGATTTAAATGAATAAAATGCTATATTTATATTACAAGTCGGAGAAGTCTAAGCAAAATAAAGGAAAAATGATAGTAAACTAGTCTGCTACTGAGGTAACATAGGGAAAGTAGGCCTAGAGGTTGCTAGTTCATTATATGATGTGTCAGTAGATTCAACACAATAGACGAGTAGACTTCATTGGTGAATCAAATTTAAACTAATTGGTTCAACTTACTGTGGTTTCTCATCTAATCCCTGGTTAACACAATCAACGCATTTCCAATCAGGGGTGACGAGCAAAATAAATGCCACAAATGTGTGCAGATGACCATAAAAATGAGCAAAGCACATGGAAAAACTGTTAAGTACAATCAAGCTAATGACTAATGTTGTTGGTGTGTTATGTGCAAAATAAAAATGCTCTGACAAGAAGATAGGTTGTGTGCCTCTTTGTTGTACGATGGCACTAACCTAAGGATAAGCATAATGTAAATATTCTAGAATTCATTGTGATTTGCGCCTCTCTCCTGTGTGTGGCACTAACCAAAGGCTTGGCATCTCTTTGAAAGCTCTTAGAATAGTTTCTTCTTGTCAAATACCCGTAGACTGCTAAAAAATCTCCTGAGGAATGTTGATTACCATATAAGTGTGGAATCCACAAATGCTTGTTGAAATAATATAACCTAACTTATGATTAATGTGATTCAAAAATCTATGTATGGATTTAAGTTGAAAAATATACTAACAATCATCATGGCTACAACTCTCGATTGTCAAAATCAATGTGTGCACCTTATAGCTCTAGTATGATTTCCTGTAAATGCTATTGACTCTAAAATAAATGAGAATCTAGTATCCAAATACATATAAAAGGGTCCCAAATGATTATGATATACCTGTATGGTTCCATATGATTCTTTCCAGATATGATAAATCTAAATTTAAGCTGTTCTTATCATGAAGAAAAATTAGTTAGATGATTTATAAAAGGTTTCAATCCACCTCAAACCAAAAACACAAAAAATATGTCTTGTTTTGTTTTAATTCATGTTGTGTTCTGTTTTTGTTATCTTCTTTGCATCGATGTTGGACTACATAACTAGATGAGCTATATGAATCACAAATTAAAAGGGTCACGTCTGAGGTGACAAATCAGCTCTAAATTAAAAGGATCACGTCTGAGGTGATGAAATGATTTTCTATTAGAAAGGTCATGTCTGAGATGATCATTGGTCATAATGTTATATATCAAAAGTTAGATTTTGAGTCTATGAAAATGTTTGAAGTCAAACTCATAAGTATGAGCCAACCGTATGATTGAATCATAAGTATGAGCCAATCGCACGATTGAATCATAAGTATGAACCAATCGCACGATTGAACCATAAGTATGAGCCAATCACACGATTGGAGCATAAGTATGGGTCAACTATGCGATTGAGCTACAAGAATGAACCAATCGTATGACTGGATGAAGGAGTCTGAGTCAGTCACACGATTGAACCCCAGTCGCACGAATGAATCATGGGTTTAGGTCCAGTCGCACGACTATTCCGTACCACCCTTCAAAACTCTCAAAAACCGCCTATTACACATACACCCTGCCCAAAATTTGATTATTGTGATTACTCTCTGATTGTCATCCTAACTGATTTCCTATTCATCTCAGGTACTTTGAAACTGAAATTGGATCAAATGATGGATTAATCGACCCCACAATGACCGAAATGTTTAAAATCAATAACCTAGACAATACACTAAAATAGACCACTTAAATGGATATAAAAGTTGATTTAAAAGACACTACATGCTATTTCGAGTCCCTGAGAACCTAATAAAACTAAACATGAAGTGTAATATAACGTTTTGAAAAACATTCTAAGTTAGAGTGTCGAACAGAGCAAGATACGAATAGACACTCGATATGAACCTCAGTCTCACAATTGAGCCAGGCTCATGATTCAATCGCATGACTGAATCAACCGGTGACTTAGTCGCACGACTAACTCAACCACATGGCATAGCTTATGACTAAGTTCAGTCGCAGGCTCAATCGTACAACTAAACTCAGTCGCAGGCTAAATCGTACGAATGAACTCAGTCGTATGGTTCAATCGCACGATTGAACCAATTGATCAAAATCAACTAAAATTCAACTATTATCTCTTATGATCAAATCTACTGTATATGTTTCTAGTATTACAGTAATATGTCTGAGAGATGGACTATGAGCACTAAGCACAACATCTGTGCTTATCTAGGTGCTGCATCCCGAACACTTCTAAGTTCACTGAGATTATTGCCTCTTTGCGTAGATTGAGGATCTACAAATGGATTTCTACTCCATGCACACCATACAGATCTATTCAGTAGGTGTTCTGGGAAATTGCCTTAGTTGACCGGTCTGTTGAGCCTCACTGTATCAGGAGCTCTATCTTGGGACAAAACATTGAGATCCATGGAGAAGACCTGAGGAGAGTCTTGGATTTGGGGGAAGACGGAGCCCATCCAACCAAGTTGCATCCACTGACTGTTCGTGGTTGCTTTCTGAGGATCAAGTACGCCGGAGACATCAATGTCAACGTACTGAATAAGAGCAACATGTGCCCCTAGTTCAAGTATCTAGCACATGTGATCCTCAAGTGCATAGCCTCCAAGCGTGGAGGATTTGATGAGATGTTTCACAAAATCCAGAATGCATACGTTGCACTAGTACTGAACCACCCGTTCTCGTATTTGATAGAGAACATAGAGACCAAAGTCAAGGAAGGCTGCTGCATGTATCCAAGGTTCTTGCAGATGATCATCGACAAGAAGCTTCCTCTGCTGCCAAAGGAGAAGAATGAAGCGGTCATGTTAGAGGTGATAGATGACACCACTCTGGGGAGGATGAAGGTGTACTGGGAGAAGCAGGTCAAGCCCCCGGTCAAAAGACTGTTTGGCTATCTGGCCAACGAGGATTATGTGGCGCCCTCTCGTAAGAAATGGTGTCATGATGACATGACTTTGATGTTGAGCCTATAGTGGTTCCCACTGATGAAGAGGACATAATGATGACAACCATGATGATGGTCAAGGTGGTGGAGATGTTGGTCCTAGTCAATCAAGGGCCACCGACACGTCTACTATATCTCCACCACCTCCACATAGTACGTCAATTGCACCTGGTGGATCTAAGTAGGCTGCTTTCCACCAGGATTTCTTGTTAGATGAAAAAGATGGGTCTGATGATGAGCCTCTCACCAAGAGAGTCAAGAGCCTTGTTGTGGCTACTGAAAAGGGGAAAGAGGCGGTTAGTGGACGTCAAGCTGGGTCTAAGGTGGTAATACTGATGTCATACATCCAACATACACACTCTACCAGCCGATTAGCTCAGGGAGTCCCTACAGCCAAGGGTTCTAGGAAGAAGAGGATGGCCCATATTTATGGAAAGAAGGGTAAGAGGCAGAAGATTAGCTCGATCAGTTCTGCCACCACTATAGCCACTACCACAGCCACTGCCACCACCACTTTTACCCACACTGCCACCTTTACTGCCACTGATACTCCTACCACCATAGTGGCACCACTCATACACACCCACCTACCTCACCCACTATACCCAAAACAGCTCCCCCATAATCCACTTTCATTCCTACTCCCATCTACACCACATCCACCACTACACCCACTACTCACCAAGCAGGCACATCCACCCAATTCCCACTTACACAAGGCTCGACTCTACCCACTGTTGGGTTAGAGGAACAGCTGGCGAGACTTAATAGACTGGTGCTAAAGTTGCTAGCGATAAATGATCTGACAGCGAACCAGATGAGCCAGCTAATGGTAGTCAATACCGCACAGGCAAGCAGATAGCTTAGCTGATAGAGAAGAACGCTGCTCATAAGAGAGTGTTAGTTTGAGCACCATGCATTGAAGGCTCAAAATGAGCTTCTGATGGCATCTGTGAAGAGGATTGAGAGGTTGGAGAACATGAACAAAAAGTTGATGTTAGATTGAAGGGACCTAAGGGTGAGCCCCAAAAGATTAAAGAGGATGGTGATGATGGTGGAGATGATGATGATGAGTTGACAGATGATGAATTGTAAGAAGATGATAATGACAAGGAAGTTGGACTAAGTGGAAAGGGAAAAGGAGATGATAAGGATAAGGAGGATGATCAAGAAGGTGATGCATCAGCATCAGCCTCAAATAAAGCAGCATAGGAAAAGTGCTCCAAAAGAGTTGTGTCCTCAGCAGCTCCAGCTGAAGAAACACATGATCAGGGCAAAAGTGATGATCCATAGGCTGAGATTATGATGTTGTTCCCCTTTAGCAAGTCAAGACTCAACTAACCATGATTCTTGATTTTCAAGGGATTGTGAGAAGGTCGGTGAGCTACACTCTAGAGGAGGAAGAAATCATTCATGATTTGACCGATGAGCAGCTCGCTGAAATGTTCAGACTAAATCTAGATCAGCTGGTTAAAGATGCTCCTGAAGTTGATGTTTTGAGTGATGAGGAGCTACAAGGGGTGAATGAGATTGAGATAGAAGATGTCACGTCTGATTACTATCCACAGTACACTGATCCCAAAGAAAATGTTATCCCCAACTTGGGTGAAACTTTTGGCAGTGATACTTTTGTCAAGCTTGATGAGATAGAGAAGGAGAAAGCAGAGGATGAAAGTAAAGCCCAAGCTATAGATGCTAATGTTGATTTAAAGAATGCTGAATGGGCAGCTTGTTTATCAGAGATGAAGGCCCAACATGCACCTCAAAAGCAAAATTCCTAAACCAAACTTTACAGAGTCAAGAAACATTAGAAAGCGTCAGGCAAGATCATTAATTGGGCCTATTTTGAAAATTTGGATGTTTATACTGTTAAAAGGGAGAAGGGGATTGAGTACTTTAGATATTTACATGATATGAAAAATCTTCCTGGTTTTTAGCTGAACAGATTAGCTTGTTTAGACCTTTTGTATGCTACCCAAGGAAGATGTTAGGATGGTTTGAGAAGTCATTGAAGAAAAATACCACACCAGATGGGTCAACTTCAGACCTCAACAACCTAAGCGGTTCATTCATAAGACTGAAGTTGATCCTAATCTAGAAGACCTAAGGTTGTGTTAATGTGGAGTCCCCCATGCACAATTTCTAAGATTACTTTATGGAAGATGCCTCAGGACTTCACTCCACACTTCAAATGGTGGAATTATGATTGGAGGACGGGGGAAGCGGTCATAGTTTTGACCAGAGAAGGAAAGATTGAGACTATCAAGGTATTTGACCCAATGTGGCTTACCAACTTGTCTGCTGAAGATGTCTACACTCTATACAAGTGGCCACTGATCTATGACACGCAATATATTGTACAAGCTCTACAATTTCAACATGTTATATGACTCTGCTTTGCATTTGAGATACACGCAGGAGTCACAGAGAAGAGAAGTACAAGAAATTCCAAGAGCATGTGAAGAATGTTAGACAATAGGATAAACTAGGTCCAAGGGGGAGTTTGTTGATACATCATGTTCCTATTTTATGTTTTTAATGTAAAAGTCTTTCATTTCTTACACATGTGTAATGTCACTACTAAATCATATATGATATGCTTTTGATGTTTATTTGTCTTTGAATATTTCATATTATTATTGTATTTGGTTTAATTCATATGTATGAATATCTTATATAGGTTTGAGGTTGTTGTACATAGTTCTAAGTAAATAATAATTGAAAAATGTGGTTAATCTAGTCGGGTGATTATTCATGCTAATGAACCATACTTATGGACCATACACAAGAATGAATCATGCTTAAGAACTAGTTGCACGACTAAACCAGGAGATTGGATCATTTGTATGACCGAGACATAAGATTGATTTAGTCACACGACTAAACCTTTAGTCGTGCGTATGAATCAACCGCATGAGTCAGTCGCACGATTGAGCCATGCAAATGGTTCAGTCGTACGAATGAAAACTGCAAACCTATAAATACCACATATTCATGGAAAAACTTAGACTTCGAATATTCACATACCCTAGCCGTCCAGAGTGTCCTAAACAGCCAATCCAACTTCATAGTTTGTTCCTCATCGATTTCTAATCAATTCTTAACATTTGTTTCATCGTTAGATTGATTAAGTTGTTGTTCTCACTAATTGGATCACCAATCAAATAGGATTCCGCACTATTTGATCTGGTCTCACCTAGAATCTGTTAGTACTCCGTACGAAAATGGTCCTGACATTAACCATTGTCTATGACTATCCATAGTTTCTTTATTTCAATGTGCTGATTATTAATAATATGATCTCACTGCTGGCACGTGATTCAATGTGTAGAGTTTTATTCTTTTTTATTTTGATTTTTCCGTGATTTTATGTGTGCAGGCATGTTAATAATGACTGGTTTTACTTCAACTTTCAACTTTTATAAACTTCTAAGTTTGTAACTTAAAAGTTTAGGGGAAGTAAATATGAAAAAGATAATATCAAAATAAATGTTGGATGAAAAAGGATGAAACCAAAATATTCACGCTAGTATGTGTTTGATAGTTTACAAATGAACCTAAAAACAAAAATTTTCAAATTGATTTAAAATGTGGAAAAGCTTATTGTAAAGTATTGAGAGTGTTTGTATTTTTATGAAATTTTTGAGACTAAAATGATTGGAATTCAATTAATAATAAATAAGGTGAAAAAGTCAAAATTTGGTCAAAAAGTCAAAATTTAGTTAAAATGTCAAAGTTTTGGTCAAATAGTCAAAGTCTGAGTCATTATTCAATGTTTGACCAAAGGTTGAAAATTTCTATGAAGAATAATGAAATTAGTCAAAATTAGGGTTTGAATGAATTTTGTGTGAAAAATTTGTCAAGTGTTAGACATATGGATGTCTCATGCGCCTAAACAGTGATCATAAGTCTGAAAATCTTGGTTATGTGTTGGACGTTTTGTACAAGCTCATACGCCTAAACAGTTGCAGATGTTTCATATTGCAAATTAAACAAAGTGTTAGGCGTTTCATACTAGGTCATGTGCCTGAACAGTGCTCATGCGCCTCATGCCCCTGTACAATGCAAATGTGCCTAAAGTACTTGAACAAATTAGACCAAGTGCAACTCATGCGTCTAAGGTTCATATGCCTGAACAGGGGTAATACGACTATACAGTGCTAATGCGCCTAAACCTCATGCGTCTCAATAGTGGTCATGTGCCTAAACAATTGTAATGCGTCTAAGGGTTTTTACACTTATATAAATTCAACACTTGCACAAATTTCATTTCACTCTCATTTTCTCTCTGTTCTTATTCTCACTCTCTTGACGCACTCAATACTCACTGATTACTTTCTTTTTCTAAGATTGATTGATACTCTAAGGTAATGTAAGTGATTGCGATCAACATATCGAGCTTATATCATCAAATCAGTGTTCATTATCATCAAAATTATTCAGACATTTGAATCCTATTTAGGCGTTCGAACCCTAAAAACTTGAATAAATCTGAAATTGTTGGTTACATGTGATTGTTTGTTAACAATGGAACCTGAAATTGTTAATGACAATGGATTATGAACCGATAAACATCATCAAAACCAAATTTTCATCACAAAATTTTTTGATGATTTAATGATCATCATAGTAAAAAATAATAATAAAATAATAGACTTGAAATGAATCGACATTTGGCTTTTTTCAAACAAAACTTATCTGTTATTCATTAAAACTCAACTTGTATGTTCAAATCAACTAGAAACAAATCACTTAATTGATTGTATATCTTAAAATTTGATTAAATCATCAAAACAATAAGTTCAAATCTTTGAATTTTTTAAATGATAACATTTTAAAATATAAAATTTTATTAAGTGAACATAAAATTTATTGAAGGAATTATACGTTTTTACAAGTTTGATAAAACTTAATAAGCCCAAAACTTTCAAACTAATTTAGGTTTCTTTGTGATTGATAGATGGATGTTTTAAAATTTGAGCCTAAGCACAATGTTGCTGCTTTTCTCAATGTAGAAGTTAGAGAAGTTGGTGGATATGAAGAGATGATCAGATTTCTTCTAAGGACGAAATATGTTTATGCTAAGTGTCCCAGACTGGCCATATATGTGAGACTGATCAAGAAATTTTGGAGAACAGAGGTTGAGCTAGATAATAACAAAAGGAAAGTTGTAAGGGGGTTCATTACTAAGGATAGAATGATTGAAGTATCTGAAGATTCTATAAGAGTTGCTTTAAGATTGGGTGAGAATGATGATTAGGATTTATCATAGTATACTTTTAATGAGTGTAGAGAGATTTTAATGCAGATAGGTCACCCAAATAACTTCCCTAAGAAGCAATTCTTTAGGGCAATAGTCTACAATCACTGGAAGCTGCTCTGCAACATATTTTAGCATTGTATGTCAAAGAGAAGTGCAGGATGGAACTCATTTCCAGTAGACATTACATCTCCAATAGTGGCCATAACCACTAATAAAAGATTCAACATGGCTAAGTGGATTATGAATGGGTTCATATTCAACTTGGAGAAAGGAAAAAGGAACATCTACTTGATGTATCCTAGATTTCTACAATTTATCATAAATGAAGAATATCCAGACTTTCATGCTTATGGAGTACAAAGTGATAGACTTGAGTTAGAGCATATGTCTGAGGTTGTGTATAAGAGACTTGTTGTGATTGTAGTAGCTGATAAGTACCTCTATTTGAGTATATAAGGAATGTAGTTGAAGATAATGTTGATATTAATCAACAACACTTCCATTTGACTGAGGATGAGCCTGTGAATCCTAATGATCTTATTGGAGGCGTAATGGAAGAAGTGATTGTTGAAGAATCTGAAGATGATGACGATGATGAAGAGGATCATAATGATGAGAATCCTACTAATAATGATGATGATATTGATGATAACAATGATGGTGATGATAATCAAGGTGGTGATCAAGGAGGTGAAGTAGAAGGAAATACTGAAGAACCTATTCAAGAGATGGATAGTGAGCAAACCATTTCTGATCATAGAGAGGATGAAGATAGAAATGTAGATACTGATATTGATATTGAAGTGAATGATCAAAGAGATGATCAAGCCTTTGATTTGATACTATCTAGTCTGAGCCTATTACAAAGAATGTTATTTATGCTGTGCAATATCCAAGTCTAGAAGTTGTGATTGTGAAGGTTTAATAAACAAGAGATGAAACAAACAACAGATGGGTGTGTTCAAATAGAAATAGATGATGATCCTGATGTAATTGATAAGCTGAAATCACAGATTGCAGATCAAAATGAAGAAATTGAGAGATTGAAGAAAGAAAATGCTATGTTAAAAGCAAATGGTGAAAAGAAGAACATCATGATGACTGATCTTGAAGAAAAAGTGAAAGAATGTTTGAAGAGATAGAAAAGTTAAAAGAAAGTCTGAAGGAACCTGAAAATGAAAGTGAAGTAATAGTTGTTGAGGAAGAAACTGTACAAGAACCTCAAGAGATTATAATTGAAAAGTTTACTAAATCAGAGAAAGGTAAAAGAAAGATTGATGAAGTTAAATCATCTTCAGTTCCTACCAAATTTCAAAAGACTGCTGATATAGTTGAGAATGTAGAAGAAATTGATATGCAACAAAGAATAGAAGCACTTGATGATATAAAGTATGATTTACCTGATGAATAGTGTGATGAGGTGCTAGAAGATGAAGATGTATGTGATGTTGGTGATTCTCCAGTTGAAATGATTCAAGATGACATTCCTATAGACTTTGAAGATAGATATAATTATCTGATTGGGAAAAAGTACAACCGAGTATATTTGGATGGACTGATAATGACTCAAATAAATGAGGAGTATGAAAAATGTATGCTTGTAGAGTCCTCAACTCCGGCAGATCCAAATGTAATAAGCCTTGAACATGGTGAATGGACATCTTTGAATGAAAGCTTGAACATTGATGATATTCCTGTGATAGAATTGCATCACCCTAACCCTGATGATATGAGCATACCAGCTTTAAGAATGTGGTTGCAGTCAAGGAATTATCCTAGAAAAAGATTGAATAAACTTCAAGGATAGTCTTTAAGAAGACTAGCCAGGAGTTTTCAAGAAAGAGAGAAGATGTATAACAAGATGATCATTTTTGATATGGATAATCCTCAACATCTAGAAATAACCAAAAGAACCAAAATGTTGTAGCCTTAGGAGATTAGGTCAATACTTGGTAAGAAGATCACATGAAAACAGGAAAGAGCTTATGAATATGTTTTCTAATGTTGAAAAACAAGGCTATAAAGTGTCTATTGATTAAAAGCAACTTTGGAATAAAGCAAAATCAGCCAGAGACTTAGTGAGAAATGTGTTACAAATAGGACAATAAATATTAGACCTATTAAATGCTATGATTGTGCATGACAAAACAAAGAAAGTGAAGATTATAGCTTGGAAATATGATGAGATATTTGATGCTTTTCTTACTAGAAGAGTAAATGCAATTTGTGATGTTTATCATTTTTACTCCAGCATCATAGCCTTACCTGTTCAAGATCATAAGGAGTTACACATGTTACATCTCATTAACCCTATGAAGGCTGATAGAGGAGAGAATTCATGAAATTACATGACAGGGGAATAACAATAATGTCTGCCTTTCTAAAAACTCATTGTGATCAAGAAAACAAGAGTTATTTTGCTAAGCTAAAGAGAAAATCAAAGAAAAGAGAATCAAGTGAATCTATTGAAGATTGTTATTTGATACATTTAGTAATAAGTACAGTAACCAATCCCGGACATAAAGTTATTGATGGTACTCAATCATCAAAACCTATTTTGAGATGGTTTTATGATTCAACTACTTTTCATATGAAGCTTGTGAGGAACTTGGATGATTGGGACAATGATATGATAATTTTATTTAGAGTGTTTGAACTTAAACTTCTTCATTCGAGTTATATCTCGTTTTTATCCAATCAAACTTCTGAGTCGGTATCTTTAGTAGAAGCAAATAATGATAGATGATACTTTTTAACTATCATAAAAATAATGAATGCTTCTATGAAGAGAATTTATTTAAGAAAGGCGATGGAATATGCTAATATTGTGAAAAAAGACATCAAAGACATAGAGTTCATGAGGATTTCTAGCAAGGGAGTGTTAGTAATATACACTAAAGAGAATCCAAAACCAATAGAGATCTATGCAAATATGGATATTAAAGGTTTAACAAAAGAAACATTGTTGGTGATGGAAGCAATGGAAATAAAGACAAATGACTCTAATCCTGAGCAAGGGATTTTAGCTGGAAAATTCAAGTCATCAATCAAGAAAGCTCTTCGAGAACTAGAGCTATACAAGGAAAATCCGATGTTCAAGATAAAGGAAGAACCCGAAGATTTCTTTTACTGAAGACAAATGCAAATCTTAGTGGGAGTATTGTTGGAACCCTAGAAAGATTAGCATTTTAGTCTTTAGATTAGTTTTTGTCATAACATAGGGACTTATTATGTAAGTATAAGTTCCTTTTGTTTCTTGTTATTAGTATAAATAGGAATGCTTGTTTTTGTGCATGTTAGACACTTTTGATAGATTGAAACAGTTGTTAGTTCTCTCATTTTGCATATTGTAATCCTTACCAATATCAATTCAAACTCTATGAATTCTTCTGATATTTGTTTGTGTTGATTACTTTGTTCATTTAAATTGTAGTTTGCTTGATAACAAACATAGATCGATCCATTTGAACCTATCAGATTTTTCTTTAATCAATCTAAATATGCTCATGACATTTTTGCCAAGGCCGATTTTCTTGATGCAAAACCCATCCACATGATGTTCGCCACAAATGAGTCCATCACTATTGGAGATCTTACAAGGACCCTATTCACTACCAGTCTCTTATAGGTGTTCCTTAATATCTAACCGTTACAAGACTTGACATGGTTTGTGCCATTAATCAAGTTAGTCAACATGTGAAACGTATCCTTCGTTACATCAACGACACACTTGTCTCCAACCTCACCTTCTCAAGACCAGTTCATACCTTCGTTCTTGGATATTCTAATGCTGACTATGCTACATGCTTTGATACTCATAAATAAACCTATGGATATAGCATATTTCTTATGGGCAACATTCTTTCCTGGGGTGCCCAGAAATAACCAATAATTTCATGCTGTATTTGTGAGCCAGAATAGAGTAAACACAATTTCCATTGATGCTGAGATCATCCAGATTACCTCACATGCTATGAGAGCTACATGAATTCCTTCTGATTGCCCAACCTTCTTATGTGACACCAAAAGTGCTATTTTCCTAACACATAATCTCGTTTCTCACAAAGTGGCTAAGCATATTGATCTAGACTATCTATCACTTCATTTGTGAACTTGTTTTCTCAAGGAAACTATGACAACCCCGTGTTTGTGTTCGGAAAACTTTTTTTAGAAACATTATTATGCCACACATTGACACCAATCCCGGTCTAGGAGGCCATGAAATTGGGCCCCACAGTTGTGGGCTTAAGCCTGTACCAAAACACCTACTTAAATGGGATCGGGTCATCAAACCCTAATTGGGCGATTAGGCCACATAACTTAATGGGCACCGACCCATATAACTAATATGGGTCAATGGACCATTAATTGATTATAGGCCATGTTGAACCGACCTCATGGGCCTTAGGCCGAATATCATAGAAAACGAAAATGCTTAATAAATGAAACTTGGTCTAAAATTTAGCGTGTGTAAGTCTATCAAATGTTAAAAATCCAAAAACCATCAACCCCAATTCACCAAGACTAAACATTGAGAGAAATCATAACAATCAATATTACTAACACAATTTAACAAACCTTAAGCGACCTAACTTATAAATTATAAAGATACAATAATTGGAATAATATATAAACTCCAAGAGTTAAAAGTCTTATGAACATATTACAAATAAATATTAAAGGCTAACTTTTATTTAACATAATACGCACTTATAACAATTAACTTAATTAGCCTAAACAAAAATAATAAAAGTGACCAATCTTGTGTACATAAATATACATATTACATTTTTATAAATCCATATCCATACACATATACTTATACATGATGACACCACCCACATAATATATATATATACATACGTTCATACCCACACATATGCATGCATGCGATCAACACACACACACATATGAATATGTGCATGCGGGTGCATGCACCCGATATATACACACACCCGTATATACATTCATGCATACGTACACCCGCACGTATGCACACACCTAAACACACATACATATACAGTACACATGTATCTGTATTCATACATACATATACGGTACACATGTATCTATATTTTTATTCCAATAAAACTTAATTAAAATGGATAAACTAGATTAGTTAAATCACCACCCACCTTAGCCAATGCATGAAGTTTGAGTCCTTAGTAACCCTCAACCGCTCAATCTCAACAAAATCTTATGCTAACCATGGGCTAGCACTAGAATCTACATCCCCACTTTCCCTCTTCTTCCCTTCTCTTGGCCGCAACCCACACCACACACACTTCAAATTTTGCCTTATTGCATCAAAAATTTCTCTACACCTCACCACTTACATTCACTACCAAAAACTCTTTGCAAACACAAGAACACAAAAGGTTCCAGCCATTGGATGATCAAGTCGACACAAGTGTGGACACCATCACCTTCATCAACTAAGGTAATCATCTAACCCACACCCACACTTGAACACCTTCAAGTCCTTTCATCCTTTTCATCCCATTTGTAAACTTGGCCTGACCACCTCTTTTGCACAACTCATCATTGATATCTTGAGGTCCCATTCCAGCCGTTTGAACCCTCTCTCAGTCACCACGCACTAAGGTAACTCATTACAAACCGAAAACGCATAAAAAATCGTGTTTCAACAACTTAGTGACACAACTAACCCCATGACACCCCCAAATTCTTATGATATTTAAAACAACTTGATTTTTAGTAACTAAAAGATACCCAAACCTTTTCGAAAACCTATTGGATTACAAGCAGGAACATGTCACATTTAACGTAACCGAAAACCCGGTTAGTGTATATATATATATATATATTATATATATATATATATATATATATATATATATATATATTATATATATATATATTAGAATGTATGGGATGGGAGAAATCAGAACGCTTAGTAAATTCAAGACCCAGATTTAACTGAGACTTAACGGACATCTAACGAAACTAACTAAGGTATTAACAAAAATGGAAAATATGTGATATTTTAATTACAAAAAAATTTAGTAGACTTTGTACACTTACAAGAGCCTAAAATTTTAATTTCATAATTTTTAGAGTTTATTACATTAATAAATGAAAATACGAAAGATATTTACCATAAAATAAAGAAAATGTTAAAAACAAGCTTAAGGTCGATATTAGCAAAAAATCCAGAACCTAAAACATAATTATAAGTATATCAAAGCCTTATAAGATAAAGACTTTACCAAAATCAGCCAAAACCCGAACCGATAGTGTTTAATTCCCAAAACCAACACACAAGTTAAAGACTCAAATTTTCCAGTAGTTAATAATGAAATAAAAACTAAAATATTTAAAAACTAAATATACAAAATTCTAGAATATTACAAAAGTCTTACAAGATTCAACCCTTACACAAAATAATTACCGAATTAATAAATCGAAAAACCATAAATGCAAAGAATTGACCCTTAATCTTTTGAATTCAATAATTTTTCAGTAATATATATGTTACAATTTGATCATAGGTAGAAATATATAAAAACCATGGATTAATCTTGCAAATACTAAATTACTCGAATCACGATACGCTATACGTTTAAAATGACGATAAGTAGCTTATTAAACCTAAAGCCATACCATTTACCCTTCAACATTCAATTATCATCAAAATAAGTTATATTTAAGAAAAAACTTTCAAATGGGCCATTCGACAACCTCAAATAAGAAAGTAACTAAATAAAACATCATAAAACGCATAAACCGAGAACAAGCTCTTGAAACCACTAAGAAAGATTTAACATAAAAAATCACTTATTATAGTAGCCTAACCCACTAAAAATCATAAAAACCAGCATAAGTAATATTACAAAAATCCCAAACTCTAGGGTCAAAATGTAAATTTAGCAAAGTTAAGAGACCAATCTTGCCAACCATTGAAACCTTGTTGTTTGGAGCTATACCACGCCTACAAGAACAACAATGATTAGAACATATAAGATAATGGCATAACGTAAACAAACTAGAAGTACTAAATAAAAACCTAGAGACCTAAAATAAGATTATCGAAGATCATGAATAGGTTAGACTCACCTTAGTTTAGGTTGTTTACTTTTACTTGTAATAGGTCTTTTGTTAGTTTCCTTTTGTAAGTACTTAGATTTATGTTTTTTGGCAGTCTTGCGAAACTGTGAGCAAAACTATAAGTTCGCTCACAGTTTGCTGTTTTGTTCGCCGGCGAATCTACTATTTTGCCTGGCGAAACTATAGTTTCGGCAGTGCAGTTTCGCTAAAAGCAAAACTGTCTGACAAACTATAAACTGCTATATATTGTTTTGTTACATTATATTATAGTGTAAGCTTGCAAAAACCCTAATCAATTATCATTGTTGCAAGTTACCATTTCAAGCAGTTAATACATAGAATTATCCTTGTGCTTTATGTTATTGATTATCATTGATCATTGTCTTATTATGAATGAGTTCTCATTGTGTTCAATCCTCTTTGTTATTGTTGTTTAGTATATTTGTTGAATATTGAATGATTCTTAATATCATTTGCACTGTTCCACGATCACATGGACCAACAATATGGTATCAGAGCCTTAGTGCTCATGATTTGTTGAGTTTCTTAGTGCTTTTTGTTCAATATCTTGTTTTAATCATTTTGGATCACATATTGGATGTTTTTGATTGGAAATTGATTGATTTTACCTTGTTTTTGGTTGCGGAAGCCTTGTTAATCATCAGATCTCAAATTCATTGAGTTTTTGATGATTTCAGATTGATTTTTTTTATAAAGGGTTTTGGGATCGATCAACAAACTGCTGTTCTTTTAGCGAAACTGTCAATCATCTTCTAGCAAAACTACGGGTTATATTGGTTTGGAAATCATTCTCTAGTTTTTCTGCGAAACTAGTCTTTTTGAAGGAAAGTTCATCAGTGATTGTGAAGGATTTTCAAGCAAAATTGCTACCGAAAGTGTTTCTGAACGAAAGTTCAAGCTTGTTTCGTGCGAACTTACCAGCGAAACTAAGCCTGTTGTGACAATCGGCTAGCGAAATTGCTGCCGAAATTGTCAGTGAAATTAGCTTCTTCTATGAAAGTTCCAGCGAAAGTAGTTCTTCTGCGAAATTATCTGCGAAGCTACCTTTTGTGCGAAAGTGTCTACGAAAGTATCCTCTTTCTTGCCGAAACTACATCAATCTATGCGAAACTAATTTCTATGAAACTATCATGTCTAAGTTAACATCACTCACACTTGTCGATCTTGAAAGTGTTGCTCCCAATAGACCTCTGATACTCATTAACGGAGACAATTTTGAAGATTGGAATAGATGTCTCAAGGCCTTTTTCTTCTACACTGATCACAACCAATGGGAATCGATTATTTCTGGTTCTTACATACCAACTGTTACTGTTGGTGATATTGTCTCTCAAAATAAAGACCCATCCTCTTTCACTGAAAAGGATCTGAAGTTGATCGACCATGATCAAAAGGCTTTTGGAGCTTTAACTCTGGCACCAGATATTTACAATCGTTTTGCAGAGCATAAAAATGCTAAATCTCTTTACAATGCACTATGTGAGTTTTATGATGGCAATGCAGATTTGGTAAAAGATAAGAGCATTCAGGCTGAGAAGGAATCCAACTCTTTTGTTGGATACAAGAATAAGAGTTTGACAGATCTCACAAATCGTTTCTTGACTATTTCAAGAACCTTAAAGAAATATGATGAAAAGCTTTCCAACAACAAACAAGTTAACATGCTTCTAGATTCTCTCCTACCACAGTGGAGTCTTCAGGTGAGGATGTTTAAACAAGAAAGAGGGTTCACATACTACAAGCTGATGGATATTATCAATAAGCTGAAATCTTTTGAGTTGGATATGAAGAGACGGGAATTTAACCAGACTATGATGCCCACATCTGGTTTTTCACAAAATGTTGTTTTACTGTCATCCGCTGCAAGCTCTCATATTCAAAATTCAGTTCAAGGAGGAGTTAACACAAGTACTTTTTTAGGTGTAAATAGTAGTGTTGGAAGAGATCTAGGTAATTCTAAGACCAATGTTGAAACTTCAATCCCATAAAAAACAATGGCTCTTTTTGGAATGTTTGTTCAAAGGTATGAAGCACTTGTAGCAGGAGAGTTGAAAGGGAAGGGAATGACTATGGAAGACATGTATCATGTTGATCCTGATGATCTTGAAGAAACTGATATTCAATGGCAGATGGCTATGTTGACCCTTAGAACTCGAAGATTTATGGAAAGAACTGGACGGAAGAACTTCGGTGGTCAAACATCTAATTCAAAACTGGGATTTGATAAGTCCAAATTGAGTTGCTTCAACTGTAAACAATTAGGACACTTTAAACATGATTGTCCATCTATAATTGTCACTGATTCAAGCAATTCAAGAGTTCAAGGTTAACAGCTGAGAAGGAGAAGGAAGATATGTATCACAAAAAGGAGACTGCATTGATTTCTAACTTCGATTGGAGTGCTGAGGTTGAGGAATAAGAACTGAGATAAATCATTGTTTGGTTGCTAAGCTTGTAGAAGGGAATGAAAAAGAAGATGGTAAAGATGGATTTGACCTTTTCAAGGAATTCAAAAGGGAAGTTGTGTCATCTGTGAATGAGAAGGTAGAGAAAGATGATGGAATAGGGGGAGGTAAATCTACAGGGATAAGAGAGGAAGGAAGTTCATGCGCTGGGCAACGAACGGATTATGATGATAATGCTGCCACTATTGATGAA
The DNA here is from genome assembly GCA_025506515.1 of Flaveria trinervia. Lineage (NCBI taxonomy): Eukaryota > Viridiplantae > Streptophyta > Magnoliopsida > Asterales > Asteraceae > Flaveria > Flaveria trinervia. The sequence goes on along the minus strand of CM046458.1, from coordinate 46,882,324 downwards.
AAGAAGTCAAGTAATCCAGTGTGCCAATATGAAAAAGCCTTGGCTGCTGAAAGGATTGTGATGGGACTTCCATATGAGGTAATTCAGGATATGTGCTCATCTGCTTGAAAAATTAGATTATTTGGGATTTATAAAGCTAATCGACTATTAATTGATAATGAAAAGGATTTAAAGTGAATCAATGATGAACTTAAAATCAATGAATCAAAATACTTTGTTAAATTAAATGAGGCTTTAAAAGAAAATGATCATTTAAAATGAATTGTTTTGGAAAGAAATGTTGAGATTAACACTTTGACTAAAAGAGTTGCCCTTGCTGAATTTGAAACAAGCAAACTTCAGTCAAAGTTAGACAAATGGACCATTTCAGGAATGAAACATGATGATCTATGTAAATCTCAATGGGGAGCTAGGATTAAAACGGGATTGGGTTATGAAAACATAAAGATTTATCCTCTAGTACATACTGTTATTCTCCTATGCCTGTTCCTCATCCTTCTAATGATTTAATCAAAACAGATACTAACAGTATGTCTGCAGGTTTAGAGGGTGTTAACTCTAAGCACGTTCATGAAGACTACGACTATGAACCAACTAGTAGGCTTGGATGCACTAGTATTAGTACACCTGATTGTCAGCAATCTGTTTTAGATCACAAGTCTAGTTTAAATTCTGTTTTTGTTTCTAGTTCTCCTGTAACAGACTCTGTTGTCTCATGTTCTCATGATGGTTCTATTTCATCTTTTAATTCAGTAAATTGTGGTGATGTCTTTTATTCTAGTGATGATTGTGATGTAACTGATCTTACAAAGTCAACTGAAGAAATTAAAACTAATTGTTTTGAAAAGTTCTTTTCTCATCCCATTCTATATTTCACTCCATCAAATATGTCTTTATCTGATGAAAGAATTACCTCTTCGCCTGAAACCAGAACCAGTGGAATTAGTTCTAGTAGTACGACTATAATAACCTGTCATTTTAATTAAAATAATATTTTAGAGTACTAGCGTTTCATAGCCACTTTAGTTAGAAACTTAAATGTTTAGAATGAAATCCTTGAGTTCCACCGTTAGATCGTGTTCTTAGAATTTCGAGGGCGAAATTTATTTAACAGAGTAGTGATGAAATAACCCAAATCAAATAATTAATTAAATAAACAAGACTTACAATCTAAATAACAATAATCATATAACTTCAATTAAAGTAATAATAATAATAATAATACACATATGAAAAGATGTGGAAAACGTGACCTTTCTTGTGTTAGTCTCCATACCCCCAATTTCCTCCTCCCTTAGCTGCAACAAACTAAACCTAAAACACCGAGGATTATGGAATTCAAATCTCATCCCCATGAAATTTGGTGATATTAGATGTACCTTCAACCTTAGATCATTCTCATGAAAACCCCCACGAACAGCTTTGCGTTCCCTCTCGATTCAGTTTCCCTGTTTTGGGTTAAAATCATTGTCAATCACCACAACATTACAGGCTGTTAATCTTCTGTTTGAATGCCCAATATCGATCGGAGATGATGTTTTTATTGCCGAGCTACTTCCTATGACCATGCACGACTTTGATATTATTTTGGGAATGGACTGGCTAAGCTCACACCAAGCCACCATTGATTGCCAAGCTAGACGAGTAAATTTCGGAGATGCTGAAAAACCAAAGTGTGTGTACCAAGGATCTTCTCCTAATGGGCTAGTTAAAGTGATTTCGGCGTTGAAGGCTAGAAAATTAATCAGCAATGGTTGTGAGGGATATTTGGCAGCTATACGTGATACCTCAAATGAAGAGCATAAACTTGCAGAAATACCAATTGTGAAAGACTTTCCAGATGTTTTCCCGGACGAACTTCTAGGTTTACCACCCGAAAGAGAAGTAGAATTTACTATTGAACTTGTGTCGGGTGCAGAATCCATTTCTAAAGCACCATACCGAATGGCACCTTTAGAATTGCAAGAACTAAAGGAGCAATTACAAGAGTTACTTGATTGTGGATTTATTAGACCGAGCGTATCTCCATGGGCGCGCCAGTACTATTCGTGAAAAAGAAGGATGGATCCATGAGGCTATGCATCGACTATAGGGAGCTCAACCGTGTCCACCCAGAACAAATATCCTTTGCCCCACATCGATGACCTATTCGACCAGCTCCATGGTGCAAAATATTTCTCAAAGATTGACTTTCAGTCTAGATACCATCAGTTGCGGGTGAGATTTGAAGATATTCCTAGAACTGCATTTCACACTCGATATGGCCACTACGAGTTCCTCGTGATGCCATTTGGCTTAACGAATGCCCCAGCAGTCTTTATGGATTTAATGAATCGTTTTTTTCATGATTACCTTGACAAATGTGTGGTGGTCTTCATAGATGATATCATGGTATACTCTAAATCCAAAGAACAACATGAAGAGGACCTACGAGTTGTCTTGGAAATCTTGCGCCAAAAGAAGTTATTCGCTAAACTTTTCTAATGTGAGTTTTGGTTAGAACGACTCACATTTCTTCATCATGTGGTGTCGGTGAAAGGAATTGAAGTAGACCCATCTAAGGTTGAGGCTGTTACAAATTGGCCAAGACCTAGCACAGTTTCTGAAGTAAGAAGTTTCTTGGGTTTGGCCGAGTATTACAGGCATTTCGTAGAAGGTTTCTCATCTTTGGCCTACCCTTAACCCAATTGGTAAGAAAAGGTGTTAAATTTGAATGGAACGATGAACATGAAAAGTGCTTTGAGGAGTTGAAGAAAAGATTGGTGATGGCTCCAATTCTTGTTGTACCAGAAGGAACCGAGAGATTTCAGATTTACAGTGATGCTTCAAAAAAGGGTTTAGGTTGTGTCCTTATGCAACAGGGGAAGGTTATCGCGTATGTTTCTCGACAACTTAAACCTTATGAAGTAAACTACCCCACACATGACCTAGAACTTGCAGCACTTGTGTTCGCTTTAAAAATATGGCGTCACTATTTGTATGGTGAAACTTGTGATATCTTTACGGTCACAAGAGCCTAAAGTATATTTTCAAGCAAAAGAACTCAACATGAGACAAAGATGGTTAGAGCTTCTAAAAGATTATGATGCTAAGATTCATACCATCCGGGGAAAGCCAATGTCGTTGCGGATGCTCTTAGTAGAAAAAGTTCGGGTAGTCTATCATGTCTTACTATTCAGCCTGAAATTATTTCAGATTTGACTCGCCTTGAGGTGGAGGTTCACACCAAAGAAGCACATGGTAGCATAGGTCATCTAAGATTTGAACCTACCTTGATAACACGTATTAAGAAGCTCAACAGGAAGATGGTGAATTGTGGGCTATTAGACATAATATAACCGAAGGCAAGCAACAAGAATTTCAACTCGATGACGATGACGTGGTGTGGCAAGTGACAGATTAGTGTTTCAGCAGATCTTGATATTCGAGAAACATTAATGAAAGATGCTCATACTCCAATTCTCTATTCATCCGGTTCAACGAAGATGTATAACACTTGAAGAAAAACTTTTGGTGGGGTGGAATGAAGAACTATATAGCTGAATTTGTGGCAAAGTGTCTTACTTGCCAACAGGTAAAAATAGAACACTAGAGAGCAAGTGGTCTTCTACAACAACTTGAAATTATTGTTTGGAAGTGGGGCGATATTACTATGGATCTGGTTACTAGACTCCCTAAGACGTTAAGGAAGAATGATGCAGTATGGGTAGTAGTTGATCGACTTACAAAATCAGCACATTTTCTACCTATTCAAGAGAAGTTCTCTGCCAGTCGATTGGCAGAAATATTTCAGAAAGAGATTGTTAGACTTCATGGGACACCCATCTCAATTGTTTCAGATCGTGACCCACGATTAACGTTTCAGTTTTGGAAGGGATTTCAAAGGGCTTTTGGTACAAATTTGAAGTACAGCACTGCCTTTCATCCTCAGACGGACGGTCCGTCTGAAAGGACCATCGAAACGCTAGAAGACATGTTAAGGGCTGTGCCTTGGAGTGGAATGGGAATTGGGATGATTATATTTGCTTGGTGGAGGTTGCATACAATAATAGTTGGCATGAAAGTATTGATATGGAACCATTTGAGTTATTATATGGGAGAAAATGTCGAGTTCCAATTTGTTGTAATGAGGTAGGTGAGAAAGTTATTGAAGGACCCGAATTAGTTAGAATTACTAATGTGAAGGTGGAACTAGCAAAGCAGAAATTGAAGGAAGCCCGCTCTCGTCAGAAAAGCTACGCTGACCAACATCGAAGGGAAGTGGAATTTGTACCAGGCAAACATGTTTTTATTAAAGTCTGTCCATGGAAGGGCATTCGTCGCTTTGGTGTTAAGGGAAAGCTTGATCCTAGATTCATCGGTCCTTTTTAGGTGTTGGAAAGAGTAGGAGAAGTGGCGTACCGCATAGCATTACCTCCGGCACTAGCTCATGTGCATAATGTGTACCATGTGTCTACACTACGAGGTTACAATTATCACCCGATTCATGTCGTGCAATATCCATTTCATAAGATTCAAGAAGACCTTTCATGTGAAGAAGAAGCAGAGGCAATCCTAGGACGTGAGGAGAGAATCATGCGAAAGAAAACCATACCGTTTGTGAAAGTCTTGTGGAAGAATTATTCGGAAAGAGAAGCAACATGGGAACTTGAGGACTCTATTCGGGAGCGATACCCACATCTTTTTAAGCAACAGTATGCTTTATAGCCTCTTGATTTCGGGGACGAAATCATTTTTAGGAGTATGTGTTATAATAACCCGTCATTTTAATTAAATAATATTTTAGAGTACTAGCGTTTCATAGCCACTTTAGTTAGAAACTTAAATGTTTAGAATGAAATCCTTGAGTGCCACCGTTAGATCGTGTTCTTAGAATTTCGAGGGCGAAATTTATTTAACAGAGTAGTGATGAAATAACCCAAATCAAATAATTAATTAAATAAACAAGACTCAAAATCAAAATAACAATAATCATATAACTTCAATTAAAATAATAATAATAATACACATATGAAAAGATGTGGAAAACGTTACCTTTCTTGTGTTAGTCTCCATACCCCCAATTTCCTCCTCCCTTAGCTGCAACAAACTAAACCTAAAACATCGAGGATTATGGAATTCAAGCCTCATCCCCATGCAAATTTGGTGATATTAGATGTACCTTCAACCTTAGATCATTCTCATGAAAACCCCCACGAACAGCTTTGCGTTCCCTCTCGATTCAGTTTCCCTGTTTTGGGTTAAAATCATTGTGAATCACCACAACATTACATGCTGTTAATCTTCTGTTTGAAGTCACTTAGAGCTGGCTTTTGAATCTGCAATTGATGTAAATTAATATTGGCGTCCTTCCTCTTAGGTTTTCGTTTTAGTTCCATTCCTATATTCCCAAATCATCTCACAAATACGGTTCTGGCAATTGTGTTACAGCCACTGAGTTGAAGTGCCTAAGATCAAGATAACCTTCTGATCTAAAATCCTAATTGATTGCACACTTTGAGGTAAATCTTCCTATTGCCTATCTTGGTCATCTATTGTTAAACAAGAAGAGCAGCTTGCTTTGACGAGTCAATTGCTATTGGTGCATGCTAACCTTCTAGGAGTTCTCAATATTAATAATCAAACAACGTTCTAAACTAACTGGTATGGAGTTCCTTTCAATAAATAGTAGGCTCTTGTGAAGTAATTTATATATGTAGAGAGTCTGTAGTAACAAAGAAAATAACTACAATAGTTAAGACCATATTGCTCTTATTATACTACATTATAATAATTTGAATTAATGTGGAAGTTGCTGCTGTTTTGTTCCTTTCTTTCAAAGTTACAACAATTCCTTTTAACCCACAATGTATAAAAAAAACTAAACAATACAAAATTTTAAGAATTAGATTACATCATATATTAAACTTATAGTTCAGATGTGACCTGAGGGGAGTATACCGGGCCGATAGTTGTTTACTAATGGGTCAAATGGTTCTAATAATATTTAATTGGGTTAGCTTTTGTCGCTCGTTCACATGTCTGGTAGAGTCCTGTTTCTTTTTAAGGTTTAATTATTTTATGTCTGGTCAAAACTCCTACTGTTGGATGTTGGATGTGGTTGCTGGTGTGCAACATACAGGTTAACAAGCCACAACCTCTTTGATTTTTCTTCCCTGTTTTCTTCCACTTACCTATCCAGTTGACAACCATGATAGTTGGTGCTGCCAATATGTGGTTCAGTAAGCTAATCTAAATAAATTGATGCCTATTTATAAATATAAAATCATAGCAATGGAACTGTGAACTTTGTATTAGTTGTATTCACTCTTTGAATTTTAGTATGATTATCTCATGATTTTATTGAATATATTGGACTCAACAATGAATAAGAAAAAAAAATGACACCGATGATTAATAATTGTTAATAGGTTGGGATTTTAAAACTACTAGTTGGGTCAATATGAATTAATTTTGATTCAGAAGTCGAATCCCTCGTTATAGGTTGGTTGAACCGTCGGTGGAACTTTGTGATATTAAAAGCTTAGACACTTATTGAGGTACGGATGTTCCTTGTTATTTTATGTGCTTTACTATAGATAATGTTCCTTTTGAAATTACTCCGTTGATCTATGACTCCTTATTATGATCTGCTTCCGTTTGTCGAGCTACTCTGATGTGTGATACTGAGCTATTTTTATAAAATGGAGAAAAATATATTTTTATGACATGCTTGTGAGAATATCGTTGTGTGCCCGTGCTTGATTCCATTCAAATTAGGATCACTAAGCATGATGAATATAATTGGTATGGTTGGATTATTATTCACTCATGCGGCCATAGAACCCTAGATATGTAGACAGGAGATAGGGCTACTGACGACTTGACACTATCCGTAACAGTGTGATCAGTTTACAGTGTCTCCACTTTGTTTATATATGATTATGCTCGCGAGAGAGCTTTTGAATTATTTGGGAGGCATATGGATGCATCCTAGGATTTTGATGATATGTTTAGTTCGCGGTCGAGTTGTGTAGTGCCATACACACCTTCCGATTAGGGGTGCATTGGAGTCACGATCAGTGTGCCAATGTGATTATGATATTGATATGTTGGCATTATGGATGTGCATTTTTATATATATTTGTTTGTAGGTTACTTGGTATTAACAATCCTTAACCCCTCGTTGCTTCAGCCATTATTTTTCTTGTTTCTTCTGGTGTAAAGGGTGGATTCGATGGAGATGCTTTAAACTTAAGAGTTTGGTTTCTTTTCAAATTCCCTAACAACATGCTTCGATATATATATTATTCTGTATATTGTGATCTACATTCGCGCACTGAGCTTGTAGCTCAGCCGTTTTTTCTTGTTTTCGTGACAGGTAATCAGGGTTGATCGGGGATGTGTGATGATAGCTAGTAGGAGTTTGGAACACATGCTTGGAGATTTATTTCTTTCATTTCATAAGACTTGAATTTTTGATTTAGCATTTATTTTGGTGGATGTTTTAGACTTCATAAGTTGACATTTTAATTTGACGCTCGTAATTTAAGTATTATTTTGGATTTATAATGTTCTGTTAACATTTGAAGTGGCCTCCTGTTCCATGTTGGGGCGGGGGTGTTACATCGACGGACGAACATTCATCTATTTTTGTAAATAATAATTCTTGTTCAAATAAACATTGACCTGTTGGCATGTATGAGACTTTAGTGACTTCGATTCTATGTATCTGAATGTAAATGAGGAAATTATCATTGATCGTATTCTTACCTCATCACATCACGGACCTAGACATAAACCTCATTGTTTCAGGTGTGGTCAAGAGGACCATCTTGTCAAGAATTGTCCTATATTGCTTAATAGACATCTTGATAGGAGCGGTTTTGGAAATAAATTAGCAAAATTGGTTACAAAATTATTTTGCAAAAAATCTGCTTCATCTAAAGATAAAGTTGTTCAATCTTGGGTTCCTATCATACCTGGTTAATCTTTTCTTATTTCATTTCAGGAGTCATCCACTAACATTGTAAACACATATGGCATGTAGATAGTGGTTGCTCCAAACATATGACAGGCTGAAAGACTTACTGACGAATATCAGATTATTGACGGAGGATATGTTGCTTTTGCTGGCGAAAAAAAAGGTGGAAAAATGATTGGGCAAGGAGAAGTTTGTAAGGGTTCTTTAACCTTGAAAAAAGTCAACTATGTTCCTAAGCTGGCATTTAATCTTCTGAGTGTTTCTCTAATCTGCGATAAAGACATTCCTGTCTTGTTTAAATCTGATGAATGTCTATTTTTATAATCAGAGCTTGATATTCCAGATAATTTGATTCTTATGCGTGCTCCTAGAAAATATGATACATATCTTCTTGATATGAACTCCAGCGAGTCAAACTCTACAGCAACTTGTCTTCTTTCTAAAGCTTCAAACTTTGAATCTCTCTTATGGCATCGTCGATTGGGCCATGTTAATTTTAAAATTATTAACAAATTAGTAAAAAACAATCTCGTGACAGGACTTCCTTCAAAAGATTTTTCTGTTAACGAAAAATGAATTGCGTGTGCCAAGGGCAAACAACACAAGAAACCACATAAGCCCAAACTTGAAAACAACATATCTTGTCCTCTCGAGTTGTTACATACTGATTTGTTTGGCCCAATTAGCGTTAAATCTATTGCTAAAAAATATTTTTGCCTTGTTGTTACAGATGATTTCTCCAGATATTCATGGGTGAGATTCCTTGCTCACAAAGGAGAGGTTGCTGAAGAAATACAGAGATTAATTCTTTCTATCAAGACAATTAGCAAGAGAAAGGTTATGGGTCTGAGAAGCGACAACGACACCGAATTCAAAAATCAGATTCTTGATTCATTTTGTGCCCAAAAGGGGATTGTAAGACAGTTTAGTGCCGCCAATACACCTCAACAGAATGGTGTAGCTAAACGAAAGAATCGCACTCTCATTAAAAATGCACGTACAATGCTGATAGAATCTCCTTTACTCGTTATCTTCTGGGCTAAAGCAGTAAATTATGCTTTATATGTTTTAAATCGAGTGTTGATTGTCAAGGATAAGATGAAGACTCCTTATGAACTTTTTCATAAAAGGAAACCTTTAATTGACTTCTTTCGACCATTTGGATGTTCATACACTCTTCTGAATACTCAATCATAGAAGACAAATTTTGGTGTTATGTCTGATGAATGTTACTTTGTCGGATACTCTTCTTCTCAAAAGGCCTATCGAGTTTATAATAAGAGAACACGTATCGTTTAAGAGTCGTTCTATGTTGATTGGTAGGAGTCTAATTCTTCTGATGTTCGATCTGGACTAGCATAGTTCTTTGACTCTGATACAGTGTTTAATTCATTCAATCTTCCTGCTTTCAACGATGATGCGCCCACTCCAAATGTTCAAACCAATATATCTCCTCCACTTCATCACCTGTTCATTCCACCCCATCTACAAATGATGCCATTTCAGCTGATGTTAGTTTATCTTCTCCATTGCTACATTCTTCTTCACCAACATCTCCGTCTTCATCACCTACATCTATACCCTCACAACCTATTTCATCTCCCTCTCCCTCATCTAATCCTACACAATCTATGAGTGAAACTTGTCCTCACACCTTGCCTTCAGACACCGACTAAAAAACTTTCAAAGATCATCCTCTTGATAATGTTATTGGATCTATCACTAATGGTGTTCGGATGCGAAGTCAATCTGGTTTGATTAATATCTATCTCTTTTCCTGCTTCATTTCTCAAACTGTCCCGAAAAATGTGCATACCGCTCTACTGGATCCATGTTGGGTGTAGTCTATGCAATTGGAGCTTTAATAATTCAGAAAGCTTAAAGTTTGGACCTTGGTTGACTTGCCTCCCAACAACGCCCAATTGGTAGAAAATGGTGTTTAAGAACAAACGGATGATCGTGGTGTGGTGGTGCGTAACAAGTCTAGACTTGTGGTGCAAAATTTTGCTCAAGAAGAAGGGATTGACTATACTGAAGTCTTCGCTCCTGTCGCCCGTCTTGAAGCAATCAAGATCTTTCTCGCTCATGCTGCCTATAAACAGTTCAAGTTCTATCAGATGGATGTTAAGTGTGTTTTTCTTTACGAAGACATTGATGAGGAGATATTGTGTATCAACCACCAGGTTTTGAGGATCCTGACTTTCCAGAAAAAAGTCTATACGCTTGACAAGTCGTTGTATGGTCTTCATCAAGCACCTAGAATCTGGTATGAGACCCTGACACGGTATCTATTAAGCAATGATTTCTCTCGTGGGACCATCGATATGACTCTCTTCAAAAAGGAAGTGAATGGTGAAATGCATTTAATCCGAGTTTATGTTGACGATATCATTTTTGGATAAACCAATTCACTATTATGTCGAGAGTTCGAAGAGGTGATGCGTCAATGGTTTGAAATGAGGATGATGGGAGAAATGTGATTCTTTCTTGGTTTACAAGTTGAACAAAAGCAAGAAGGAATTCTTATTCATCAGGAGAAGTATATTAATGAAATCTTGAAGAAATTCAAGATGGACGACGCCTCTCCTGAATTGACTCCCTTTACTGCATAGACTTGTCTCACTCCTGATGAGAATGGGAAACATGTTGATCCTCATCTCTATAGATCTATGATCGGTTCCCTCATGTATCTTACAGCCAGTTGTCCTGATATCACTTTTGTCGTACGATATCGTGCTCGATATCAGTCCGCCCCAAAAGAGTCACATGAGAAAGCTGTCAAGAGAATATTTTGTTATCTCAAAGGCTCACCCTGTTTAGGTCTATGGTATCCTTATGGAGGGAATTCTGATCTACATGCTTATTCTGATAGTGATTCTAATGGTTGCAGGTTAAACATAAAATCGGTGTCCGGAGGGTGTTAATACCTATGAAATTGTCTGGTGTCATGGCAGAGCAAGAAACAGACTACTGTCTCTCTTTCTACAGGAGAAGCATAATACGTTACTGCCTCTAGTTGTTGTTCCCAAGTTCTTTGGATACAACACCAAATGATTGTATATGGAATTAACTTTCTCCACAAGCTGTTGTTTTGCGACAACGAAGCAGCCATTGGGATTGCTAAAAATCCTATTCATCATTCCCGAACCAAGCACATCAAAACTCGGATTCATGCAATTTGTGATGCCCAAGAAAAGGGTTTTATCGATATTATACCCATCGACACAAAAAATCAAGAAGCTGATCTTTTCACAAAAGATAAACCCCGTTTTTATGAATTGATCTTTATGCTTGGGTTAATATCCTTTTAAAAAAATAATAAAATAATAATAATATAAAAATAAATTTTGGGGGAACATTTCAATAATCAGGGTGTTAATTTTAAAATGACAAGAAATGATTTTATCTCTTCTTGATATGTTAATTTTTGCATGATTGGTACTTAAAATGAGAAATGATAGTAATTGATGTTGTTATTTGTTTCACATATTTTATAATAATAATAATAATGCTCAAACAAACAAATTCTGTAACGATATGCTTGATAGACTCAGCCTGACAAATAAAGTAAGCAGGAGCATTTTGATTTACATTAAATATATGCTTAAGGATATTTGGATTTACGCAATCATTTTGGCCTGCACGAAAACTGAGTCCCGACAAAAATCGGATTGAGAATTGATCTTTACCACCTTTATACTAATCATATTATCCCTATCCATGAGTGATGTCTCGTGTATTTATGTGTCTTGTACTTGTGCTTATCTCCTCTGCTGTATGGTGGTACTGACCTGAGTGATGATCTCCTCTACTGTACTGTGGTACTAACCTGGAGCTCTCATCGGCACATGATTAAATGGTCATCTCCTTTGTTATAAGTGAGTATAGACCTGGAGCACTCACCTATATGATCTAATTTGTATCACATCATCTAAATGATGATTCATATCTGAATGCAAATTCTGAATATACTCACTTGCACACTAATGCACAAACCTTACTCTGTAAAGATCGTTCCAAAATTCAAGAAATCCTAAGGTTGGGTGAGGGTTTTTGCCAAATGATTGTGGGGTCCTAACATTCTAAAGCATCTAATCTAACCTTAACAAATCATATGTTTTTCGTTGAAAAAGATAAGGCATGGGTTTAAGTGGACAAACATATCAGCAATCGTTATTGATCTATTTTAAAATTTCAAAATCATTCAAATACTATGATTAGATTCTATTATCAATGTGAACTCATTACCGATCGATGATCTAATTCATCTTTGTGCTATATTTTTCTTGAGGATATGATCTCTGATCAATCTTGAGCTCTGTTTTAATAAATAAAAAAAATTAAATAAATAAATTTCAGCGAAACTATACTTTCGCTATGTGTTTCGCTAGACGAAATTGCAATTTCGCTTAACATTCTCATTATAAGCGATGTCATTTTGATCGGAATTTCGTTTGAAGAAATTGCAACTTCGCCTGGTGAAACTGTTGTTTCGTCTGGCGAAACTATTGTTTCGCAGCATACGAAACTATTTACTATTTAAGTCCTTCTGTGAAATTACCTATTCACACTTTCACACTTTCGTAATTTCCTCCTTCTTTGGGCTTTCCGTAACTGTTTCGGCGGATTAGTGTTTTTTGATTGTTGCTTAGGTGTTTTCGTTATTTTATGGTGGCATGTGAGTTTTGAACCTTGGACATTCTTTAAAACTTGTTAATAATAACACATTCTGTGTCTATTTTATTGTGTCCCTTCGGTGTCTTCGCTGTTCATCCAGCAAAACTACCGTTTATCCTGCGAAACTGAACGAAAGTTCTTCATTTTTTAGCGAAACTGTGAGGTTACTCTATCCATGCGAACCTAATAGTTTCGCTGACCTAGCTTCAGTTTCACTGACCTAGCTTCAGTTTCGCCGGATATGATCATATGCTTGTACAGTTTCGCCCGGTCGAAACTATCTTTCTTGGTCATCGAATTGATATGTTTTAGCTCGCGAAACTACATTTTCACCGGCCGAAACTCTCAGCGAAATTACATTTTCGCCGGCCGAAGCTGTCAGCGAAACTATTCTTTTGGCAAACAAATTTTTTTTAATTTTTTTTAATTCCTTAAATTCTTATTCAACTTATCTAGTCTCTTACTCAAGATCAAATGGCTAACTTAAAGTTCGTTGAGCGGAATAATATTACTGCTATTCTGGATGATAGACATCCTAAGGCTGTTGGGTTCAGAGACTGCATTAGATGGCTACAAATATCACCCATAGCTTATGCCATATCTCATTCGACCACCATTTATGATCTTTAGATCAGAGATTTTTGAAGATCTACGAGGAAATTCACAACGAATTACTGCTAAAGTCCTAGATCATGAAGTGACCATTACTGCTGAGACCGTTTCGAGGATATTGAGACTAGAAGAGGATTCTGGAGATGAAGTTACTATGATAGATTCAGAGGTGTTCCAGGCCTTTAGAAGCATGGGATACGAGGGGCCAGCTTTTGGTTCCCGCAAGGAGATCAAGAAGTCATTTCTGTCCAAGGAGTGGAGGTTTATTGCTCATGTTTTTATTACGTGTCTTGATCACCATAAAGGTGGATGAGGCGGACTAAACATTGATTGGGCAAAGGCAATGGTGTTATGTTGCAAAGGAGAGAAGGCCAACATTGCCAAACTAATATTTGCTTGCATGGCTGAGAACATGATGGCCTTGAAGAAAGACAAATGGTTGTTATATCCTCGTTTTCTTTAGATGATTTTTGATGATCTTATACCAAATGCACCAAAGCATGGAGAAGTAAGAGGCTAGTACAAATGAACCCTCGGATTTTTGCTGACTGCTATGCAATTCGTCATGATATTAGTGGAATGATCACATATCTTTGGGAAAATATGTACCCTCCAAAGAGATGGAGTTATATTAAACGGGTGGATGAATCTAAGAACAAAAGAGCTGAAGAATCCAGGGTACAGCGATCTGAAGCAACAAAGAAAAGAAAAAGATATGCTAAGGAAGAATACTATGATTTTTGAGGAAGATATAAATGAACAAGCCGAAGAGATAAGAGTAGAGAAGGAAAGAAGATCGATGAAGAAAGCCAATACTGCAGAACCTGAGAGGTGTACTAAACAGAGACATGAAGGTTTCACTGAAGAAGGGAGGAAAGAGGAACCTTTATGAAGACATGATTCACAATCTTAATACCTCTTGGCTAATGAACTGAGCATGATCAAGACTAAACTTACCAATCAAGAGATTAGAGAAAAGCAAAAAGATGAGGTAATAGAGGGCATGAAGAGGATGCTTGTTAATCAACACTACCTACTAAAGAAGTTATTTGAGAAGATTGCACATCTGAAAGCTGCAGCCGGCCTGCCTGATCAACTAACTTTATCTAAGTTAGATGATCTTACTGACACTTCAAAGTATCCATTTCTGAATGTGGGTACTTCATCCAAGGCAGGAGAGGGCACATCTGGTGTAGCAACCACTGATGTTAGAGATTGTGAAGCTAGAGCTCAGGATGTTGGAGGAGAGAATGATGAAGAAATTTTTGAGACTGGATTTGTTGACCTGGGTCTTGATGTAGAAGGATTTAGTTGGAGAAAGTAGTAAGAGAGAATTCTATGGAAAAAGATGTTGAAAAAGGGAAAGGGTTGATTGATGAAGAAGTTGAAGATGAACAGCTCATAGACTATGATTCTGAACCGAAGTTCTATGAAGTTGATGAGCGACCTTTGATCTATGTGGCAAAGAAAGGGGAGGATGCTGAAGATGTGTTTGAGTTGAATAGAGCCAACTAGTTTGTAAAAGAGAAGGAACCAGAAGAACTCACTCCCTTATTCCAACATATGGGAGGGTTGAGTAAACAGGAGGCCGACAAGAAGATTATCAGCTGGGCCTATAATCCTGGGCTAAAAATATTCATGATTAAGAGGAGGGGAGGTAAGATCAGTTATTTGCATAAGAGGAAGGCTTTTAAGTCCTTGCCTAAATGGGACCTTAGGCGTCTGGTAGCTCTACCATTTCTGAATGCACATTTGAGCGAGAGAGCCACACTTCTGATGAAAGAAATACATAACGGCTTAATGACGACTTTGAATCGTTTGGTTAGATGAGGGCAGAATGGAGAAGGTCAAAGAAAGACAAGGGCTGGGAAATGGGAAAGAGACGAATTGTTCTAAGAATTAAACCACTAAAGACAGTTAACAGAGTGAGATTATCTGATCCTCTTCCCCAACAACTATAGGATTTCGAGAAATGGTTTTATGATAATACACTAGGGAAGCTGTTATTAGGGTGAAGAATGGCAAAGAATTAATGTTTTTGATCCTATGGAATTGTTTAGTTTCTGTGACGAAGATTTATTGGTGTTGTATGAGAATCACATAAAGGCTGGGGCTGGGGAAGAGACTAAGAAAAAAGCTAGTCTTTTTATGAATGTAGCCAACAAGATTAGAGGGGTGAGGTCAGAGGTGAAGAAGTTAGCTGAAAGGGTAAGGGCTCAAGATGACCTTAACATGGATATTCACGATTTTTCAAAGCAGTTTGAGAGGCTAGTTTTTATCCCGACGGAGCTAGTGATGCAGGAGGAAACCGTAAAGAATCACGTGCTGAAGCTTCAGAGGGAGCTGTTGCAGGAGATGCTGAAGATTAATCTAAAGCAACAAAGGCACTGGAGCTGAAGAGACTAATCAAGCCGAGTGAAGATGGTTAGCTCCAACCTAAGGGGAGTATTGAAGATCATGAATAGGTTGGACTCACCTTAGTTTAGGTTGTTTACTTTTACTTGTAATAGGTCTTTGTTAGTTTCCTTTTATAAGTACTTAGATTTGTCAACGAAACTATAAACTGCTATATATTGTTTTGTTTCTTTCTATTGTAGTGTAAGCTGGCAAAAACCCTAATCGATTATCATTGTTGCAGGTTACCATTTCAAGCAGTTAGTACATAGAATTATCCTTGTGCTTTATGTTATTGATTATCATTGATCATTGTCTTATTATGAATGAGTTCTCATTGTGCTCAATCCTCTTTGTTATTGTCATTTAGTATGTTTGTTGAATATTGAAGATTCTTAATATTATTTGCACTATTCCACGATCACATGGACCAATAATTACTCATGTGTAATACAACGTTCATCAAACTAAAGTGTACAATCATAAGGGTGGGTTAATAATCCTTGAATTATAGAACTAACAAATTTTAAATAATAGGAGCCCTCACTGTCGGTAGCATCCAAACCTTACAAACAACTACGTGATCAACCACAAGTGAGCCTCATGAACCACCTTTTACTTTAAAACTTTTGGGGTGAAATACATACTTATTGGTTTCTTATATTGTGGTATTATGATTATTATTTATGATGCAATCCTACCTTCTCTTGTCCTCGAATGAAGCACAATCACTATCTCCGTTAGGAGCTGCAGAATTTGTGGATAGTACTATTTGGGGAGTTTTGTGCACACAATTAGCCCTTTATGCAGGGAACACCCCATTGAGATTCAGTAATCAATATCTCACAAATTAGTGCCTTTTAACCATGCTTAGCGTGGAACATTTAAACCCAACATATTGTGGTAATAGGTTTTGGGGATATTTTAGCACTTAGGCTGGAAAATTTGGGTCAGGATTGATTGTGATACATTTCTATAGTGCATCAAGCTACTTGTATTATGTTAGTTGTTATCACTAAATTCATTGAATATTAAATCTATCATGAAAGGTAACGTGTCGCAAACTCATGTGCTCACCAACATCATGTTGACATATTTTTGGTGTGTATTTCAAGTGATGAGTAATTGACAGGTGTCAAATGGATAGGTGCCGGTCTTGAAGACTTAGCCACCTATCTATCCACCGCTTTATTATGAACATTAATTTAAGTTGTGTTATTCGGATCTTTTAGACAATTTATCCTATGAAAGTTTTAGAAATTATGAAATGGAAATTTTGGATTTTATAATTTCCGCTGCATTGTGATGATATTAGTCAGTCACGGCCAGACCGATCAACAAGGTGTGACAAGTTGGTATCGGAGATAATGGTTTCAGCAAATTAGGTTCTTACCATAAGAAAACTAGGCTTTAACTAGACCTAAGAGAAACGAGGAAGTTAAGAAAATGACACCCCCTTAGGCCATGACCTAAGGATAACACCTAGTATGATATTCATAAAATTTTTGCATAATTGTTCGATGTTATTTCTGATTTTGATTATATTTATGCTATTCATGTTGCATTTACCTTGTTTGTTCATTAGATGACAGGCAACCAGAACAGGGGAAAGACTATTTATATTAGTGACTCACCCGGTGTCCTACCCTCGCACTGCTACCAGACCACCATTCCACCACCCACGTTTGTACTAGATGTGGGTGTATGACCATCGAGACACCCCAGTCCCATCGGACTGAGGAATATGCCCCACTTGGACCGAACTATGGGGACCCAAATTGGTACCCTTCGCCCCCCTGAGCACATGATGCCCAATCCTAGCGAGGATTAGGAAATGGAGGAGTCCGAGCCTTCCTAGGAGTCATCGGATTCATCGACGACTGCCCGGGCCAGGTCCCTACGGATTGGCAGGGATGAGGGTGAGGCACCTCGTGGGAGGCAAACTGCCCAAAGGTTCATCTGACTTGTCCCCACATTCCAACAGGAATGGGGTAACTTAGTTACAGGACTAACCGGGGCATTGCCCCAACTTGTTATGCCATCATTGCCACCGCCACCACAACCGGTTTCCTTGTACCCAGTAGCGCCCTATTAGCGTGACGTGTAGAGCCTCATATCTTCCATATGGGTCCATTGGTTTACCACACCGACCCCTACACCGAGTCGACATGCTATTCTAGCACGTCACATCAGTTTTTTCCTGACCCGCCCCTGTACCACTCAGCGCCACTAGCAAAAGATTCTTTCATGATGGAGGTGTGGCATCCTCACTAGCACTACAATATAATGAAGCAAGAAAGGTACGAGGCAGTGTTTGTGGTGAGAAGGATGAGGACGAAACTTTTGAGCGCTACCCAGAAGTGTGTGATAGACCCGTGGACCCGCTACCGTCGTTATTTACTTTTCTTTATTTAGGTATTTAATTTGAAAAACTATGTATTGTAGGATATGAGTGAATATTTCCTTATTCACACCAGATTGTATTGGACCTTTAATTCTTTTGTATTCATAGCGGTTTCGCTATGACTAGGATGCTTATGCTTGTTTGGTTAAATTTTGCTTATATTTATATGTCATGTGTGATGATGCGTGGGGGTAAATAATGCTTAAAATCTTAGACTATTGGTGCAAACTAAAACGTAAAACATATGATTATAGCCATTCCAAGGGGAAGAGGTTGGGGCCACGCTACAAACATAAAGACAAGTGCCACTACTTGATCTAGAGCACGCATCAACCAAATCGATAAAATCTAGATGGGAACACTAACAACACCAACAAGCTCAACAACACCAACAAAACCAAAAACCCTACTAACACCAACAATGAAACCAACCAAGAAGTTAGACTCTAACAACTAATCGCCGAGGCCATTGCAATGCATGACCCACCAATTTCGTCTATTTGAATACCAAACGCCAACAAGAAACGCCTGTAGGATGTAGAAATGATGATAAGAATTCAAATACAAATGATGAAGGACGCGAAATGGCACGAGTACGAACTGGGTGCGCATACAAGGCCTTCATGGCATGCAAACCAACCAATTAATTTGGGACTAAAGGTGCTACAGGAACCATCTGTTGGTTAGAGGAGATAGAAGCGGTGCTTGATATTTATGATTGTGCTAAAGAAAACAAGGTGAGGTTTGCTACACACACCCTTAATAGTAGCGCCTTAACTGGTGGCACGTTATTACAAACTCAAGAAAGGAATGGTGTGAATAGGATAAGGTGGGAGGGGTTCAAGAAGTTAATGATCAAGCGTTATTGCCCGAAGAATGAAATATAAAAGATGGAGACTAAGTTCCTAAGCTTGGAGATGAAGGGAACTGCACACTTGGAGTACACAAATAGGTTTAATGAGTTGTCATTATTAGTGCGACACCTAGTTACACCCATATCAAGAAGATAGGCTATGTGTGGGGTTTGACCCCAAAGATCAGAGGTATGGTTGAGGCTGCAAAACCAAGAACATTTCAAGAAACCTTGAAGTTTCTACAACATCAAATGATGAGGTAGTTAGATGTGAAGGAGCTAGGGGATCAAAGAATATAAGAGCTAACAGAAAGTTGGATAATTTTAGGGTTATGAGTGGGAGTCCTAGTGGGAGAGCAAATGAAAGTAAGCCAAGTGGAGAGACGAAACCTTATTTGGGTAAGCAACCATTTTGTGGGAAATGTGGGTTGCATCACATGGGGCAATGTCAAGTCAAGCCAGTGGTGAGACCCCAAGGGAAGGAAGTTAAAGCAAATGTGTGTTTCAAGTGCAATCTGCCAGGGCATTTCATAAAGGAATGCAAATCCACCACCACAGGGCCTGCGAGATGTCATGAATATGGAGAAGTTGGACATCTCTGCCTTGATTTCCCAAGCATAAAACTAAAAAGCTTGTGGTTGGCCACCCCATGGGAAGAGAATTTGTGATGAATGCCGAAGCTTCTAGAGAAGAACCAAAGGTTGTGACTGTACGTTTCTAGTCAAGAATCATTATGCATACATATTATTTGATACTTGGACAAATAAGAGTTTTGTTTCTACAAAGTTTAGACCAAGAATTGACCTAGATTCCTCTAAGCTATCTTGCAAATATGCCATATAATTAGTAAATTAAACCCTAGTCGAGGCTAACGAAGCCATTGTTGGGTGCATATTGGATTTGGATGAGCATGACTTTCCTATAGATCTCATACCCGTAGAATTAGGAGTGTTCAATATGTTGGTAGGAATGGATTGGCTGGCAAAGAATAAAGCAGAAATAGCATGTGATAAGAATCTTTTATAAATACCATTACCAGAAGGAGAAACCCTCATAGTTTATGGAGAGAGAGCAAGACAAGGCATGAACATTATATCATGTATGAAAGCTAATAAGTGCCTACGTAAGGGATGTGTCGCGTACTTAGAACATGTTATGACCACCAAGGAAGAGTATTGGCTTGAGGATGTCCCTGTGGTATCAAAGTTCATAGACATGTTTCCTGACGAACTACCAGGATTGCAACCCTAGAAGTAGGTTGAGTTTCGAATCCACTTGGTACCAGGAGCAACACCCATAGCCATGACAAGGACTTGTGTGTGTGTTGATGCAAAGAGTCTTGGGTGTGTGCTGATGCAAAGAGAAAAGCTAATAGAGTATGCCTCACGAAAACTAAAGTGCATGAGCTAAATTACACCACACATGATCTAGAACTTGGAGCCATGGTGTTTACACTAAAAATCTGGAGGCACTACCTATAGGATACAGAATGTGTGATCTTCTACCAAAAGATGTTAAACATGAAACAAAGAAGTTTGGTAGAACTACTCAATGACTACACCTATGAAATCAGGTACCACCCCTAAAAAGCAAACATGATGGCCTACGCATTGAGTAGGAAGGAGAGGGAAAAACCATTGAGAGTTCGCGTGCTATGGATAGAGGCCCAAATCAATCTAATGGAACAAATACGAAGGGCCCAACGGATGCCTTAAGGACAGAGAACTAAAACAAGGAAGGATTAAATTGAATGAAGGAGCTATTGAGTACCCAAGATGACAGAATATTAAGGATGAAGGAAAGAATATGGATACCAGGATAGGGCGAGTTGAGGGAGGTGGTGTTACATGAAGCCCACAAGACTAAAAAATCCATCCACCCGAGAGTGATAAGATGTACAAAGACTTGAAGGTAAACTACTGGTGGCCGGGTATGAAGAATAGATAGCCACCTATGTAGGAAATGCTTAACCTGTTCTAAGGTTAAAGCAGAATATCAAAAACCTTCACGGTTGCTTCAATAACCCGAGATACCCAAATGGAAATGGCAGCACATCACTATGGATTTTATCACTAAACTCCCTCGAACCTTAAAGGGGCATGACACAATATAGGTGGTTGTGGACACACCGACTAAATCGACACATTTCTTGGAAATCATAAAGGACTTTAAGATGGAAAGGCTAGCTAAACTGTTTGTCGATGAGATTGTATCCAGGCATGGGATGCCACTACCGATAATCTCTAATCGAGACAACCGCTTTACTTCCAGATTTTGGCAACTATTTAAGCAGGCAATGGGCACATGACTAGACTTAAGCACTACGTACCACCCTAGACTGATGGTCAAAGCAAAAGAACAATTCAAATGCTTGAAGACATGTTAAGGGCTTGTATGATCAACTTTGGTGGTAGTTGGGACACTCACTTACCAGTAGCCGAATTTTCATACAACAATAGTTACCACACGAGCATTAAAGCCACACCATTCGAGGCAGTCTACAGGCGTAAATATCGATCCCCAGTTTGCTACGTAGAGGTTGGAGAGAGCCAATTAACTTGACCTAAGATAGTTCAAGATACAACTGACAAAATCCATCAAATTTGAGAACGCCTCGCTACTGCGAGAAACCATCAAAGAGTTACACTAACAACCGAAAAATGCCACCAGAATTCTAAGTGGGGGATTGTGTGATGCTAAAAGTGTCTCCTTGGAGGGGACTAAACCGGTTTGGAAGCAAGGAAGCGGAGTCCAAGGTATATACGACCATTTAAGATAACCGAAAGGATTGAACCTATTGCATACAAGCTAGTACTACCCGAAGAGCTTGGAACCATACATAACACTTTCCATATCTCAAATCTCAAAAATTGTCTGTCCGATGGAACACTAATAATTCCTTGAACCTAGATTCGGATTAAGTACAAGTTACAAATTGGGGAAGAACTACATGAAATATTGGCCCGACAAGAAAGAAACTTAGACGAGGAAGAATCCCCATTGTGAAGGTCAAACGGAACTCCAAGAGAGGGCCCAAGTTTACTAGGAACCACAAAATGAAATAAAAAAGAACTACCCGCATCTATTCAAGCCCCCGACTCCCGCTAGCGAAACTTTGGAAAACACGAATGAAACTCCGACCCTAGCATCACACAACACCTGATTACCCTTGCTATATGGTAAAGGTTCTCGATCCATATTTACATAACTAATACAATTTTGACATGTTATATTATGTTGGTCCAAAAAAATCGATGAACATTACTATTGATTGACCAAATGAAGAAGCAAAAGTGTTCAATAATAAACAAAACAAAGCGAACACAATCATGAACTGTGGCTCAATATGATTTCAATAGAATTCCAACTTCAAAATTACACTTGGAATAGAGATATTAGAATTAGGTTTTTTGCAATATTAACCTACAATGATAGAAAAATTTCTATATATAGGCTACTTAGTTTCGTTGCCCATTGGCAGTGAAACGTCCGACCCATTGCCAGTTTTGCTAGCGATGAAACACAGTTTCGCTGGGGATCATGGCTTGCTGACTATGAGCGAAACTATAGTTTCGCTCATAGTTTCGTTGGGCAGTAAAACACAAAATACAAACTAAAGAAATGTAATCTAACATAATTCCAATTACATTTAAACATAAACAAAATAGAAACACTAATCTAAGGTGAGTCCAACCTATTCTTGATCTTCAATACCTTCCTTAGGTTACACCACACCGACTGGATCATCTTCACCATGTTCACGTGCTCATTCGAATTGTCTTGTAAGATCTTGCACACCCATCCTGACCTTATCAGCCTGGTGAATCTTGTCAGCCAAGTCTCTAACCTCTGCTCGCACTACTCGAACCTTGTTGGCAACCTTCATGAACAAGTTTGTCTTTTTCCTCGTTTCAGCTCCTACTCCAGCCTTGATATTATTCTCACATAAGATCAGAAGATCCTCATCACAAAATGCAAACACCTCCATTGGATCAAATAGTCTAATTTCAGCTCCATCCTTTATCCTAGTCACCTCCTCCCCCGTGTTGTTATCATAAAACCACTTTTCAACCTCTGAAGCCTTTGGGGGTAGGGGATCAAGTAATCTCACCCTACTGACAGTCCTCGGGGGCTTAACTCTTAGCACAATCCTACCCTTACTAGTCTCTCAATCTTGATCTTTCTTAGACCTCTTCCTTTCAGCTTTCATATATCAACATCTTAAAATTGTCATTAAGTTCCTGCTTTATTTCTTCTTCTAGCAATTGGCTCGTTCACTTAGCTGAGAACTAGCAAGGGAATCTCCACCAGCCTTCTAAGATCCCATTAAGGCAAGGTCTTGAACGCCTTCCTTTTATATAGATAGGAAATCCTTCATCCTCACCTCTTAATCATAAACATATTCAGGCTTGAGATTATCATCTTCTCAGACTCTTTCCTGCTCGACCCCTGAATGTTCTAAATAGTGGGGTTAGCTCTTTTGGCTCCTTCTCCTTTACAAACCACTCTTCTTTATCCAGTTGAAACATCTCCCTCAACAGATCCCTTCTTGGCTACATAAGTCAAGGGTCGCTCATCCACCTCATAATACTCAGCTCAGAGTCATAGTCTACTAGTTGCTCATCACTCTCCTCCTCATCTATTAGATTCATCTCAGCTGTCTTTTGGACTCCCTCAATGGTTAGTTCTCTTACTATCCCCTCAATATGAAAATCTGTATCAATGTTTTGCCCCAAATCTATGACCCTGCCTCAATCATCTCCTCCATATTTTCCTTAACCTATTTCCTTCCAGTCTCAGTCTCTCTCTCACTAGCATCCTTCTCACCAAACCTCTTGTAATTGTGTTGGACGAAAAGAACCAATGATCCGGATCAGAAAAACCTCTAAGTCCACAGACATCACAACAACTGCTGAAGACTTGATCAGCTGTTTTATAAAGTCTGAAGAGCAAAGCTGAAGTACAAGTACCGAAGACTTCAACAGCTGAAGATCAAAGTCTGAAGATCAACAGCTGAAGACTAAAGTACTGAAGGTCAACAACTGAAGATCAAGTTTGAAGATCAACAGCTGAAGAACTAAAGTACTGAAGGTCATAACTGAAGATCAAGTCTGAAGATCACAGCTGATGACAACAGCTGACGTTAAAGTACAAGTACTGAAGTCTTCAGAGTTTGTTACAACAGCTGAAGAAGCATTCTTCAGTTGTTGTGATGGTTTCCTTTCAGTAGTTTTCTTTTCGTTTAGTTTTTATAAAACAACTGAAGAGCATGTTCTTCAGTCGTTGTAGTTTCAGTAGTTTCTTTTCAGTAGTTGTAGTAACTGATAACACTTAGTATTTTGTAAGAAGATGTCAGCTGTTTTGACATCTTCAGTAGTTGTGTTTCAGTTGTTGAATAATTCTGTTAGATGTCACTATCAAGTGACATCAGCAACGTCACATCTCCTATATAAGAATGTTCCACCACGACATTCCTATATAAGGATGATTGACGTGATTGTATGTGTGACATTTTACCACCACGAAAGCGCGTCTTGAATGAAATCTTTGATTCGTAGAATTTCTTCTATAATCGTTCACTCTTTCTTTGAATGTCTATTATTATCTTGTGAATTGGCTAAATGATTTGTTAAAATCCGCTGCAAGAATCTCTAATCATCAAACGCAGATCACTGATCTTAACAATTGGTATCAGAGCCGGTTAATCATTGATTGATCTTAACATTGATCATTGAAACTACTAATCGATATCTGCATTTGATTGAATTAGCTTATTGCAAGAACTGGTTATAGATTATTGATTTTCTGTCGCTTTGTTTTATTGTTCTCTGTGCTCTCTTGGTTCAAATTGGTCTGTTGTGTTTTGTTCTAAACCGATTAAAAACTTAATTGATTTTGGTTGATTCTGAGAATGACTACTCCTTCTAATGACCCTCACAATACCGGTTCCTCACCCAGCCTCCGATGCTGGTTAGGACTGTATAACATATGGCACGAAGAATGCTTCACCTGTCTGTTAACAGTTCAGGTTGTTGGACATCAGTGGTACATGGTCCACATAAGCCTATGGTGAACAATCCGGAAACCAATCAAATGGTTTCAAGAAGAAGGAGCAATACTCAGATGAAGATCGGAAACTGTTTGAGATTGATGCAAAAGCCCATGGAATTCTGGCCATGGCGCTGCCTAATGAAATCTATTCAGGGCTTATGCATCATGAAACTGCTCATGACCTCTGGAATGCACTGAAGGAACAATTCGGTGGAACTGATGAGGTCTTAGCAAACAACAGAGAATTCTTGCCCAACAATATGAAACATTCTCTCATAAGAAGGGTGAGACACTGACACAATAGTTTGAGCGTTTTTCTTGTTTGATCTCTGAGCTAAAGATGGTCAAACATGAATATACCAATAGCCAGATGAATAACAGATTCCTCAGATCACTGCCTGAGAGATAGGACACATACACTATTGTTCTACGCTCCAGTGCAAATCTGGATAAACTATCTCTTACCCAACTTCATGGGAAACTGCTTACATTCGAAAGAGAGATAGAGCAGAAAAGGAAACTGTCATCATCAGGAAAGCTCACTGATGACTTTGTACTAGGGAACACTGCCTTGGTTGGTCATGAGTCAGAATATGCTGCATCTGAAAGCAATTATGATGAGCATATTGATTTCTCTTCAAACAGTCCTGATCATGCTTTTGTTGGTATTGATAGTCATTCTGGTAGAGATAGTGACAATCTATGCTTCATCATGGATGATCTGAAAGGAATTGCTGATGATGATTTGGAAGAGATGATATTCTGAGCCAAATGGCCTTGATTAATATCAGATCTCAGAAATTCTACAAGAGGACTGGCAGGAAATTCCCTGGACTCTCTGGCAAAACCAAAGTTGTTTTGACAAGAGTAAGTTGAGGTGTCACAAATGCCAAAGGCTTGGACACTTTGCAAGAGAATGCAGATCAACTGGATCTAATCCTCTGCACCCTTTGTGACTTTTCCTAGCACTAGTCTACAAAACAAAGGGCAGCATCCTGTTGGTTCTGGTCATCAATCACACACACCCTGTATCTCCTGCATATTTTGTCCCCCAGAGTCAAATGTCATATCCTTTTCCCTGCTATTACATGCCTCAGCTAAATACAGTTCAAGCTCCAATTGCACAACAACAACATGCATTACCTGAACCTCAACCTTCCCAATCTCATCAACAAACTCAACCTCAACAACACAGCTTTTTCACCCTAGGAGTTGTTGACTGGAGCAGTTTACCAGATGATCTGTCTGGTCATGAACAACTGTTCTCTGGTGCAGGTCAACATGGTGGTGACAGTCCTTTTGGAAATCTAGCCCTCATGGCTTTGGAATCTGCTGATACTTCATCCTCCAATGCCTCTACACCACAAGTATCACAGGTATCCTCTGAGGCAAAAGCCAAACTATGTTCTGAAACATGTATAGCTGCATTTGCATCTATTAGAGAAGCAAATGTAGCTTTAATTAACAAGAACATTGAGCTAGAACAAACAATTTTCAAAAGCAAAGCTGAATTTGAGTCTGTGATTAATGATAAGAATGATGAAATTTACAAACTTAAATGTCAAATCACTGATGTTAAGTCTAGGGAAGAGATACTTCTAGAGAAGTACAGAGACCTCAAGAAACACTTGCAACTACCTAGGTAGAGTGTGATCGATGGGTAAATTCTTGCAAGGGTTTTGAAATGCTTCTTAGTAAGCATCTGCTTCCAATATGAAGTTTGGCATTGGTTATAATCACACTGCTCCTCCTACAGACTTTACTCCCAGGGCAGAGGTAGAATTTGATGGTGAAAGCAATAACCAATCCTCTTCATCATGTGATCTACTTTCTGATACACCCATCAGAAGTAGAAGTCAGCATTAATTCCTCACATGCTGAGGTTGTTGGTTCAAATGCTGACACTCACATGATCACAAAGTTGATCACTTCAGGTGATATTTCACAATGTACTGAAAGTACTAAAAAGAAGTGATAACACCTGGAGAACAAGCCCAAACTACTACATGCACCAAGGAAAGAATACTGCAAGTAAAGGGTGGAAAAATTACTGAAGAAGATATCAAGAAAGCAAGTACTAAAGCAAAGAAAACTGCTAGTACTGATAGCAAACTGCTGAAGAACAAGTCTTCAGTAGTTTCATCTTCTTCAGCAGATGATCAACTTAAGATGAAGAAAGCCATGTGAAATATGTGGCTTATTCATCATCTTACTGATGATTGCTGGTATAAAAAAGGCTCCAAACTCAAACATAATGAAAACATTAAAAAGAAAATGGACAAAATGAAAACTGAGTTTGAAATCAATTTGTACCAGCAACATCAAAACCTGTAATCCCTAAATCCAAAGGAAATCCACAAAGAAAGGGGTCAACAGGTAACAGCTGAGGTTGCTTAAAGTGAGATGGTACAACACAGGAACCCATCAACTCAAGCACTAATGTGTCTGATGCCGAAGGCTTTATCACAAAATCAGACAGAACTTGTTATGATGGTTCAACATCTATTGAGGAGAGTTAACCAATTAGATGCTTCTGAGTTGAAATCACAGAGAAGAAAATCATGCCAAAGGATTCTTCTTCTTCACCATCTCCAATCCCTCAGGCTGTTATTTACAACCAGTCTGTTAGTTTACCATCTGATGATATGAACAGACCCAAAACCAAAAAGGTTTGGGTCTCAAAAACTAACTAAGTGTTTATGATTGCAGGGTTCTTCAACATGCCAAGTAGCATCTGGTATGTAGACAGTGGGGGATCTATGCATATGACAGGGAACAACTCTCTTCTTCATGACTACTCTCAAGGAAAGAAGGGGTTTGTTTCTTTTGGCAATGATGCTAAGGGTTACATCATTGGAAAAGGTTTTGTCTCCAATGGAGAAATAAAGTTTGATGATGTTAATCATGTGGAAAATCTCAAGTACAATCTCTTGAGTGTCAGTCAAATGTGTGATAAAGGACATGTTGCTCTTTTCACCAGTCAGAACTGCAGGATTCTGTCATCTAAAGTTCTGAACTTGATTGATAAGGTTTTGGATGATCACACTCTCCTGAGGGCCAACAGGACAGGTCGAGTGTATGCCTTAGATCTTTCCAAGAAAATTGATCTCAGAGGCTATCCTTGCCTATTTTCCAAAGCCTCTTCTCAGGAATCTAAACTGTGGCACAGAAAGTTGGGTCATGTTAATTTCAAAAACATGAATCAGCTGATCCACAATAGGTTAGTGAGAGGCTTACCAACAAAGGACTTCCACTGTGATGAAACCTGCACTGCTTGTTTAAAAGGAAAACAACACAAAGTCTCATTCCCTCCTATTGAAGAGCCTAAGTCCACTGCCTGCTTGCAATTACTGCATATGGATCTATTTGGTCCTGTGAGAGTGATGAGCATGAAAAGAAAAATACTGTCTGGTAATTGTGGATGATTACTCCAGATTTGTATGGACTTTCTTTCTGTACTCAAAGGATGAGGTTGCTTAGAAGATTATCAACTTTGTGTTGTATGTTGAGAAGTAGTATTCCCTATCAGTCAAGTGTATAAGGAGTGACAATGGTACTGAATTCAGACTCCATACACTTGATGAATTTTATCTTTCACAACGAATCAAAAGGCAGTTTAGCATCCCAAGGACTCCTGAGCAAAATGGAGTAGTGGAGAGAAAGAACAGGACTTTAATTGAAGCTGCAAGGTCCATGTTGGTTGACTCTGGTTTGCCACTAACCTTTTGGTTGAAGCTATTAACACAGCTTGTTATGTGCAAATAGAGCCTTAGTAAATCAGAGGTTGATGAAGACTCCATATGAGGCTCTACATCAGTTGGCTCCTTTGATTTCATTCTTCAGAGAATTTGGATGTCCTTGTTTCATTCTCAACACAAGGATCAACTCCACAAATTTGATCCTAAGGTGGATGCAGGGTACTTTGTTGGTTATTCAACCACCTGCAAGGCTTACAGAGTCTTCAACTGCAGAACAAAGATAGTTGAAGAAACCTTGCATGGAAATTTAATGAATCTCCTAAGGATAAATTTCACAAAACCTGTGGAGTTGTTTGATCTGGACATACTACAATGGTCCTTATCAAATCCAGCTGTTGCAGATCATGTGGAAAAATCATCCTCTGCAGCAAGTCTTCCACCTGGTGGTACTGAAGATGATGATGATGTCAGTACTCATCTTTTCAAGTTTAGTGACCAACTGCCTGAGTCTGCTAAACTTGATGTTCCTGTACCTTCAGCAGCTACATCCACAACAAATGCTCATGAGATTTCTGATTCCTCCACATCATTTGATTTGCCATCCAATATTTGGTTTCAAGAATCTGAATCAACATCTGCTGCTGCTGAACCGCATCAAAAACTTGCACTGATCTTATTGTGCACCAAGAGCTGAAGGATCACCCTATATCTCAAATCATTGGTGGTATCAATGCTGCGTCTCAACAAGAAGTAATTGTCTAACCTGTGCTTCTATGCTCTCTCATCAGTCAGCAAGAACCAAAGAACTATCATGTTGCCTTGAGAGATAATGGATGGGTGGATGCTATGCAGCTTGAGCTACGTCAGTTCAAAAGCAGCAAGTGTGGGAACTGGTTCCTCTACCCCCAAGTAAGTGTGCAATAGGCACTAAATGGGTATTTAGGAACAAATCAGATGAAAATGGGCTTATTGTTAAGAACAATGCCAGACTGGTTGTTTAGGGGTTTTCACAAGAAGAAGGTATTGATTATGATGAGACCTTTGCTCCTGTAGCCAGACTGGAGGCAATTAGATTGTTCTTAGCCTATGCTGCATTCCACCATCTCAAAGTTTTTCAAATGGATGTCAAAAGTGCATTTTTGTATGGCAAAATAAAAGAAGAAGTTTATGTGTGTCAACCACCAGGTTTTGAGGACAATAAACATCCTGAATGGGTGTATAAACTTGATAAGGCTCTTTATGGGCTGAAACAAGCTCCTAGAGCCTGGTATGAGACACTTTCTACTTTTCTTCTCAAGAATAATTTCACTAGAGGCTCCATAGATAAAACTTTGTTTATAAAAGGGTGGATCAGCATAAGCTACTTGTTCAAATTTATGTTGATGATATTATTTTTGCATCCTCTGATCCCCAGTTGTGTGATGCTTTTACCAAATTAATGAAACAGAGGTTTGAAATGAGTGCAATGGGAGAATTACAGTTCTTTCTAGGTTTGCAGATCAAACAAAAGGCTGATGGACCTTTATTCATCAGTCCAAATATACAAAAGATCTTTTGAATAAGTTTGATTTACAAAACTGTAAGCCCTGTTCTACTCCCATGTGCAACACCACACAACTGGATGCAGATCAAAGAGGTAAAGCTGTTGATGAAACACTTTACAGATGTATGATTGGGTCCTTAATGTACTTAACAGCTTCTAGACCAGATATCATGTTTGCAAGTTGTGTTTGTGCTAGATTTCAGGCTGCTCCTAAAGAGTCTCATTTGATTGCAGTCAAGAGGATCTTTAGATATTTGCAAGGTACACAATCTCTAGGTTTATGGTATTCCACTGGACACTCTTGCAAATTAGTTGCTTTTTCAGACAGTGACTATGCAGGATGCAAGTTAACCAGAAAGTCAACTTTTGGTGGATGTCAATTCCTAGGCAACTGTTTGATTTCTTGGCAGAGTAAGAAACATCTGTTGCTACATCCACTGCTGAAGCAGAGTACATTGCTGCGCATGCTGTACTTCTCAGGTACTCTGGCTTCAGAACCAACTTTTGGATTATGGCATTGCAGATACTAAGACTCCATTATTAATGGACAGTGCTTCAGCTCTTTGCATTGTCAAGAATCTCCAGCACTCTAGGACCAAACATATAGAGATCAGACATCATTTTATTCGGGATTGTTATGAAAAAGGTCTAATGATCTTAAGTTTGTGCCTAGTGCTGATGAGCTTGCAGACATTTTACTAAGCCTTTGGATAGTTCAACTTTCCAAAACCTGGTGTAAGGCTTGGTAAGCTGCAGCTAGAATAAGTGATAACTACTGATGATCCAGTAAATAAGTACTGATGATCATTAGTAAGATATCCCATATAAGTACTGATTCTATTCAAAACAAACTGATAAAGTTATAACTACTGATGTTAGTAAAATCAGACAAGTATTGATGTCCTATGAAACAACTGAAAACAGCAAAAGGTCTGATGAGTAAGTGTTGAGGACAGTATGAAACAGCTGGAAAGCTATGAATTGACGAAAACTACTGATGAGAATTTCTCTTCAGTTGTTTCTAAAACTGCTGCTTCATCTTAAACAACTGATGACAAAACCATGTCTTCAGTAGTTTCACAACTACTGATGACTAAAACCAAGTCTTAGTTGTTTTCAAACATCTGAGTCAAAACCATAGCCTTCAGTAGTTTTATAACTATTAATGCCTAAAACCAAGACTTCAGCTGTTTCAACCTCTGAAGGTTTCTGCCACATCATCAATCTGTTAAAACTACTGAGACTCACAATAAACCTTTCAGTTCCTTTATAAACCGTACCCTATAAATACCCAATACCTAAGCCTTCAGCGCTTCATCCTTTCCAAACCTAACGTTCAAATCTCCAAAACTTCTCTCTCACTAATGGCGACCATGCAGCTCAAACCACGACATAACTGTGTAGCTACCTCACCAAATCGCCCTCTGGACAAAGTTCGATAACGCCATTGATCTTATGGTCCAGTCACCCTACAAAACCGAATTTCTTCTAAATCCATCATTCATGCCGAATCCCTTCACCAGTTTTGGACGAACATTACCGTTACCACCGGGGAGAACAAAACCGAGTCTCTCCGGTCGGTGTCAACAACCTTCAAGTGGTCATCACTCGGAAATCATTCGACAAACCCTCAACTTGGATGATGCCACTTTTCCTGCAGGATATCCAAAGGGCCAAACTGATTTATCCTTTGCCAACCATGGATATCAGGGAAACCTTAGTGCCTCTACTTTTCTGAAGAAACATTTCCATGATGCAGAACGTCTTATCTTTCACATGGTAAATGTTTGTGTTAGCTCCTAAGACATCCTCTTGGGATCTCAAATGTCTACCAGATGGCAGCAGGTACTATTCTCTATCCTTGAGCAACAAGACTAAAATTTCTGAAATCATTTTTCTTGAACTTAAGGATATGGCCTCAAAATCTATTTCTAACCGTTGGATATTATATCCTCGGTTCATTATGGCCATAATAGAGAATCAACTGAAAGCTGAGGGACTTGTTGGCCTTGGAGTCCCTGCAACGGCTGTATTGCCTGAAGTATACTCCAGGCACAACTCTGACAACACACTGAAACAGGCTGCCAAACTGCGAAAAACCACGCAGTTGGAACCAATAGCCACCACCTCCAGCACCAGAGTCCCCACCAACCCAAATCCAAAAAGCCAAAAACGGCTACTCAGGGAGATGAGTCCCCTGAGGATGCCCTTGTACCACAAACGGGAAACACATACTGGTATTAACCCCCAGTTGTGTCAAAGACTCAACCAGCCACAGCCACACAGGTATCCTCTCAACAGGATCCTGCTGCA
The DNA here is from genome assembly GCA_025506515.1 of Flaveria trinervia. Lineage (NCBI taxonomy): Eukaryota > Viridiplantae > Streptophyta > Magnoliopsida > Asterales > Asteraceae > Flaveria > Flaveria trinervia. Next base: position 46,849,816 of record CM046458.1, on the reverse strand, counting down.
ACCATTATTGGGGAAACTACACTGCTGGAACCTGTCTCACTTGAGAGGGTTACCATTGAAGCGCACATTCGCCCCGGGGCAATCTGCTTCTACCCACTCACCACAGGCAACCGCCCCCCAAAGTCCTACATTAATTGTTGCACAAGTGCTGAGTCAGTTGCACTCCTCACCCCCTCCCCAGATACCAATTACAACTGGGCATACTCTACCATTGAGGGGGAGGATCAAAGTGCATCTGATAAGCCACAGCATAGGGGTTACAATCCTCCATCTCTTAGTGTAGAAAAAGAGATTGGAATCTGGTGAGGGTGCCACTTATCCTGCTTAGCATATGATCAGGATGGAGTTGGTACCAGTACTAAGACCTTACCAGAGGCAACTGCTGATGAAGGACATAGTCCTGAGGCAGGAAGTCCCCAGTTCCAAGATAGAGGGGCACATGCTATAACTGATCTACACTCAGTGCATGTTCATCCTGATTACATCAGGAGGTCAGGTGATTCAGTAACCACTGATGATGACCTGGGCTTTTTCTACGATGTGTTAGCCCAAAACACAATCCTGGAAGAGGAGGTGAGCAGACTCAAAGAGCTGCTTGCCAAAACTTCTGAGGATCAAAGACCATCTGCCTCTCAAATCCCACAGATGGCACCTTCATCTGAAGGTCTCCCAAACACAGAGCCACTGCCAAAAACTCAGCCACCTGCCTCTGCTTCTGGCACTATTTCTCAGGTTCAAAACCCCCCTGAGCAGATAGCTGCTATCCTTCAAAATTCTCTCCCTCTCATCACACCTATAATAAATGACATAGTGATCAAAACCCTTGATGAGAGGCTTTCCTCAGTAATACAACCATTGATAGAGGAGGTTGTGGGCAAACAGCTTTCTGACCATCAAACCCTTGCAACCAATGCAACCAAAAAGGGGACGATTAAGTCAGTGAAAGCAAAAAGAAAGAGGAGTGCAGAGGGGAAAGTGAAGGAAACAGAAGGAACAGTAGTGGAGAAGGAGTTGGATGTGGAGACCGAAAAAGAAAAGGAAAAAGAGAAAGCCTTGAGCTAATGGTAAAAGAGGCTGATGCCGAACACAACAGATCAATGGACAATATCATTGATCAGCTGTTTAGGCAAGGCCATGACACAGACAAACTTGACTCCGAGATCAGAAGACTAGAGATTGAAGAAATCCAGAATAGATGGGCAAGTTATAATGTGTTAGAAAGAGAGAGGCTGGAGATCATGACAGATTTATAGAAAAATATCTTGGAAGATCGATGATCGAAATCAAGGCTTGGTCCAGGGATAGCCTCTTGGCAATAACCACCAAGATCTATTCGTCTGAAGTATACACAAAGGGACTAGTTATTGAAGCTTTGAATGAAGCTGGTGCTGGGAGCAGGACTGAGCTAGCCAAGCAATCTAAAGCCACACTCACCTCAAAAATGCTAGAACAGCCTGACCAAAACAACCACCCACTAAAACAATCCCTTTACCCTAAAAACCACCAAATACACAACCCACCAAACCAACTCCCTCACCCTCAAAACCAACAGCCGATGATGTACCCCAGAAGAAGAAGAGAAGGGTATTGAGGCTAGAAGATGATAAGAAGATGATGATGAAGAAGAAGATAGGCTGCCAATCTCAGCTGTTATTGTTGCCGAAGGCCACAAGTCACCCTCCAACAATTACTCTGAATCCCAGAGACAAACTGTGAAGGTGAAGCTAGAAGAAGAAGGACTTCACCAACAGCATGATGAGGAGTTCTTGAGCAGGGTTGATAAAGCTTATGCGGCCACATCTTCCATCATCAACATGAAGAAACATGCACTCAGATTATACACTCTCAGGCAGACTTTTCAATATCAGAAGGAGAGAGTGAGGATTTGGCCTGATCCCAGGGTGTCTCATAGAATTCACAAGAATAACACTCCACAGAGATACATGGGCCAGGTGAAAAAGATTGTAGATGAAGTGATCTCCTGGTCTTTGTAGTATCACCCTGGGAAATCCTGGAAGACTTCAAGAAAGCTTATAAAGCTAACCAAACCCCACAGAAGATGCTTGAAAATAAAATGGTGAAAAAGGGGTTAGTTATAAGAGGCTTGAAGAAGTCAGGAAAAATGAGCTCCAGTTGTTCCTTGAAGGTAATCACCCTGATGAGTTTGCTTATAGAATAATAACAATTGTGGAGCTAAAGAATGGGAAACAGACCAAATACCTCTGAGTACTATGGGCCGGAATTTTTATTTGAAGGAGGTGCTGAAGAGCTGACCATGGAGGAACAGATCACCTTCCTAGAGGCCTATACCAGGGAGTCATACAGACTCGTTGTTGGGAAGTAGATCTCATGAATGGGGTAACAACTCTATGTCCAGTTCCCCAAAACAGAGTTCCATTCATACTTTGGCAATCAAATTTTTTAGACTACTTCCAGGCCGGTGCTTACAAGGGTCACTTCTGAGCTTATCTAGAAGACAAAAAGACCAATCATTCTGCCATAATAAGTGGGACATCTTCAATAAGTTTAGAGGTTTTGGCTGCATTGGTTCAGGGGGAGTTTGTTGGACGAAAAGAACCAATGAGCCGGATCAGAAAAACCTCTAAGTCCCACAAACATCACAACAACTGCTGAAGACTTGATCAGTTGTTTTATAAAGTCTGAAGAGCAACAGCTAAAGTACATGTACCGAAGACTTCAACAGCTGAAGATCAAAGTCTGAAGATCAACAGCTGAAGAACTAAAGTACTGAAGGTCAACAACTGAAGATCAAAGTCTGAAGATCACCGCTGAAGAACTAAAGTACTGAAGGTCAACAACTAAAGATCAAACTCTGAAGATCAACAGCTGAAGACAACAGCTGAAGACAACAGCTGAAGACATCAGCTGATGACAACAGCTGACGTTCAAGTACAAGTACTGAAGTCTTCAGAGTTTGTTACAACAGCTGAAGAAGCATTCTTCAGTTGTTGTGATGGTTTCCTTTCAGTAGTTTCTTTTCGTTTAAGTTTTTATAAAACGAAGAAGAGCATGTTCTTCAGTCGTTGTAGTTTCAGTAGTTTCTTTTCAGTAGTTGTAGTAACTGATAACACTTAGTATTTTTGTAAGAAGATGTCAGCTGTTTTGACATCTTCAGTAGTTGTGTTTCAGTTGTTTGAATAATTCTGTTAGATGTCACTATCAAGTGACATCAGCAGACGTCACATCTCCTATATAAGGAATGTTCCACCATGACATTCCTATATAAGGGATGATTGACGTGATTGTATGTGTGACATTTTGCCACCATGAAAGCGCGTCTTGAATGAAATATTTGATTCGCAGAATTTTTTCTATAATCATCACTCTTGCTTTGAATGTCTATTATTATCTTGTGAATGGCTAAATGATTTGTTAAAATTCCGCTGCAATAATCTCTAATCAATCAAACGCAGATCACTGATCTTAACAAGTTGCCTTGCTACACCACTAGTGCCCTCTCCTGCCTTGGATGAGGTACCCCATTTAGAAATGAGTACCTTGAAGTATGTGTAAGATCATCTAACTCAGATTGAGTTAGCTGATATAACCACTTTATCATAGCCTGCTGGTCTATCATCATCTTGCTCATACTTTCTAGCATCTCATCTTTCTTCTTTTCTCTAACTCCTGATTTATCAGCTTAATCTTATCATGCTTAACTCATTATCAAGAGATGAGTTAAGGTTCCTGATCACATCCTCATCCAATTTTCCCCTTTCATCTCTCCTTAGTGGCTCAATAAAGGTCTGATGTTTATGCTTTGATCTCCTCTCTGTTATCCTTTCAACATCACTTCGATTCGCCTTCTCTTTTTATCTTTTCTCCCTCTTAGCTTTCAAAGCCTCCTCTACCTCATCTATTTCTTCTTCAAAATCATAATCTTTCTCCTTGGCATACCTTTTCCTCTTCTTTACTGACTCAACCTGTTTCTCCCTTGTTTCTTCAACATGCTTGTTCTTAGCTTCTATAACCCTCCTAATGTAGTTCCACCTTTCGACTGGATACATGTTCTCCCACAAATGAATAATCCTCCTACTAAAATCATGCCTGATTGTTGAGCAGTTAGCAAAAATCCTAGTATTCATCTATACCAGTCTTTTAATTTCTCCATGACGGGGCATATTGGTGTTCAGATCCTCTATTATCATCTGAATAAACCTGGGGTAAAGCAGCCAAATTTAACCCATCTTATCATCCCTTTCTGTGATCTAGACACATAAGAAAAATGTGGGCTATATATCTCCACTCTTTGGACAGGAAAGATTTCTTGATTTCTTTCCTTGTCCCAAAAGGAGGCCCCTCATACCCAATGCTCCTAAAAGCTTGAAACACCTCACTATCTGACAAATCTACCTCATATCCTAAATCTTCTTGTAGCCTCAACACACGAGCAATAACATCTACAGTGATAGAGATGTCATTCTAGGATGCTAGCTACAATCCTTTGAGGATTAGCCCTAGTATCATACTCCGCTGATCTCCAAAAGTCCCTGATGTGCAAATCGAATATAGTCGGGGAGAGAGAGATCACGTACGCGATAAAAGAACTCCTGAGCCAACGTATGCAATCTCTAAATCCTACCGCCTTTGGATTCCTATCATCTAGAATGACTGTAATGTTGTTCCTCTCATCAAATTTTAGGTTGGAATTTATCTAAAAAGAAATATGTGAAACAGGTTAGAATGACGTAACAAGATAAATAATAAAGAAAAACATTTAAAAAGAATAAAATTAAAGAAAAACACAATTAGTTTCGATGGAAGAAAGTGTAGTTTCCCTGGCCGAAACAGTAATTTCGGCAAGCAAAGTGCAACTTCGGCACAGGTTCACTTGTAGTTTCTCCTTACCGAAGAAGTAGTTTCTGTTGGGTTTGTTGAAGGATAAACCGAATTTAACCTTTAAACTTTCAGAAAATGCAGCGGATATGTATATATTTTAAAACATGATTTTAAAGCTGAAAATACATGTTTTATGGTGACAAATATATGAAAGAAACAAACCCAAAACAAAAGGATCATATATGTGAATGAACAAGCTATGAACAACAATATGTAAGTTACATAAAATCATAGCTACATAAAGCTGTGATTTACTACCTTTCTCCAACAAAAAAAAACGACCAAGGATGAATGATAAGATGCTAAAGATTCAGCCAAGGCTCCAAGGAAGGACCCCTCAAGCTAGTATACCCCAAGCTTGTGAGAAAACACTCTTGTTAGGGAGATCACCACCAAAAACCAAAAGAAACCCTCTAAACTTTCTGCAATTGCCGTGAACCTTTTGAGAGAGAAAAGGAGAGTGGTTTTTGGTTCAATGTTGCATGTAATGAGAGAGAGCAATTAGTTGGAGTGAATGAGTTGCTTTATTGTATCTCTTCGAGAGAGAAAGGGCCAATACCCTTTAAGAGGGCGGCCGAAAGATTAAAAGGGAAAAGGATTTTCCCTCTCAAACACACACCATAAAAATAAAACAAGTCATCTAATAATTTATACAATTAACTATTTAATTGTATAAGTTATAAACCCTTTTATCATTTGATGTTATCGAACTTATTTAAATAACATTACAAATAATAATCATGAACAAAATATCCTAATAAGTTGTTCCCTCTTATATGCAACTTATTTAGAAAACCATTTTCTAAATTGGTGTTGTTATTTAATCGCATGATCATATCATCAATTGATAATTGTTTGTGTTTGCAAAGCTTGTTATTGGGTATAACCCGACTTAGATCATGACATACTACCGCATCAATGTTCTATGTGTCTTGGGCATACAGAATCCAACAATCTCCCACTTGCACATGATTCATAGAAAATTGATGCAGGCAGTAAATGCCGCCTAACAACGGTTTACTACCCTTAATACGCATGACTTATAGCCATTCATAACATCATCCCTTTCAAGTATCTACTTGAAATGATTTAGGTGAATAATCATCTATCCTTTTGTTACAGATTTCATGTCAAATCCAAGGACACAGAGTGATCATTCCTTGTGATTTGACTTATCCAGGTCTTAGACATCTAACTCTCAACGAATAAGAGGAACAAATCCATCTTGATTCCATACGTTCCTCACAAACACCTTGTGTCACACCTGAACGTAGTCTCATGTACTGCCCATATTTCAGAACAGCGGATAACCAGATCAAGGTATGAACTTGGTGAATATCAAAACCTAATATATCTCAGTTCTGAGGATACCAAATGATATTCGCCTTTACTAAAATTACTTATGATCAATCAATAGATTCCATGTAGTAAAGTTTGAGTTGCGGGTTAGTCCAATATTTGTATCCCACAAATATCTATGAACCTTGGTAGCAACCCATTGCTCTATATTCATCCTTATGAATATCAACCAATCCAAGTTCATAATAATCTTACCTCATACTTGTTCCCACAAGTCTGAACGACTACAGAATTTAGAGTAAGCAATTACTCATGGATTAAACATGCTAAATTGGAATATTATTGAAACATTATTACCAAATAATTTTATTCAACTAATAAAGAGTTCCAAATATCCAAATACAAAAATTACCGATCAAATCCAATCACTAGAATATCAAAGTCCCATGGCACAAGTATGACCTTCATGCTTTGCCTTTTCAAGGAGCTTCGTGAGAGGATCCGCAATGTTCTGATCCGTCTGAACTTTGCGAACACATATGTTTCCTTTTTCAAATTCATCTCGTATGTAGTTGAATCTCCGCTCAATGTGCCTAGTCTTTTGATGAGCACGAGGTTCCTTGATTTGAGCAATCGTACCCTCGTTATCACAAAAGATCTCTAGGGGGTCCTCAATGGAAGGGACAACCCCTAGATCAGCAATGAATTTCTTCAACCATGCAGCTTTTTGAGCTGCCAATGAGGCGGCGACGTATTCTGATTCTGTAGTTGATAGAGCCACCACATCCTATTTGGAGCTCTTCCAAGAGACCGCTCCTCCATTTAGAATGAAAATTATCCCGACTGTGATCGTAATCATCACGATCTATTTGGAAACTGGCATCCGTGTAACTTTTACAACAGTTCCTCATCACAAGATCCATAGATTAGGAACATATCTTTGTCCTCCTTAGGTACTTGAGTATGTTCTTAACAGCCATCCAATGACTATTTCCAGGATTTTGCTGGTATCGGCTTGTCATGCTTAAGGTGCATTACACGTCCGGTCGAGTGCATATTGTTAGGATCAGTGATCTACGTTTGATTGATTAGAGAGTATAGCAGCGGAATTCGAACAATGAATTAGCCAATTCACAAGAACGAAACGATATTCAATGAAGAACAAAGACGGTTATAGAGAGAGAATTCTGTAATATATTTCATTCAATATACGCTTTCGTGGTAACGGAATGTCACAATTACAATTAGGTCGACACCTCTTATATAAGAGATGTGACGTCTGCTGATGTCACTTGATAGTGACATCTAAGAATTATTTCAACTGAAACACAACTACTGAAGATGTCAAAACAGCTGACATCTCCTTACAAAAATACTAAGTGTTATCAGTTTCTATAACTACTGAAAAACAAAAACTACTGAAACTACTACGACTGAAGAACAAGCTCTTCAGTCGTTTTACAAAACTACTGAAAGTAAAAACATAAAACTACAGATATCACAACTACTGAAGAGTACTCTTCAGCTGTTGTGACAAACTACTGAAACTTCAGTACTTGATCTTCAGATGAACTTCAGCAGTTTCAGACTTCAGTAGATATCATCAGTGATGTTTTCAGTCTTTGTCTTCAGACTTTGTACACCAGTTGTTGATCTTCAGCACTTGTAAACTCTTCAGCTGTTGTACTTCAGTACTTTGGTCTTCAGCTTCAGCACTTGTGTTCTTCAGCTGTTCAGCTTCAGCACTTGTGTTCTTCAGCTGTTGAACTTCAGCACTTTAGTCTTCAGCTGTTGAAGTCTGCAGCACTTGATCTTCAGCTGTTAGAGTTTTCAGCACTTGTCGAACTGCTGATGAAGCTTTCAGCAGTTGTTGTGATATCATGTGGGACTTAGAGGTTTTCTGATCTTGGCTCATTGGTTCTTTTGGTCCAATAAACTCCCCCTGAACCAATGCAGCCAAAACCTCTAATTTATTTATTTTCCCACTTATTGTTGGCAAAAATTGGTCTTTTTCCTTCTTGATCAGTAGAGAAGATGACCCATATAAGCTCCGGCCTGGGAAGAAATCTCATATATTTGTTTGGCAAGATATGAATGGGAACTCTGTTTTGGGGAACTGGACACAGAGTTGTTATCCCATTCATGAGATCTACTTCCCGTGTATAAGCCTGTAGGATTCTCTGGTGTATACCCTGAGAAACATGATTTGTTCTTCCATGATCAGGTTCTCGGCTTCACCATCAAACAATCCTTCTCGCCCATACAGCTCTGAGATGTACTTGGCCTGTTTACCATTTTTGAGCTCAACTGTTGTAATCTGTCTGTATGCAAACTCATCAGGATGAGTCCTTCAAGTAACAGACTGAGCTCATTTTGTTTGAAGTTCTCAAGCCTCTTGTAGACTAACCCCTTTTTAATAATTCTGTTCTCTAACATCTTTTGGGGGGTTGTTTAGTCTCATGCCTTCTTGAAGTCTTCGACAATCTCCCAGGGTGATACTACAAGGGCCACTGTGATCTCTTCATCTACGATCCTTTTGACTTGACCTTGTATCTCGAAGGAATGTCTTTCTTTACAATCCTGTGAGCCACCCTAGATCAGGCCATACTCTCACCTTTTCCTTCTGATATTGAAATGTGTTGGCGAGAGTGTACAACCTCAGAGCTTCTTTCTTCATACTATAATTGATGACGAAGCAGCATAAGTTTTGTCAATGCTTTTCAGCATTTCATCATCATGAAGCTTTTGCTGCTGTTCTTCTTCAATCTTAACTTTCACAGCATCCATCTGTGAGGTGGGAGTGATGGGCATAGGTTTGGCTTCGCCAATGTTAGAACTGCAGACAGAGGCAGCCTATCTTCTTCCACATCATCCTCTTCTCTTCTTCTTCTAGCCTCAACACCCTTCTTTTCTTCTTCTTAGGTGCATCATCGGCTGTTGGTTTAGATGGTAAGGGAGTTGGTTTTGAGGGTTGAGGAAGTTTGGATTTGGGCTTTGAGATTGGTTTGGAGATTTGAGGGGTAGGATGTTTTTGAGTGGATGAAAGGGAAGGTTTTCCAGCATTTTGGTTGTGAGTTTAGCTTTTGTAAGTCTTGCCTTTTCAAACCTTATTCCAGCCCCAGCCTCATCAAGGGCTTCAATGATATCCCTTATGGAATTGCTCAGACAAACAGATTCTGGTGGCTATAGCCAGAATACTGTCTTGGTCCATGCACCAATCTCCATCAAAGATCTTCCTAAGTATTTGGCAATGAAACGGATCATGATCTCCAATCTCTCTTTCTCCAATACATCATACCCAGCCCATCGGGTTGAATCTCCTCCACTTCCAACTTCCTGATCTCACTATCTAATGTGGCTGTATCAAAACCTTGCTTGAAGAGTTGCTCAATGATTTTGTCCATGGATCGGCTGTGTGTGTCATCTGCATCTTTTACCACTCTTCCAAGGATTTTTCTTCAGCAGTAGGTTGATCACCAGCACTTTTCTTTCTTTGTAAGTGATCAGTTGTTGTTGCTTTTGTTTTTCCAACTCCTGGATTTCCTCTTGTGCCTTCTCATCCTCTGTTCTTTCCTCTCTTTTCTTTCACTGCAGTACTCTCCCCCTTTTAATCAGTGGTTGTAGAGTTGAGGAAATCCTCTCATCAATGGCTTTAGTAACAATTTCTTGATGATGGGAGTGATGGAGGTATGGATTGTTGAATACAGCAACCATTTGCTCTGGGGGGTTCTGTCCCGGAGAGATAGTGCCAAAAGCAGAAGCTGGAGGCTCTGTGAAGTGAGAGGGTAAAGTGTTTGGGGAACCTTCAACTGAAGGTGCCATCTGTGGGTTGGTGGAGGCAGATGGTCTTTGTTCCTTAGAAGTTTTGGCAAGCAGCTCTTTGAGTCTGCTCACCTCCTCCAGGATGGTGTTTTGGGTGATTACATCGTAAAAGAAGCCAGGTCATCATCAGTAGATATGAATCACCTGACCTCCTAATAGGATCAGGATGAACATGCACTGATGTAGCTCAGTTGTAGCATGTGCCCCTTTGTCTTGGAACTGGGGACTTCCTGCCTCAGGACTGTGTCCGTCATCAGCAGTTGCCTCTGGTAAGGTCTTAGTAATGGTACCAACTACAACCTGATCATATGCTGACGCAGGAGAGTAGCTGCCTCACCAGAAGTTCCAATCTCCATTGCTACACTAGGAGAAGAACATTGTAACCCCTATGCTGTGGGTTCTCAGCTGCACTTTGGTCCTCCCCCCTCAATGGTAGAGGTGTTCCCAGTAGTAATTGGTATCTGGGGAGGGGTGAGGAGTGCAACTGAGTCAGCACTTGTGCAACAAGCAATGTAGGACTGTGGGGGGCGGTTGCATGGGGAGATGGGTAAAAGCAGGCTGCACCTGGGGAGGAGGTGCTCTTCAATGGCAATCTCCTCAAGTGAGGAAGATCCCAGATGTGGGGGTACCCCTTGTGTGGTGGCTGCAGGCTCCTGTTGAGAGGAATCCTGAGCGGCTATGGCTGGAAGAGTCCTTATATCCACTAGGGGGTTATAACCGTGGATATGGCCTGCGTTTGGTGCAGGGCATCCTCAGGGGACTCATTTCCCTGAGTAGCTGTTTGGGTTTCTTTTTAGTGGTTTGGTGGGGACTTTTGATTTGGAGGTGGTGGCTGTGGGTTCCAGCTGCGTGGGTTTGTGCAGCTTGGCAGCCAGTTTGAGTGAGTGGTCAGAGTTGTGCCGGGAGTATACTTCAGGCAAAACAGCCATAGCAGGGACTCCCAGGCCAACAAGTCCCTCAGCTTGAAGCTGTTTGTAATTATGGCCATTATGAACCGCGGATATAATATCCAACGGTTAGCAGTTTGTTTTTTGGGCCATATCCTTGCTCTGAAATTTAGTTCTGAAAAATTTAAAGGTTGTTGCTCAAGAATGGAATACATTACCTGCTGCCACTTTGTAGACATTTGATCCCAAGACGAAGTCTTAGGAGCCAAGACATTTACCATGTGAAAGATTAGACGTTCAGCATCATGGAAATGTTTCTTTAGTATTGTGGAGGCACTAAGGTTGCCCTGATATCCATGGGGCAAAGAATAAATCAGTTATGCCCTTTGGATATCCAGCAGGAGAAGTGGCATCATCCAGGTGTAGAGTTTGACGAAGTATATATCGGGAGTGATGACCACTTCGTGGTTGTTGACGACGGACCGACCGGAGACGCTGTGTTGTTCTCCCCAGTGGTGAGGGTGACGTTCATCCAAAACTGGTTAAGGGATTCGGCATGAAGGATTGGATTGAGAAGAAAGGCCGTTTTGTATGGTGACTGACCATAGATCAATAGCATTATCGAACTTAGCCCAGACTGGCGATTTGGGAGGTAAGCTAACAGTTGTGTCGCGGTTGAGTTGCATGGACGCCATTTAGGAGAGAGAAGTTTTGGAGAGATGAACGTTAGGTTTGAAGAAGATGAAGCTCTGAAAGATTAGGTCAGGGATATTTATAGGGTACGGGTTAGAAAACGACTGAAGGATTTGGTGTTAGTCACCAGTAGTTTAAACGACTGTTGACATGGTATTACCCTTTCAGACGGTGAAACAGCTGAAGTCGTGGTTTTAAGCATCAGTAGTTAGAAAACTACTAAAAGCCATGGTTTTGACTTCAGATGATGAAACAACTGAGGACTTGGTGTTTGTCATCAGTGTTGTGAAAATACTGAAGACATTGGTTTTGTCATCAGTGTTGTAACAGGTGAAGACTGGTATTAGTCGTCAGTAGTTATAAACTACTGAAGACATGGTTTTGCTTCAGTGTTTAGAATGAAAAACAGTTGTAGAAACAACTGAAGAGAAAGTTCTCTTCAGTAGTTTTCGTCAATTCATAGCCTTTCAGCTGTTTCATACTGTCCTCAACACTTACTCATCAGACTTTGCATCTGCTTTTCAGGTGTTTCATAGGACGTCAGTACTTATCTGTTTGTACTTATTTCAGTAGTTGTAACTACATCAGTAGTTGTAACTACATAGTAGTTGTAACAGATAAAGTACTTCAGTACTTGTGAGGCATTTAGCCGTCAGTAGTTATAAAAACTACTGAAGGTGAAAGGCTCATCAGTACTTATATGTGACATGGTTACCAATGATCACCAGTAATTATTACTGAAATCATCAGTAGTGTCACTTATTCTAGCTGCAGCATACCAAGCCTTAACACAAGGTTTTGGAAAGTAGAACTATCCAAAGGCTTAGTAAAAAATATCTGCAAGCTCATCAGCACTAGGCACAAACTTAGGATCAATCAACCTTCTTCAAAACAATCCCGAATAAAGTGATGTCTGATCTCTATATGTTTGGTCCTAGAGTGCTGGACTGGATTTTGACAATACACAGAGCTGAAGCACTATCCATTAATAATGGGAGTCTTAGTCTCTGTAATGCCATAATCCAGAAGTTGGTTCTGAAGCCAGAGTACCTGAGAAGTACAACTTGCAGTAGCAATGTACTCGGCCTCAGCAGTTGATGTAGCAATAGATGTTTATTTCTACTCTGCCAAGAAATCAAACAGTTGCCTAGGAATTGACAACCACCAGAAGTTGACTTTCTAGTTAACTTGCACCCTGCATAGTCACTATCTGAAAAAGCAACTAATTTGCAAGAGTGTCCAGTGGAATACCATAAACCCAGAGATTGTGTACCTTGCAAATATCTAAAGATTCTCTTGACTGCAATCAAATGAGACTCTTAGGAGCAGCCTGGATCTAGCACAAACACATGTAGCAAACATAATATCTGGTCTAGAAGCTGTTAAATACATCAAGGACCCCATCATACATCTATAAAGTGTTCATCAACAGCTTTACCTTTTGATCAGCATCCAGTTGTGTGGTGTTGCACACATGGGAGTAGAACAGGGCTTACAGTTTTGTAAATCAAACTTATTCAAAAGTCTTTTGTATTATTTGACTGATGAATAAGGTTCCATCAGCCTTTTGTTTAATTTGCAAACCTAGAAAGAACTGTAATTCTCCCATTGCACTCATTTCAAACCTCTTTTTCATTATGTTGTAAAATCATCACACAACTGGGGATCAGAGGATGCAAAAATGATATCATCAACAAAATCTGAACAAGTAGCTTATGCTGATCCACCTTCTTAATAAACAAAGTTTTATCAATGGAGCCTCTGGTGAAATTATTCTTAAGAAGAAAGTAGAAAGTGTCTCATACCAGGCTCTAGGAGCTTGTTCAACCCATAAAGAGCCTTATCAAGTTTATACACCCATTCAGGATGTTTATTATCCTCAAAACCTGGTGGTTGACACACATAAACTTCTTCCTTTATTTACCATATAAAAATGCACTTTTGACATCCATTTGAAAAACTTTAAGATTGTGGAATGCAGCATAGGCTAAAAACAATCTGATTGCCTCTAGGTCTGGCTACAGGGGCAAAGGTTTCATCATAGTCAATACCTTCTTCTTGTGAAACCCCTGTACAACCAGTCTGGCCTTGTTCTTAACAATAAGCCCATTTCATCAGTTTTTATTCCTAAACACCATTTAGTGCCTATTGCACACTTACCTGGAGGAAGAGGAACCAGTTCCCACACTTGCTGTTTCTTGAACTGAAGTAGCTCAAGCTGCATAGCTTCAACCCATCCATTGTCTCTCAAAGCAACATGGTAGTTCTTTGGCTCTAGCTGACTGATGAAGAGAGCATAGAAGCAGAAGTTAGACAATTGAATTCTTGTTGAAACACCAGCATTGATATCACCAATAATCTGAGACATTGGGTGATCCTTCAGTTCTTGATAACAATGAGATCTGTGCAAGTGTTTGTAGAACCTTCAGCAGCAGCAGATGTTGATGCAGACTCTTGAAACCAAGAATTAGATGGTAACTCAAAAGATGTAGAGGAAACATAGATCTCATCAGCATTTGTTGTGGATGGAACTGCTGAAGCTACAGGAACATCAAATTTAGCAGACCAGGCAGTTGGTCGCTAAACTTGAATAGGTGAGTATTGATATCATCATCATCATCAATACCACCAGGTGGAAGAATGCTGCAGAAGATGATTTATCCACAGGATCTGCAATAGCTGGAGGTTGATAAGGAACATATTGCAGTATGTCCAAATCAAACAACTCCACAGGGTTTTGTGGAATCTTGTCCAAAGGAGATTCATTAAACTTCACATGCAAGTCTCTTCAACTATCTTGTCTCTGAAGTTGAAGACTCTGTATGCCTTGCAAGTAGATGAATAACCAACAAAATACTCTGCATCCACCTTAGGATCAATTTAGGAGTTGATCCTTTGTGTTGAGAATAAAACAGAGACACCCAAATGCTTTGAAAATGAATTGGAGGAGCCAAGTGATGGAGAACTTCATATGGAGTCTTCATCAACCTCTGATTTACTAAGACTCTATTCTGCACATAGCAAGCTATGTTAACAGCTTCAGCCCAAAAGGTCAGTGGTAAACCAGAGTCAGCCAGCATGGACCTTGCAGCTTCAATTAGGGTCCTGTTCTTTCTCTCCACTACTCCATTTTGTTCTGGAGTCCTTGGGATGCTAAACTGCCTTTTGATTCCCTTTGAAAGATAGAAGTCATCAAGTGTATGGTTTCTGAATTCAGTTCCATTGTCACACCTAATACACTTGACTGGAAGGGAAAACTGCTTCTCAATATACAACACAAAGTGAATAATCTTCTGAGCAACCTCATCCTTTGAATGTAGAAAGAAAGTCCATACAAACTGGAGTAATCATCCACAATTACCAAACAGTATTTCTTCTTTGCCATGCTCATTACTCTCACAGGACCAAATAGATCCATATGCAGTAATTGCAAGCAGGCAGTGGACTTAGGCTCTTCAATACGAGGGAATGCGACTTTGTGCTGTTTTCCTTTTAAACAAGCAGTGCAGGTTTCATCACAGTGGAACTCCTTTATTGGTAAGCCTCGAACTAAAACTATTGTCGATAAGCTGATTCATGTTTTGAAATTAACATGACCCAGCCTTCTGTGCCACAGTTTAGATTCTTGAGAAGAGGCTTTGGAAAATAGGAAAGGATTGCCTCTGAGATCCATTTTCTTGGAAAGATCTAAGGCATACACTCTTCCTGTCCTGTTGGCTCTCAGGAGAGTGTGATCATCCAACACCTTATCAATCAAATGCAAAACTTTGGATGACAGAATCCTACAGTTCTGACTGGTGAAAGAACAACATGGCCTTTATCACACATTTGACTGACACTCAAGAGATTGTACTTGAGATTTTCCACATGATTAACATCATCAAACTTGATTTCTCATTGGAGACAAAGCCATTTCCAATGATGTAACCCCTAGCATCATTGCCAAAAGAAACAAATCCCTTCTTTTCTGAGAGTAGTCATGAAGAAGAGAGTTGTTCCCAGTCATGTGCATAGATCCCCCCTGTCTACATACCAGATGCTACTGTGGCATGTGTGGAGAACCCTGCAATATAAACAATCAGTTAGTTTTGGAGACCCAAACCTTTTGGTTTTGGGCCTGGTCTCATCAACAGATGGTAAACTAACAGGTTTATTAGAAACAACAGCCTGAGAGGAAGAAGATGGTGAAGAAGAGGAATCCTTTGGCTTGGACCTCCTTTTCTGTGGTTTCAACATAGGAGCATCTAATTGGTTAACTCTTCCCAATAGATGTTGAACCATCATTACCAGCTGTGTCTGATTTTGTGATAAGCTTTCAGCTCATCAGACACATTGCCAGTAGAGTTGATAAGTTCCTATGTTGCACCTTCTTCTTCTGAGCACTCTCAGCTGTCACCTGTTAACCCCTTCCTTTTTGAATTTCTTTGAGGACTTAAGGGTTACAGGATTTGATGTTGCTGATACAAATGTGGTCTCAAACTCAGTTTTCATTTTACCATTTTCTCTTTAATTTCTTCTTTATGTTGAGTTTAGAACTCTCTTGTACCAGCAATCATCTGTAAGATGATTGAAAAACCACATACTTCACATGGTTTCTTCTTCATCTTAGGTTGATCATCAATAAAGAGGGGAAGCAACTGAAGAATTGCTCTTCAGTGCTTTGGAAGCATTGTTTGCTTTCTTGACTTCCTCTTTAGTAGTCTTCAAACTCTTTCTACTGACAGTTTTCTTCTTTCAGTACTGGCAGTAGTTGGAGTTGAACTTCAGGTGTTAAATCCTGCTCTCTAATCCTTTCAGGACTTTCAGAATTAACTCCTGAGTTGATCAACTCATTGATCATGTGAGTGTCAGCATTGGAACCATCAACATCAGCTGATAGATTCTGAGAGGGCTTGATGCTGACTTCTACTTCTGATTATGCTGTATCAGAAAGTAGATCACATGATGAGATGGATTGGTTATTACTCTCACCATCAGATTCTACCTCTGCTCTTGGAGTAACATCTGTAGGTGGAGCAGTGTGATTGTAACCAATGCCAAACTTCACATTGGAAGCAGATTGCTTACTAAGAAGCATTTCAAAACCTTTGCATGATTGTACCCATCTATCACACTCTACCTGGGTAACTGCAAGGGTTTCTTTGAGATCTTATACTTCTCTAGAAGTATCTCTTCCCTAGCCTTATCATCAGTTATTTGGCATTTAAGTTTGTAAATCTCATCATTCTTATCATTAAGCACAGACTCAAATTCAGCTTTGCTTTTTGAAATATTTGTTCTAGCTCAATGTTCTTGTTGATTAAAGCTACATTTGCTTCTCTAATAGATGCAAATGCTGCTATGCATGTTTCAGAACATAATTTGGCTTTTGCCTCAGAGGATACCTGTGATACCTTGGTGTAGAGGCATTAATGGATGAAGTATCAGCAGAATCCAAAGCCATAAGAGCTAGATTTCCAAAGGGACTTTCACCACCATGTTGACCAGCACCAGAACAGTGTTCATGACCAGACAATTCATCTGGTAAACTGCTCCAGTCAACAACTCCTGGGGTGAAGAAGCTATGTTGTTGAGGTTGAGTTTGTTGATGAGATTGGGAAGGTTGTGGTTCAGGCGATGCTTGTGGTTGTTGTGCAATTGGAGCTTGAACAGGATTTGGTTGAGGCATATAATAGCAGGGATAAGGATATGATATTTGACCCTGGGGAACAAAGTATGCAGGAGATCTAGGATGTGAATGATGACCAGAACCAGCAGGATGTTGCCCTCTGTTTTGGGGACTAGTACTAGGAAAAGTCACAAAGGGTGCAGAAGAGTTAGATCCAGTTGATCTACACTCCCTTGCAAAGTGTCCCAACCTTTGGCATTTGTGACACCTCAACTTACTCTTGTCAAAACCAACTTTGGTTTTGCCAGAGAGTCCAGGAAATTTCCTGCCAGTTCTCTTATAGAACTTCTGAGATCTGATATTAATTAGTGCCATTTGGCTCAAAATATCCATCTCTTCTAGATCATCATTAGCTATTCCTTTCAATCATCCATAATGAAGCATAGATTGTCACTATTACTGCCAGAATGACTCTCAATACCAACAAATGCATGATCAGAACTATTTGAAGAGAAATCAATATGCTCATCATAATTGCTTTCAGATGCAGCATATTCTGACTCATGACCAACCAAGGCAGTATTCCCTGGTACAAAGTCATCAGTGAGCTTTCCTGATAAGGACAGTTTCCTCTTCTGCTCTATCTCTCTTTCAAATGTAAGCAGTTTCCCATGAAGTTGGGTGAGAGATAGGCTATTCAGATTTGCACTGGAGCGTAGGACAATAGTGTATGTGTCCCATCTCTCAGGTAGTGATCTGAGGAACCTGTTGTTCATCCGGCTATTGGTGTATTCCTGTTTCACCATTTTCAGCTCAGAGATCAAGCAGGAAAAGTGCTCAAACTATTGAGTCAGTGTCTCACCCTTTCTATGACAGAATGTCTCATATTATTGGGCAAGGATTTCTCTGTTGTTTGCTAAGACCTCATCTGTGCCACTGAATTGTTCCTTCAGGGCATTCTAGAGATCATGAGCAGTTTCATGATGCATAAGCCCTGAATAGATTTCATTAGGCAGTGCCATGGCCAGAATTCCATGGGCTTTAGCATCAATCTCAAATAGTTTCCGATCTTCATCAGAGTATTGTTCCTTCTTCTTCGGAACCATTTGATTGGTTTCCGGATTGTTCACCATAGGCTTATGTGGTCCATGTACCACAGATGTCCAACAACCTGAACTGTTAACAGACAGGTGATGAAGCATTCTTCGTTGCCATATGTTATACTCGGTCCTAACCAGCATCGGAGGCTTGGTTGAGGAACCGGTATTGTGAGGATCATTAGAAGGAGTAGTCATCTCAGATTCAATCAAATTCAATTAAGCTAAAACAGATTTAGAACAAAACACAACAACCAATTGAACCAAGAGAGAGCTCAAAATAAATGAACGAAAGCAGCAGAAATTCAATAATCTATAACCAGCTCTTGCGAATATGCTAATTCAATCAAACACAGATAACAATTAGCAGTTTCAATGATCAATTGTTAGATCGATCAATGATTAACCTGCTCTGATACCACTTGTTAGGATCAGTGATCTACGTTTGATTGATTAGAGAGTATAGCAGCGGAATTCAAACAATGAATTAGCCAATTCACAAGAACGAAACGATATTTAATGAAGAACAAAGATGGTTATAGAGAGAGAATTCTGTAAATATATTTCATTCAATATACGCTTTCGTGGTAACGGAATGTCACAATTACAATTAGGTCGACACCTCTTATATAAGAGATGTGACGTCTGCTGATGTCACTTGATAGTGACATCTAACAGAATTATTTCAACTGAAACACAACTACTGAAGATGTCAAAACAGCTGACATCTCCTTACAAAAATACTAAGTGTTATCAGTTTCATAACTACGGAAAAACATAAAACTACTGAAACTACAACGACTGAAGAACAAGCTCTTCAGTCGTTTTACAAAACTACTGAAAGTAAAAACATAAAACTATTGATATCACAACTACTGAAGAAGTACTCTTCAGCTGTTGTGACAAACTACTGAAACTTCAGTACTTGATCTTCAGACTTGAACTTCAGACGTTTCATCAGCTGATGACTTCAGTAGATATCATCAGCTGATGTCTTCAGTCTTTGTCTTCAGACTTTGTACACCAGTTGTTGATCTTCAGCACTTGTAAACTCTTCAGCTGTTGTACTTCAGTCCTTTGGTCTTCAGCTTCAGCACTTGTGTTCTTCAGCTGTTCAGCTTCAGCACTTGTGTTCTTCAGCTGTTGAACTTCAGCACTTTAGTCTTCAGCTGTTGAAGTCTTCAGCACTTGATCTTCAGCTGTTAGAGTTTTCAGCACTTGTCGAACTGCGGATGAAGCTTTCAGCAGTTGTTGTGATATCATGTGGGACTTAGAGGTTTTCTGATCTTGGCTCATTGGTTCTTTTGGTCCAACACATATCATTGCATACATGATGGATCCAATAGCAGATGCGTATGGGATTGCCTTCATTTTATCTTGCTCATCCTTTGAGCTAGGACATTGAGTCGTACTCAATATCGTTCCTCTTTGAATAGGCATCGTACCTTTCTTAGAGTTCTCCATCTTGAACCTTTTCAAGATTTTATCATGTATGCACTTTGATTTAAACCAATCAACCGCCTTGATCTATCCCTATAGATCTTTATTCCCAGAATATAGGCGGCCTCACCAAGAATCCTTGATGGAAAAACAACTTCCAAGCCAGGTTTTTACACCTTCCAAGGTTGAATGTCGTTTCAAATAGTAGTATGTCATCAACATACAATACTAGGAAAGTGATGCTGCCCCACTAGCTTTCTTATATACACAAGCTTCGTCAGCGTTCTTGATGAATCCGAATTTAATTATTTCTTCATCAAAACAGTGATTCCAACTTCCGAATTGGACACTGCATCATGGTATGTGTTGGTTCATCAGAGTCTACCACATAGCATCCATCCATGAAAAATCCGTATCCTTTAGGTGGATTACTAGTTCTACCACTTCTGTGAACGTTTTGTGTGTATTGATCAACCATTTGATCATCTTCAACATCCTTATGTTAAGTGCTAGTTTCAACCAAACGTGCATCGGGTTGTGGTTCTTGATCCTCCTCAAGATCCACTGTTTACTATAGTTCCTTCCTAAGGAACTTTGCTTCTAAGAACTCACCCTTTCTGGCAACAAACACCTTTTGTTCTAGTGGATCATAGAAATAATATCCCATAGAATCTCTAGGTTATCCAACAAAGATACACTTGGTGGATTGGACTTTCAATTTGTTTGGGGTGGGAGTCTTAACATATGCCTCACAACCCTAGACCCTTAAGTATGATAGGGATGGAACTCTCCTATGCCATATCTCAAAAGGTGTCCTTTCCACCTTTTTGGTTGGGGCCATATTTAAAATACGGGTCGCGGAGAGCAAAGCGAAACCCCAAAATGATAGAGGCAGTGTGCTTCTAGCCATCATAGATCGAACCATTCCAATAAGGTTCGATTCCTCCTCTCAGACACACCATTATGTTGTGGTGTTCCAGGTGGAGTGAGTTGTGAGACAATCCCACAACTCTAAGATGATCTTGAAAAGCATCACTTAGGTATTCACCTCCTCTATCTGTGCGGAGAACTTTAATCGACTTGTTGAGTTGATTTTCTACTTCATTCTTGAAGATCTAGAACGTTTCAAAAGCTTCATCTTTGTGCCTTAATAAGTACACATACCATAGAGACTATAATCGTCGGTAAAGGTAATGAAGTATCTTTCACCATTCCTAGTCATGGTTTAAAAGGACCACATACATCCGAATGTATGATTCCTAGTAAATCTTTTGCCCTTTCGTTAGTTCCACTAAAGGGTGCCTTAGTCATTTTTCCTTGTAAACAAGATTCACATACATCAAATGAATCAATTCATTTGTTTTTAAAAGACCATTCTTTTGAAGTGTTTGTACACGTTTCTGTTTATATGACCAAGGCGACAATGCCAAAGATAGGTATCACTCAAATCCAACTTGAGTTTTTTGGTGTTAGTTTGGTACAATGAACTATTTAAAGTATTTTCATGAACCAATTCATAAATACCATTAATGGGAATAGCTTTAAAATAGAACATATCATTTAAAGAAACATGAATATCATTTTCAACAAAAGATAATACATAATCATAAAGTCTTAATTGGGATACTAAAATAATGTTCCTAGTCAAACTAGGAGCATACAAAACATTCTTAAAGATCACATTCAAGCCACTTTGAAGTTTTAGGATGTAGTCCCCATGAGCTTCAACTATGACTTTAGTTCCATTGCCCATGAAGAGGCTAACATCCCCTTGATTGAAGTCCCTACTTCTTGTGAACCCCTGCAACAAATTGCAAATATGAGTTCCACATCCGGTATCCAATACCCATGTGTTAGAAGATGTAACATTAAGATCAATATGAATCATATATATTTTACCTGAGGTCTGCCCGGCATCCCTCTTTGCTTTCAACTCTTGGAGATGGACAGGACATTTCCTTGCCCAATGTCCAATCTCCCCACACTTGAAGCATGGGTCATTGGTAGCAACTTTTTGCTTCTTCTCTTATGGTTTGGGTGGCACCCTTGCCCCCCCTTTCCCCTTTCCCCATGTTGGTCCCGTACCCTTGGCAACCTTTGTCTTGGGTGCGGGATGAGGCCTTTTCTTGTTCCCACCTTCATGGATGGTGAGAACGGGTAAAACCCTTTTACCCATGGCCGCCTCGGCCGTTTTAAGCATTAAGTGAAGCTCACCAATGCTCTTGTCCCATGCATTCATGTTGTAATTCAACACAAAGTCTCGAACTTCTTGGTAAGGCCATTAAGGAACAAATCTGTGGCCAATTCCTTCGAGACGGGACAATTAAGCCTCTCGAGGTGGTCAATATGACTTTTCATCTTAAGTACATAAGATAACACTGATTGGTTGTCGTCCATACGACATGCATGGAGTGCTCGAACCGTTTCGAAGCGCTCAACCCTTGCCTGCTGTTGGAACGTTTCCTTCAGCTGGGTTATCATGTCATAAGCTCCATGATGTTCATACTCCTTTTGGAGATCCGGAGTCATGCTCGCTAGCATGAGACAAGACACTTGGACGGAATCCTCAGTGTACTTTAGCCAATCGTTATAGGCCTCCTCATCATCCTCAGAAGGTTGATCAGGGATTGGGTCGTCTAAAATATATGATCGTCTCGATTCTCAAGTTTCGATACCAATCAATGAAATGTATGATTAGACGTTCTTTTGAAGGTTTTTATCGCTCGTAATGATTGGGGGACGCGGATGAGTTATCATTATTATCATTATTGGTGGCCATCTACAAAATATAACAAAGATCTATTTTAGTATTTTTGATATTGCTATTTTAAATAATTAATACCTTTTAAGGTCATTTTATATTAAAATCTGGAACCCAACATTACATTTAAATGTGGTTAGGTGACCTTTATCCCACGATTTAAATTAATAAGGTGGTCAACGATTGACGGTTGCAACCATTTGCAACTTCTAGAGGTATGGGATCGACTTTAAACATCATATGTAAAGTCGACATGTTAATCCCATCAACACCATTTGGAAACCATATTGTAGGTGATCTATTTAACATGGTTTGCAAATCAAGTTACCCTACTTGCACACACATGTGAGTTTACCCACATAAGTGGTTAGGTGACCTTTATCCCACCAATATGGTATCCCCACCTTAAGTTACAAGTTCCCTCTAAATGGTTAGGTGACCTTTATCCCATTAAGAGTTTCCAAATGACTCAAGTGTTGTGCAAAAGGACGGTGTTAAACTTGTTTGACAAAAGTTTAGAGATTTCATAATTCTATTTTAGAAAACTCTATGTACTTGTATTTGCATGCTTGCAAATACAAGATACCCAATGGTTCTTTTAATAAAACCCATTTTATTGTAAAATCATTAATCCTTTTAATAACCATTTATTAACACTTAATGATTAAGAACCATTTTATATTAGCTTGTTAAGATCATTTTATTGAGATTGTTAATCATATCCAAATATCATACAATCATCATAAAACCACAATCAACAAGCATAATATAAACAACCATAATGTGCATAACCATAGCTACTATTGTGACCACACTTGTTTGCCATCACAAGTGTGGTCATTAGGTCTTTCTTAAGGGTTGAATACAACACAAAATTGAGGTCTTCATAGACCCCCACTTGAACTTGCATCCATATGCTTCAAGTCCTTCTTTTGTGTCTTCCTCTTGTGCTTCCTTCCCGAGCATCTTCTTTTACAAAATATATATCCTAATACATATTTTCTAGTAAAAGGAAATTACTCCTAATCTATTATTACATCCAATGAATAAATAGACAAAATACATTTTAAACAAAGCACAAATTAATATACAACCCCATTGAATGAATATAATCAAATAAATACATACAATCCAAACCAAACAACACAAGGTCTAAGCTAGGTTATGCACCATATGAACATACATCATATCATCCAAAAATAACTATGAATCCCCTCAAAACCCACGAATTTTCAGCCAACATAAACTGAAAATTTTGGGTTTAGATATTGTCCAAACAACACAACATATCAACATACATATCTTTCAAGGTTTAATCACAAGCATGTGTAATATAACCTTGAAAGCTGGGGATTCAAAAAAATAGAATATAGCGGCCCTTAAAAGGGTTATAAAGTCCCATAAAGCAATTATAAAGGACAAAGAACAAGCAAGCTATCCACATAACCGGCTCTTGATGCCATTGTTGGGTTTGTTGAAGGATAAAACCGAGTTTAACCTTTAAACTTTCAGAAAACGCAGCGGATATATATATTTTAAAACATGATTTTAAAGCTGAAAATACATGTTTTATGGTGACAAATATATGAAAGAAAAAAACCCAAAACAAAAGGATCATATATGTGAATGAACAAGCTATGAACAATATGTAAGTACACATAAAATCACAGCTACATAAAGCTGTGATTTACTACCTTTCTCCAGCAAAAAAACGACCAAGGATGAATGATAAGATGCTAAAGATTTGGCCAAGGCTCCAAGGAAGGACCCCTCAAGCTAGTATACCCCAAGCTTGTGAGCAAACACTCTCTTGTTAGGGAGATCAACACCAAAAACCAAAAGAAACCCTCTAAACTTTCTGCAATTGCCGTGAACCTTTTGAGAGAGAAAAGGAGAATGGTTTTGGTTCAATGTTGCATGTAATGAGAGAGAGCAATTAGTTGGAGTGAATGAGTTGCTTTATTGTGTATCTCTTCAAGAGAGAAAGGGCCGATACCCTTTAAGAGGGCAGCCGAAAGATTTAAAAGGGAAAAGGATTTTCCCTCTCAAACACACAAACATAAAATAAAACAAGTCATCTAATAATTTATACAATTAACTATTTAATTGTATAAGTTATAAACCCCTTTTTATCATTTGATGTTATCTAACTTATTTAAATAACATTACAAATAATAATCATGAACAAAATATCCTAATAAGTTGTTCCATCTTATATGCAACTTATTTAGAAAACCCATTTTCTAAATTGGTGTTGTTATTTAATTGAATGATCATATCAATTGAATAATTGTTTGTGTTTGCAAAGCTTGTTATTGGGTATAACCCAACTTGGATCATGACATACTAACCGCATCAATGTTCTATGTGTCTTGGGCATACAGAATCCAACAGTTTCTACATGTCGAAACTGTCCTGAAACTATAGTTTCGGGATGGCGAAACTAAGTTCTAGAAAGCAAAACTGGTGAACTTTCGTTCAGTTTTGCTGAACACTGGTGAACTTTCATTCAATTTCGCAGAAAGCTTCAATACTTTCGCAGCAAGAACTGTGAAGGCATTGAACTGACGTGATATATTACGCCCATTTAAAGTGGTTGAAAGCTAGATTAAACTATATACGTAGGTTCGAAACACACACCTAAGTCTTAAAAAATCATCCAATACATTTAATAATCAGAGAAAATGAATACGATCGGTAGGATGTTTTAGTGCTCTGAAACAAGTAACAATATGATAGTACGAAAATGAGCAATCAATTTCACATTACATACTATATACCACATAAAACTGGCTCTGAAATGAGTGAAAGTACCAGCGAATCTATAGTTTTGCTGGAACCCAAAAACTTTAGAATTTTATATTTCTTTTTAATATTTGATTATCTAGAATGAAATTTTAGACAAAGACAAACGAGAAAAAAAAGAACAAAAAATGCCCCACAAGACCTATCAAAATTTCATAAAGAATTATATATAAAAAATAATGAGAATTAAGAAAATAAATGTAAAATAATAAAGAAGGTTAAAAGGATATCAAACACGATAAGCTGAAGAGATTTTTCGGAAAATTAGAGACTGGTGGGATTGATGATATACTGTCCTTTTAAACCCATGTCTTATTCTTTTCAATGAGTACACTGCGGCTTCTCTTATCATGGTTTGCGGTTAGTTTAGAGAAGACTTAACTGACTCGGTCCTTTTAGACATTTGGCAAAGAAACTATCCTATCCTCATGATATATTAAGTAATATGATAAACTCTGCTAGATGTTCAATGGAGAGCACAAGAAGCATAGACCTTATTATTATCAAATAATGAGAGCTTCAGGTCTATACTTACATATAACAAAGGAGATAATCATTTGATCTTATCTGATGAGATCTTCAAGTCTATACTTACGTATAGAAGAGAAGATCATCAAAACGTGCTGATGAGAGCTCCAGGCCTATACTTACGTATAACAGAGGAGATCATCACTCCAGGTCAATGTGCACACATACTCGAGGAGATTAGCATGTAATAGTATACAAGATGAATCTTCTTTGACACAAATAGATCTAGCAAGAAGCACTATTTAGTATACAGAATGGAAACATGGAATTTTCTATTGAAAAATATCAAGAACAGAGACGTTACACTCTCAATCCATTTTGAACAAGGAATGTCAAGGGGATAATCCAAGTCAACAAGTTTCTGATCCTTTTAGTTTAGCCACAAGATCATTGTCTACTTTGCGTTCTGGCTAAGCCTATCATGCATATCCCAACACAAGACTGTTGACCTCCTTTAAATCTTTTAGACATCGAAAACTTTATTCTGCAAGAAAGACAGATAAACATGAGTTATTCTCCCCCAAAATTTCTAAGAATCAACAAGATAAGAGAAATTTTTACAAAAAAGCCTGTCATTCATTTTTTTATTAATATATTTTTTATTTAAAATAATGAAGGACTATGGAGCTACAAAATAGAAGAAGGAAAGAATAAGAACATGAAAAGATTATATGCAACATTTACATGAGACAATTAAGAAAACGGGTTTTAAAAAGATATTAATTCTAACATGGAGACCAGTTCATAAAAATGAGGTTTATCAAAGGTTTTAGTGAAAAGATTAGCCTTTTGGTTTTTTGTGTCAATAGAAATAATATCAATAAAACCCTTCTCTTGAGCATCACATATTGCATGAATCTTTGTCTTGATGTGTGATAGGATCAGCGATCACAAGTTTGATGTATTAGAGTTCAAAGCAGCAGAATAAGAATAGGAATTAGACAAATTGTAGCAAGAAGTCGATGTTTGTATGCATTAAGAACACATACGGTTATAGCGAGAGAATATATTTCTGATTCAAGGAATGTTTATAGATATGGAATATTTCTAATCAAATCATTCAAATCATTCATTCATTCAATTATTACAATAGGTTGACACTCCTTATATAGAGTGCAATCGCTGCTGTTATCACGGGAAAGTGACAACTGGCAGATCTAATACAAAAATAACTAACTCTTAACAAACTAATGAAATGTTCACAACTACTGAGAACATATCAGAGTGTTAAGTACAGAATATAAAACTACTGATTAGAAACTACTGAAACTACAACGACTGAAGAACAAGCTCTTCAGTCGTTTTACAAAACTACTGAAACTAGAAATATAAAACTACTGATATCACAACTACTGAAGAAGTACTCTTCAGCAGTTGTGACAAACTACTGACGCTTCAGTACTTGATCTTCAGACTTTGACCTTCAGATGTTTCATCAGCTGATGACTTCAGTAGATATCATCAGCTGATGTCTTCAGTCTGTCTTCAGACTTTGTACATCAGTTGTTGTTCTTCAGTACTTTGGTCTTTCAGCTTTAGTACTTGTGTTCTTCAGCTGTTCAGCTTCAGTACTTGTGTTCTTCAGCTGTTGTACTTCAGCACTTTAGTTCTTCAGCTGTTGGAGTCTTCAGCACTTGATCTTCAGCTGTTGAAGTCTTCAGCACTTGTCAAACTGCTGATGAGGCTTTCAGCAGTTGTTGTGATACCATGTGGGACTTAGAGGTTTTCTAATCTTGGCTCATTGGTTCTGTTGGACCAAAAGAACCAATGAGCCAAGATCAGAAAACCTCTAAGTCCCACATGGTATCACAACAACTGCTGAAAGCCCCATCAGCAGTTTGACAAGTGCTGAAGACTTCAACAGCTGAAGATCAAGTGCTGAAGACTTCAACAGCTGAAGAACTAAAGTGCTAAAGTACAACAGCTGAAGAACACAAGTGCTGAAGCTGAAAGACCAAAGTACTGAAGTACAACAGCTGAAGAGTTTACAAGTACTGAAGATCAACAACTGATGTACAAAGTCTGAAGACAAAGACTGAAGACATCAGCTGATGATATCTACTGAAGTCATCAGCTGATGAAACACCTGAAGGTCAAAGTCTGAAGATCAAGTACTGAAGCCTCAGTAGTTTGTCACAACTGCTGAAGAGTACTTCTTCAGTAGTTATGATATCAGTAGTTTTATATTTCTAGTTTCAGTAGTTTTATGTTTTAGTAGTTTTGTAAAACGACTGAAGAGCTTGTTCTTCAGTCGTTGTAGTTTCAGTAGTTTTATATTTTGTACTTAACACTCTGATATGTTCTCAGTAGTTGTGAACATTTCAGTAGTTTGTTAAGAATTAGTTATTTTTGTATTAGATCTGCCAGTTGTCACTTTCCGTGATAACAGCAGTGATTGTTGCACTCTATATAAGGAGTGACAACCTATTGTAATAGTAGTGAATGACGGGAATGATATGAATGATTTGATTAGAAATATTCTACATCTATAAACATTCCTTGAAACAGAAATATATATTCTCTCACTATAACCGTATGTGCTCTTAATGCATACAAGTATCGACTACTTGCTACAATTTGTCTAATTCCTGTTTGTATTCCGCTGTTTTGAATCCTAATACATCAAACTTGTGATCGCTGATCCTGTCAAATGGTATCAGAGCAGGTTAATCATTGATCGATCTAATAATTGATCATTGAAACTGCTATTCAAGATCTAAGTTTGATTGAATTAGCTTTTGTTTTTGCAAGAAACGGTTATAGAGATTAAATTTTCTGTATTTCTGGTCATTCATCCTGAGATCTTTTCTTGGTTCTCATTGAGTTTGTTGTGGTCTGTCTAAAACTTTTAAAAGCTTGAACTAAATTGTTTTTGAACTGAAAATGACTACTCCCTCCAATGATCCTCACAATACTAGTTCCTCAACCAAGCCACCGATGCTGGTTAGGAATGAGTATAACATATGGCAAAGACGAATGCTCCATCACCTGTCTGTTAACAGCGCAGGTTGTTGGACATCAGTGGTACATGGTCCACACAAGCCTATGGTGAATAACCCGGAAACCAATCAAATGGTTCCGAAGATGAGGGAGCAATACTCAGATGAGGATAAGAAGTTGCTTGAAATTGATGCAAAAGCCCATGGAATTCTGGCCATGGCACTGCCAAATGAAATCTATTCTGGGCTAATGCATCATGAAACTGCCCATGACCTCTGGAATGCCTTGAAAGAACAATTTGGAGGAACAGATGAGGTCTTGGCAAATAATAGAGAAATTCTTGCCCAACAATATGAGACATTCTCTCATAGAAAGGGTGAGACACTGACTCAACAATATAAGCGGTTCTCTTGTTTGATCTCTGAACTAAAAATGGTCAAACTTGAATACACAAATATTTAGATGAATAACAGATTTCTTAGATCACTGCCTGAGAGATGGGACACATATACTATTGTCCTACGCTCCAGTGCAAGTTTGGACAAACTATCTCTCACCCAACTCCATGGGAAACTGCTCACTTTTGAGAGAGAGATAGAACAGAAGAGAAAGATGTCTTCATCTGGAAAGCTCACTGAAGACTTTGTACCAGGCAACACTGCCTTGGTGGGTCATGAGTCAGAATGCTTCATCTGAATGCCAGTATGATGAGCATATTTTTCTCTTCAAGCACTTCTGATTCTGCATTTGTGAGCATTGATGGTCAGTTTACTGGGTGTAATAATGACAATTATGCTTCATTATGGATGATCTCAAGGGGATTGCTGATGATGACTTAGAAGAGATGGATATTTTGAGCCAAATGGCCTGATAAATATCAGATCTCAGAAGTTCTACAAAAGAACTGGAAGAAAATTCCCAGGACTCTCTGGCAAAACCAAAGTTGGTTTTGACAAGAGCAAGTTGAGGTGTCACAAATGCCAAAGGCTTGGACACTTTGCAAGAGAGTGTAGATCAACTGGATCTAACTCCACTGCACCCTTTGTGACTTTTCCTGGCAATAGTCAAAACACAGAGGGCAACATCCTGTCACTCTAGTCATCATCCTCAACAACAATCTCTGGCATATTTTGTTCCTCAGGGTCAAATGCCATATCCGTACCCTTGTTATTACATGCCACAGTCAAATCAAGTTCAAGTTCCTATGGCACCACAACCTCATGCACTACCAGAACCTCAGCCATCCCAATCTCATCAACAACTCAACCTCAACAACACAGCTTCTTCACCCCAGGAGTTGTTGACTGGAGCAGTTTACCAGATGACATGTCTGGTCATGACCAACTGTTCTCAGGTGCTGGTCAACATGGTGGTGACAGTCCTTTTGGGAATCTAGCTCTTATGGCTTTGGAGTCTGCTGATACTTCATTTTCTAATGCCTCTACACCTCAGGTATCACAGGTATCTCTGAGGCAAAAGCCAAATTATGTTCTGAACCATGCATAGCAGCATTTGCTTCCATTAGAGAAGCAAATGTAGCTCTAATTAATAAGAACATTGAGCTAGAACAAATAATTTCCAAAAACAAAGCTGAGTTTGAGTTTGTGCTAAAGATAAAAATGATGAGATTTATAAACTGAATTGCCAAATAATTGATGATAAGGCTAGAGAAGAAGTACTTCTAGAGAAGTACAAAGATCTCAAAGAAAACCTTGCAGTTACCCAGGTCGAGTGTGATAGATGGGTACAATCATGCAAAGGTTTTGAAATGCTTCTTAGTAAGCAATCTGCTTCAAATGTGAAGTTTGGAATTGGTTACAATCACACTGCTCCACCTACAGATTTTACCCCAAGAGCAGAGGTAGAATCTGATGGTGAGAGTGATAACCAATCCATCACATCATGTGATCTACCTTCTGATACAGCACAATCAGAAGTAGCAGTCAGCATCAAGCCCTCTTTGAACCTATCAGCTGATGTTGATGGTCAAATGCTGACATTCACATGATTAATGGGTGATCAACTCAGGAGTTAATTCTGAAGGTCCTGAAAGGACTAGAGAGCAGGATTTAACACCTGAAGTTCAAACTTCAACTGCTGTCAGTACTGAAGAGAAGAAAACTGACAGTAGAAAGAGTTTGAAGACTACTAAAGAGGCAGTCAAGAAAGCAAACAATGCTTCCAAAGCATTGAAGAACAAGTCTTCAGTTGCTTCACCCTCTTAGTTGATGATCAACCTAAGATGAAGAAGAAACCATGTGAAGTATGTGGTTGTTCAATCATCTTACAGATGATTGTTGGTACAAAAGAGGTTCCAAACTCAAACTAAAAGAAGAAATTAATGAGAAAATGGTTAAAAATGAAAACTGAGTTTGAGACCACATTTGTATCAGCAACATCAAATCCTGTAACCCTTAAGTCCTCAAAGAAATCCAAAAAGGAAGGGGTTAAACAGGTGACAGCTGAGGGTGCTCAGAAGAAGAAGGTGCAACATAGGAACTTATCAAACTCCACTAGCAATGTGTCTGATGAGCTGAAAGCTTTATCACAAAATCAGACACAGCTGGTTATGATGGTTCAACATCTGTTGGGTAGAGTTAACCAACTAGATGCTCCTATGTTGAAACACAGAAAAGGAGGTCCAAGCCAAAGGACTCCTCTTCTACACCATCTTCTTTCTCTCAGGCTGTTGTTTCAGATAAACCTGTTAGTTTACCATCTATTGATGAGACCAGGCCCAAAACCAAAAAGGTTTGGGTCTCTAAAACTAATGTTTATTATTGCAGGGTTCTTCAACATGCCAAAGTAGCATCTGGTATGTAGACAGTGGGGGATCTATGCACATGACTGGGAACAGCTCTCTTCTTCATGACTACTCTCAAGGAAAGAAGGGATTTGTCTCTTTTGGCAATGATGCTAGGGGTTACATCATCGGTAAGGGCTTTGTCTCCAATGGAGAAATCAAATTGATGATGTTAATCATGTGGAAAATCTCAAGTACAATCTCTTGAGTGTCAGTCAAATGTGTGATAAAGGCCATGTTGCCCTTTTCACCAGTCAAAACTGTAGGATTCTGTCATCCAAAGTTTTGCACTTGATTGACAAGGTGTTGGATGATCACACTCTCCTGAGAGCCAACAGGACAGGAAGAGTGTATGCCTTAGATCTTCCAAGAAAATAGATCTCAAAGGCAATCCTTGCCTATTTTCCAAAGCCTCTTCTCAAGAATCTAAACTGTGGCACAGGAGGCTTGGTCATGTTAATCTCAAAAACATGAATCAGCTTACCCACAATGGTTTAGTCAGAGGCTTACCAATAAAGGAGTTTCACTGTGATGAAACCTGCACTGCTTGTTTAAAAGGAAAACAACACAAAGTCTCATTCCCTCCTATTGAAGTGCCTAAGTCCACTGCCTGCTTGCAATTACTGCATATGGATCTATTTGGTCCTGTGAGAGTAATGAGCATGGCAAAGAAGAAATACTGTCTGGTAATTGTGGATGATTACTCCAGATTTGTATGGACTTTCTTTCTACATTCAAAGGATGAGGCTGCTCAGAAGATTATTCACTTTGTGCTGTATATTGAGAAGCAGTATTCCCTTCCAGTCAAGTGTATTAGGAGTGACAATGGAACTGAGTTCAGAAATCATACACTTGATGACTTCTATCTTTCAAAGGGAATCAAAAGGCAGTTCAGCATTCCAAGGACTCCAGAACAAAATGGAGTAGTGGAGAGAAAGAACAGGACCCTCATTGAAGCTGCAAGGTCCATGCTGGCTGACTCAGGTTTGCCACTGACCTTTTGGGCTGAAGCTGTCAACACAGCTTGCTATGTGCAAAATAGAGTTTTAGTAAATCAGAGGTTGATGAAGACTCCATATGAAGTTCTCCATCATTTGGCTCCTCTGATTTCATTTTTCAAAGCATTTGGGTGTCCTGTTTTATTCTCAACACAAAGGATCAACTCCATAAATTTGATCCTAAGGTGGATGCAGGGTACTTTGTTGGTTATTCATCTACTTGCAAGGCATACAGAGTCTTCAACTGCAGAACAAAGATGGTTGAAGAAACTCTACATGTTAAGTTCAATGAATCTCCAAAGGACAAGATTCCACAAAGCCCTGTGGAGTTATTTGATTTGGACATACTGCAATATGTTCCTTATCAAACTCCTGCTGTTGCTCCTGTCAACAGTTCACCACCTGGTGGTACTGCTGATGATGATGATGATTGCAGTACTCACCTCTTCAGGTTTAGTGATCAGCTGCCTGATTCAGCTAGACCTGATGTTCCTGTAGCTCCAGTAGCACCATCCACAACAAATGCTGATGAGATCTCTTCGAATTCAACTTCCTTTGAATTACCATCCACTGATTGGTTTCAAGGAAATGATTCACCATCACCATCTGTTGCTGCTGAGCCTGCTACAAACACTTGCACAGATCTCATTGTGTATCAAGATCTGAAGAATCACCCTATGTCTCAAATCATTGGTGATATCACTGCTGGAGTATCAACAAGAAGTCAATTGTCAAATTTCTGCTTCTATGCTCTCTTCATCAGTCAGCAAGAGCCAAAGAATTATCACATTGCTTTAAAGGACAATGGATGGGTTGATGCCATGCAGCTTGAGCTTCTTCAGTTCAAGAAACAGCAAGTGTGGGAACTGGTTCCTCTACCAGGTAAGTGTGCAATAGGCACTAAATGGGTGTTTAGGAACAAAACTGATGAAAATGGGCTTATTGTTAAGAACAAGGCCAGACTGGTTGTTCAGGGGTTTGCACAAGAAGAAGGTATTGATTATGATGAAACCTTTGCCCCTGTAGCCAGACTGGAAGCAATTCGATTGTTTTTAGCTTATGCTGCTTATCAAAACCTTAAAGTTTTTCAAAATGTCAAAAGTGCATTTTTGTATGGAAAAATTAAAGAAGAGGTTTATGTATGTCAACCTCCAGGCTTTGAGGACAATAAACATCCTAATTGGGTGTATAAGCTTGATAAAGCTCTTATGGGTTAAAACAAGCTCCCAGAGCCTGGTATGAGACATTATCAAACTTTCTTCTGGAAAACAATTTCACTAGAGGCTCCATAGATAAGACTTTATTCATTAAGAAAGCTGGGCAGCATAATCTACTTGTTCAAATTTATGTAGATGATATCATTTTTGCATCCTCTGATCCAAAGTTGTGTGATGCCTTTACAAAGTTGATGCAACAGAAGTTTGAAATGAGTGCCATGGGAGAGTTACAATTCTTTCTGGGGTTGCAAATCAAACAAAAGGCTGATGGAATTTTCATTCATCAGTCCAAATATACAAAAGATCTTTTGCAAAAGTTTGATTTACAAAACTGTAAGCCTGTTCTACTCCCATGTGCAGCACCACACAACTGGATACAGATCAGAAAGGTAAAGTGGTTGATGAAACACTTTACAGATGTATGATTGGGTCCTTGATGTATTTAACAGCTTCTAGACCAGATATTATGTTTGCTACATGTGTTTGTGCTAGATTTCAGGCTGCACCTAAAGAGTCTCATCTGATTGCAGTCAAGAGGATCTTTAGATATCTGCAAGGCACTCCATCTCTAGGTTTATGGTATTCTACTAGACATTCTGGTAAATTAGTTGCTTTTTCTGACAGTGACTATGCAGGGTGTAAGTTGACCAGGAAATCAACTTCTGGTGGATGTCAATTCCTAGGCAACTGCTTGATTTCTTGGCAGAGCAAGAAACAGACCTCAGTTGCTACATCAACTGCTGAAGCAGAGTACATTGTGGCTGCAAGTTGTACATCTCAGGTACTCTGGCTTCAAAACCAATTTGGATTATGGCATTACAGAGACTAAGACTCCATTGTTAATGGATAGTGCTTCAGCTCTTTGCATTGTCAAAAATCCAGTCCAGCACTCTAGGACCAAACATATAGAGATCAGACATCATTTTATAAGGGATTGTTTTGAAAAAGGTCTGATTGATCCTAAGTTTGTGCCTAGTGCTGATGAGCTTGCATACATTTTTACTAAGCCTTTGGATAGTTCAACTTTCCAAAACCTGGTGTTAAGGCTTGGTATGCTGCAACTAGAATAAGTGACAACTACTAATGATCTTAGTAATAAGTACTGATGATCATTAGTACCTATGTCACATATAAGTACTGATGAGCTCTTTTACCCTCAGTAGTTTTATAACTACTGAAGGCTAAATGTCTCACAAGTACTGAAGTACTTCATCTGTTCTAAACTACTGATGTAGTTACAACTACTGATGCAGTTACAACTACTGCAATCAGTAAAACAGATAAGTACTGATGTCCTATGAAACAACTGAAATCAGCTAAAAAGACTGATGAATGTGTTGAGGACAGTATGAAACAGCTGAAAAGCTAAGAATTGACGAAAACAGCTGATGAGAAATTTCTCTTTAGTCGTTTGTACAACTTCTGTTTCATTCTAAACAACTGAAGCAAAACCACGTCTTCAGTAGTTTTATAACTACTGATGACTAATACCAAGTCTTCAGTTGTTTACAAAAGCTGATGACAAAACCACTGTCTTCAGTAGTTTCATAACTACTGATGACAAACACCAAGTCCTCAGTTGTTTCAATCATCTGAAGTCAAAACCACGGTCTTCAGTAGTTTTCTAAACTACTGATGCCTAACACCACGACTTCAGCTGTTTCAACGTCTGAAAGGATAATACCATGTCAACGGTCGTTTAAAACTACTGATGACTAACACCACATCCTTCAGTCGTTTTCTTACCCGTACCCTATATATATCCTGACCTAATCCTTCAATGCTTCATCTTCTTCAAACCTAACGTTCCTCTCCAAAACTTCCCTCTTCTCAATGGCGTCCATGCAAATTAAACCGCGACACAACTGTGTTGCCTACCTCACTAAATCGCCTATCTGGACTAAGTTCGATACTGCTATCGATCTTATGGTTCAGTCCCAATACAATACGGCATTTCTTCTGAATCCCATACTACATGCCGAATCCCTTCAACAATTTTGGATGAACGTTACTATTACCACTGGGGAGAACAACACACCATCTCTCCAGTCGGTCGTCAACAACAAAGAAGTAGTCATCACTCCTGCAACAATCCGCCAAATTCTTCACTGAATGATGCTAGTTCTCCTGCTGGATATCCGAAGGGCACCATAGATCTATCCTTTGCTCAACATGGATATCAAGGCGATCTCAGTGCCTCCACTATCATGAAGAAGAAACACTTTAATGACGCTGAGCGCCTGATTTTTCACATGGTGAATGTATGTTTGGCCCCTAAGACGTCGTCTTGGGATCAAATGTCGACAAAATGGCAGCAGGTAATGTATTCTATTCTTGAGCAACAACCACTAAATTTTTCAGAAATAATATTTTTAGAGCTCAAGGATATGGCTCAAAAACTAACTGCCACCGTTGGATACTATATCCACGGTTCATAATGGCCATTATTACAAACCAGCTTAATGCTGAGGGACTTGTTGGCTTGGGAGTCCCTGCTACGGCTGTTCTGCCGGAAGTATACTCCGGCACAACTCTGACCGGACACTCAAAATGGCTGCCAAGCTGCGAAAACCCACGCAGCTGGAACCCACAGCCACCACCTCCAAATCAAAGTCCCCACCAAACCCACCAAAAGAAACCCAAAACGGCTACTCAGGGAATTGAGTCCCCTGAGGATGCCCCTGCAACACAAACGCAGGATATATCCACTAGTCCAAACCCCCTAGTGGATACAATGACTCTTCCAGCCATAGCCGCTCAGGCTTCCTCTCAACAGGAGCCTGCAGCAACCACACAAGGGGTACCTACATATCTGGGATCTTCCTCACTTGAGGAGATTGCCATTGAAGAGCACCAACCTCCCCAGGTGCACACTGCTTCTATCCCTTCACCCCAAACAACCGCCCCTCACAGCCCAACTTTAATAGTTGCACAAGTGCTGACTCAACTGCACTCCTCACCCCCTCCCCAGAAACCACTTACTACTGGGAATACCTCTACAATTGAGGGGGAGGAACACAGTGCATTTGAGAACCCACAGCACAGGGGTTTACAACTTCTATCTCCTGGTGTAGACAAGGAGTTTAGAATATCTAGTGAGGCTGCCACCTCCTCTGACTCAGCACATGATCAGAATGAGGCTGGTAACATTGCTAAGACCTCACTAGAGGCAACAGCTGATGATGGACACTGTCCTGAGGCTGGAAGTCCCCAGTACCAAGCACAAGGGGCACATGCACAACTGGTCTACACCCAGTGCATGTAATCCTGCTCTAAGCAGGAGGTCAGATGATTCAGTTTCGGCTGATGATGACCTGGGCTTTTTCTATGATGTTCTTGCCCAGAACACAATCCTTGAAGAGAAAGTCAGTAGGCTGCAAAAACTTGACCACTCTCACAAGGAGAAAGACCATCTGCCTCTACCCACCCACAGATGGCACCTTCACTTGAAGGTTCCCCAAACACTGAGCCACTCCAAACTCAACCACCTGCCTCTGCTTCAGGCCTACTTCTCAGGAACAGAACCCTCCTGAGCAAATAGGTGCTGTACTTCAAAATTCCCTCCCTCTCATCACAACCATAATCACTGATATTGTGACTAAAGCCATTGATGAGAGGCTTTCCTCAACTTTACAGCCTTGGTTGATGCTGCTGTACAAAAGACTCTTTCTGCGGTACAAACCCTTCCTCCAATGCAACCAAAGGGGGGGAGAGTACTGCAGTGAAAGAAAAGAAGAGGAAAAGAACAGAGGAGAAGAAGGAAGAGAAGCAAGCCCAAGAGGAGGAGAAGAAGCAACCTCTGCTCACTTACAAGCGAAAGAGAAGTGCTGATGATCACACTGCTGAAGACAAATCCTTGGAGGAGCTGGTCAAAGAAGCTGACACTACACACAGGATCCATGGATAAAATAATTGAACAACTCTTCAGGCAGGGGTTGACACAGCCACACTGGATAGTGAGATCAGAAGGTTGGAAGTGCAAGAGATACAAACCGATGGGCAGGGTATGATGCTCTGGAAAAAGAGAGGTTGGAAATAATGATCCGCTTATTGCAAAATACTTGGGAAGATCATTAATGGAGATCCGCGCATGGACCAGGGACAGCATTCTGGCTATAGCCACCAGAATCTGTCTGTCTGAGCAATTCAACAAAGGGATTATTGTGGAAGCCCTTGATGAGGCTGGGGCTGGTAAAAGGTTAGAGATGGCTAAACTCACAAAGGCGAAACTAACTACAAAGATGCTGGATCAACCTTCCCTTCCACCCACTCAAACAGATCCTATCCCTCAAATCTCCAACCAATCTCTAAGCCAAAATCCAAACATCCTCATTCTTCAAAACCAATCCTTCACCAACCAACCATCATCCAGTGATGTACCCAGAAGGAGGAGAAGGGTGCTGTGGATGGAAGAAGAAGAAGAAGAGGAGGATGAAGATGATAGTCTGCCACTCTCTGCTGTTCTAAAGCTACCAAAACCCGAAGTCAACCCATGATCACACCTGACTCTCAAAGGGAAATGGTCAGAGTCAAGATAGAGAAGAAGAACAGCAGCAGAAACAGCACGATGAGCAACTGTTGAAGATGGTTGACAAGGAATTTCCTCAGTCATCATCTATTCAAGCCATGAAAGGGCATGCTCAAAGGCTGTACACTCTCAGGCACACCTTTCAGTATCAGAAGGAGAGAGTGAGAGTATGGCCAGACCCCAGGGTGAGTTCTAGAATCCATAAAAGAACTATTCCACCAGATGACGGCCAGGTACGAAAAAACAATAGAGTCTACCATCATGTTGGCCGTTGTAGTCTCACCTTGGGAAATCATTGATGAATTCAAGAAAGCTCACCAGGCAAAGAAGACCCCTCAAGCTTACTAGAAAACAAGATGAAAAGAAGGGGTTGCTATATAAGAAGCTTGAAGACATCCAGAAGAATGAACTCCAGTTACTCCTTGAAGGCAACCATCCTGATGAATTTGTATATAGGGAAGGTAACTACGGTGGAGCTGAAAAATGGCAGGACCATGAAGTACTTATCAGAGTACTATGGCCCAGAGTTCTTCTTCGAAGGAGGAGTAGAAGAACTCTCTCTGGAGGAGTTGTTGGACCAAAAGAACCAATGAGCCAAGATCAAGATCAGAAAACCTCTAAGTCCCACATTGTTCACACAACTGCTGAAAGCCCCATCAGCAGTTTGACAAGTGCTGAAGACTTCAACAGCTGAAGATCAAGTGCTGAAGACTTCAACAGCTGAAGAACTAAGTGCTGAAGTACATAGCTGAAGAACACAAGTGCTGAAGCTGAAAGACCAAAGTACTGAAGTACAACAGCTGAAGAGTTTACAAGTGCTGAAGATCAACAACTGATGTACAAAGTTGAAGACAAAGACTGAAGACATCAGCTGATGATATCTACTGAAGTCATCAGCTGATGAAACACTGAAGGTCAAAGTCTGAAGATCAAGTACTGAAGCCTCAGTAGTTTGTCACAACTGCTGAAGAGTACTTCTTCAGTAGTTGTGATATCAGTAGTTTTATATTTCTAGTTTAGTAGTTTTATGTTTCAGTAGTTTTGTAAAAGGACTGAAGAGCTTGTTCTTCAGTCGTTGTAGTTTCAGTAGTTTTATATTTTGTACTTAACACTCTGATATGTTCTCAGTAGTTGTGAACATTTCAGTAGTTTGTTAAGAATTAGTTATTTTTGTATTAGATCTGCCAGTTGTCACTTTCCGTGATAACAGCAGTGATTGTTGCACTCTATATAAGGAGTGACAACCTATTGTAATAGTAGGAATGACGGGAATGATATGAATGATTTGATTAGAAATATTCTACATCTATAAACATTCCTTGAAACAGAATATATATTCTCTCACTATAACCGTATGTGCTCTTAATGCATACAAGTATCGACTACTTGCTACAATTTGTCTAATTCCTGTTGTATTCCGCTGTTTTGAATCCTAATACATCAAACTTGTGATCGCTGATCCTGTCAGGTTCTTTTGGTCCAACAAACTCCCCTGAACCAATGCAGCAAAACCTCTAAATTATTTATTATCCCACTTATTGTTGGCAAAATGTGGTCTTTTCCTTCTTGATCAGTGAGAAGTGACCCATGTAAGCTCCAGCCTGGGAAGAAATCTCAGATATTTGTTTGGCAGGGTTGAATGGGAACTCTGTTTTGGGGAATGGGCACAGAGTGTTATCCCATCATGAGATTACTTTCCCATAATGAGTCTGTACGACTCTCTTGTGTAGGCCTCAAGGAAGGTGATTTGTTCCTCCATGGTTAGCTCTTCAGCACCTCCTTCAAACAATGATCAGGCCCATAATACTCAGACAGGTATTGGGCTGTTTCCATTCTTTAGCTCCACAGTTGTTATTATTCTGTAAGCAAACTCATCCGGGTGATTCCCTCTAGGAACAACTGGAGCTCATTTTTCTGACTTCCTCAAGCCTCTTGAAACTAACTAACCCCTTTTTCACTATTTTGTTTTCCAGCATCTTCTGAGGGGTTAGTAGCTTTGTAGGCTTTCTTGAAGTCCTCTAGGATTCCCAGGGTGAAAACTACAAAGACCAGAGAGATCACTTCATCTACGATCTTTTTCACCTGGCCAATGATCTTGAGGTATGTTTTCTTATGAATTGTGAGAGACCCTGGGATCAGGCCAAATCCTCACTCTTTCCTTTTGATATTGAAAGGTATGCCTGAGAGAGTGTAAATTCTGAGGGCTTGATTCTTCATATTGATGATAGAAGATGTGGCTGCATAAGCTTTGTCAACTCTCTTCAGCAATTCCTCATCATGTGTTTATGAAGCTCTTTTCTTCTAGCTTCACTTTAACCATTGTCTTGGAATTCAGGAGTAATTGCTGAGGAGTGACTTGTGCCTTAGGCACTGAATCACAGCTGAGAGTGGCAGCCTATCTCATCATCTTCTTCATCATCTCTAGCCTCAATACCCTTCTCTTCTTCTTCAAGGGTATATCATCGGCTATGGGTTTTGAGGGTAAGGGAGTTGGTTTAGTGGGTTATGATTTGGGTGGTTTTGGTGTGGGAATGTTGACAGGTGTTCTAGTATTCTTGAGGTGAGTGTGGCTTTTGATTGCTTGCTAGCTCAGTCCTGCTCCCAGCACCCCCTTCATTCAAAGCTTCAATAACAAGTCCCTTAGTATATGCTTCAGACGAACAGATCTTGGTGGTGATTGCCAAGATACTGTCCTGGACCAAGCTTTGATTTCGATCATTGATCTTCAAGATATTTTGCAATAAATCTAATCATGATCTCAAGCCTTTCTCTTTCTAACACTTCATACCTTGCCCATCTATTATGGATTTCTTCAATCTCTAATCGTCGAATCTCAGAGTCAAGTTTATTGGTGTCATGGCCTTGCCTAAACAGCTGATCAATGATGTTGTCCATTGATCTGCTGTGTCGGCATCAGCCTCTTTATCAGTAGCTCCAAGGCTTTGTCTTCAGCAATATGATCATCAGTACTTTTCTTTCGCTTGTAGGTGAGCAGAGTTGCTGTTCTTTCTCCTCCTCTTGGGCGTTCTCTTCCTTCTTTTCCTCTGTTCTTTTCCTTTCTTTTCTTTCACTGCAGTACTCTCCCCTTTTGGATGCATTGGAGGAGGGTTTGTACCACAGAAAGTGTCTTTTGCACAGCAGCATCAATCAATGGTGTAAAGTGAGGAAAGCCTCTCATCAATGGCTTTAGTCACAATATCAGTGATTATGAGTGTGATGAGAGGGAGGGAATTTGAAGTACAGCACCTATTGCTCAGGAGGGTTCTGTTCCTGAGAAATAGGGCCTGACAGGATCAGCGATCACAATTGATGTATTAGGATACAAAGCAGCGAATACAAACAAGAATTAGACAAATTGTAGCAAGCAATCGATACTTGTAAGCATTAAGAGCGCATACGGTTATAGGGAGAGAATATATATT
Source organism: Flaveria trinervia (assembly GCA_025506515.1). Taxonomy (NCBI): domain Eukaryota; kingdom Viridiplantae; phylum Streptophyta; class Magnoliopsida; order Asterales; family Asteraceae; genus Flaveria; species Flaveria trinervia. The sequence continues at coordinate 46,808,108 of CM046458.1, read as the reverse complement.
TTGATTTCAAGGAATGTTTATAGAGGTAGAATATTTCTAATCAAATCATTCATTCAGCATTCATTCGTCATCATCGTTACAATAAGTGTCACTCCTTATATAGAGTGCAACAATCACTGCTGTTATCACGGAAAGTGACAACTGGCAGATCTAATACAAAATCTAATTCTTAACAAACTACTGAAATGTCACAACTACTGAGAACATATCAGCATGTTAAGTACAAAATATAAAACTACTAAAACTACAACGACTGAAGAACAAGCTCTTCAGTCGTTTTACAAAACTACTGAAACATAAAAATATAAAAACTACTGATATCACAACTACTGAAGAAGTACTCTCAGCAGTTGTGACAAACTACTGAGGCTTCAGTACTTGATCTTCAGACTTTGACCTTCAGGTGTTCATCAGCTGATGACTTTAGTAGATATCATCAGATGATGTTCAGTCTTGTCTTCAGACTTTGTACATCAGTTGTTGATCTTCAGCACTTGTAAAACTCTCAGCTGTTGTACTTCAGTACTTTGGTCTTTCAGCTTCAGCACTTGTGTTCTTCAGCTGTTGTACTTCAGCACTTTAGTTCTTCAGCTGTTGAGGTCTTCAGCACTTGATCTTCAGCTGTTGAAGTCTTCAGCACTTGTCAAACTACTGATGAGGCTTTCAGCAGTTGTTGTGATACCGTGTGGACTTAGAGGTTTTCTGATCTTGGCATTGGTTCTTTGGTCCAACAGGGCCTGAAGCAGAGGCAGGTGGTTGAGTTTGGAGTGGCTCAGTGTTTGGGGAACCTTCAAGTGAAGGTGCCATCTGTGGGTTGGTAAAGGCAGATGGTCTTTCTCCTTGTGAGAGTTGGTCAAGTAGGTTTTGCAGCCTACTGACTTTCTCTTCAAGGATTGTGTTCTGGGCAAGAACATCATAGAAAAAGCCCAGGTCATCATCAGCCGAAGCTGAATCATCTGACCTCCTGCTTAGAGCAGGATTTACATGCACTGGGTGTAGACCAGTTGTGCATGTCCCTTGTGCTTGATACTGGGGACTTCCAGCCTCAGGACAATGTCCATCATCAGCTGTTGCCTCTAGTGAGGTCTTAGCAATGTTACCAGCCTCATTTGATCATGTGCTGATTCAGAAGAGGTGGCAGCCTCACTAGATATTCTAAGCTCCTTATCTACACCAGGAGATAGAAGTGGTAAACCCTGTGCTGTGGGTTCTCAAGTGCACTGTGTTCCTCCCCCTCAATTGTAGAGGTGTTCCCAGTAGTAAGTGGTTTCTGGGGGGGGGTGAGGAGTGCAGTTGAGTCAGCACTTGTGCAACTATTAAAGTTGGGCTGTGAGGGGCGGTTGTTTGGGGTGAAGGGATAGAAGCAGTGTGCACCTGGGGAGGTAGTGCTCTTCAATGGCAATCCCCTCAAGTGAGGAAGATCCCAGATATGTAGGTACCCCTGTTGTGGTTGCTACAGGCTCCTGTTGAGAGGAAGCCTGAGCGGCTATGGCGGGAAGAGTCATTGTATCCACTAGGGGGTTTGGACTAGTGGATATATCCTGCGTTTGTGATGCAGGGGCATCCTCAGGGGACTCAATTCCCTGAGTAGCCGTTTTGGGTTTCTTTTTGGTGGGTTTGGTGGGGACTTTGATTTGGAGGTGGTGGCTGTGGTTCCAGCTGCGTGGGTTTTCGCAGCTGGCAGCCATTTTGAGTGTCTGGTTAGAGTTGTGCCGGGAGTATACTTCCGGCAGAACAGCCGTAGCAGGGACTCCCAAGCCAACAAGTCCCTCAGCATTAAGCTGGTTTGTAATGATGGCCATTATGAACCGTGGATATAGTATCCAACGGTTGGCAGTTAGTTTTTGAGCCATATCCTTGAGCTCCGAAAATATTATTTCTGAAAAGTTTAGAGGTTGTTGCTCAAGAATAGAATACATTACCTGCTGCCATTTTGCCGACATTTGATCCCAAGACGACGTCTTAGGGCCAAACATACATTCACCATGTGAAAAATTAGGCGTTCAGCGTCAGGAAAGTGTTTCTTCATGATAGTGGAGGCACTGAGATTGCCTTGATATCCATGTTGGGCAAAGGATAGATCTGTGGTGCCCTTCGGATATCCAGCAGGAGAATAGCATCATCCAGATGAAGAATTTGAGGATAACTGCAGGAGTGATGACTACTTCTTTGTGTGGACGACCGACTGGAGAGATGGTGTGTTGGTCTCCCCAGTGGTAATAGTAACGTTCATCCAAAATTGTTGAAGGGATTCGGCATGTAGTATGGGATTCAGAAGAAATGCCGTTTTGTATTGGGACTGAACCATAAGATCGATAGCAGTATCGAACTTAGCCCAGACAGGCGATTTAGTAAGGTAGGCAACACAAGTGTCGCGGTTTAATTGGATGGACGCCATTGAGAAGAGAGAAGTTTTGGAGAGGAACGTTAGGTTTGAAGAAGATGAAGCATTGAAGGCTTAGGTCTGGGATATTTATAGGGTACGGGTAAGAAAACGACTGAAGGATGTGGTGTTAGTCATCAGTAGTTTTAAACGACTGTTGACATGGTATTATCCTTTCAGACGTTGAAACAGCTGAAGTCGTGGTGTTAGGCATCAGAAGTTAGAAAACTACTGAAGACCGTGGTTTTGACTTCAGATGATTGAAACAACTGAGGACTTGGTGTTTGTCATCAGTAGTTGTGAAACTACTGAAGACAGTGGTTTTGTCATCAGCTGTTGTAAACAACTGAAGACTTGGTATTAGTCATCAGTAGTTATAGAACTACTGAAGACATGGTATTGCTTCAGTTATTTAGAATGAAACAGCAGTTGTACAAACGACTGAAAAAAAATTTCTCATCAGCTGTTTTCGTCAATTCTTAGCTTTTCAGCTGTTTCATACTGTCCTCAACACATTCATCAGCCTTTTTGGGGATTTCAGTTGTTTCATAGGACATCAGTACTTATCTGTTTATATGATTTCAGTAGTTGTAACTACATCAGTAGTTTTAACTACATCAGTAGTTTGGAACAGATAAAGTACTTCAGTACTTATGAGGCATTTAGCCATCAGTAGTTATAAAAACTACTGAAGGGAAAAGGACTCATCAGTACTTATATGTGAGGTACCAATGATCACCAGTAAATACTACTGAAATCATCAGTAGTTGTCACTTATTCTAGTTGCAGCATACCAAGCCTTAACACCAGGTTTTGGAAAGTTGAACTATCCAAAGGCTTAGTAAAAATGTCTGCAAGCTCATCAGCACTAGGCACAAACTTAGGATCAATCAGACCTTTTTCAAAACAATCCCTATAAATGATGTTTGATCTCTATATGTTTGGTCCTAGAGTGCTGGACTAGATTTTTGACAATACACAGAGCTGAAGCACTATCCATTAACAATGGAGTCTTAGTCTCTGTAATGCCATAATCCAAAAGTTGGTTCTGAAGCCAGAGTACCTGAGAGGGCAACTTGCAGCAGCAATGTACTCTGCTTCAGCAGTTGATGTAGCAACTGAGGTCTGTTTCTTGCTCTGCCAAGAAATCAAGCAGTTGCCTAGGAATTGACATCCACCAGAAGTTGATTTCTGGTCAACTTACACCCTGCATAGTCACTGTCAGAAAAAAAAAGCACTAATTTACCAGAATGTCCAGTAGAATACCATAAACCTAGAGATGGAGTGCCTTGCAGATATCTAAAGATCCTCTTGACTGCAATCAGATGAGACTCTTTAGGTGCAACCTAAAATCTAGCACAAACACATGTAGCAAACATAATATCTGGTCTAGAAGCTAAATACATCAAGGACCCAATCATACATCTGTAAAGTGTTTCATCAACCACTTTACCTTTCTGATCTGTATCCAGTTGTGTGGTGCTGCACATGGGGGTAGAACAAGGCTTACAGTTTTGTAAATCAAACTTTTGCAAAAGATCTTTTGTGTATTTGGACTGATGAATGAAAATTCCATCAGCCTTTGTTTGATTTGCAACCCCAGAAAGAACTGTAACTCTCCCATGGCACTCATTTCAAACTTCTGTTGCATCAACTTTGTAAAGGCATCACACAACTTTGGATCAGAGGATGCAAAAATGATATCATCTACATAAATTTGAACAAGTAGATTATGCTGCCCAGCTTTCTTAATGATAAAGTCTTATCTATGGAGCCTCTAGTGAAATTATTTTTCCAGAAGAAAGTTTGATAATGTCTCATACCAGGCTCTAGGAGCTTGTTTAACCCATAAAGAGCCTTATCAAGCTTATACACCCAATTAGGATGTTTATTGTCCTCAAAGCCTGGAGGTTGACATACATAAACCTCTTCTTTAATTTTTCCATACAAAAATGCACTTTTGACATCCATTTGAAAAACTTTAAGGTTTGATGAGCAGCATAAGCTAAAAACAATTGAATTGCTTCCAGTCTGGCTACAGGGGCAAAGGTTTCATCATAATCAATACCTTCTTCTTGTGCAAACCCCTGAACAACCAGTCTGGCCTTGTTCTTAACAATAAGCCCATTTTCATCAGTTTTGTTCCTAAACACCCATTTAGTGCCTATTGCACACTTACCTGGAGGTAGAGGAACCAGTTCCCACACTTGCTGTTTCTTGAACTGAAGAAGCTCAAGCTGCATGGCATCAACCCATCCATGTCCTTTAAAGCAATGTGATAATTCTTTGGCTCTTGCTGACTGATGAAGAGAGCATAGAAGCAGAAATTTGACAATTGACTTCTTGTTGATACGCCAGCAGTGATATCACCAATGATTTGAGACATAGGGTGATTCTTCAGATCTTGATACACAATGAGATCTGTGCAAGTGTTTGTAGCAGGCTCAGCAGTTACAGATGGTGATGGTGAATCATTTCCTTGAAACCAATCAGTGGATGGTAATTCAAAGGAAGTTGAATTCGAAGAGATCTCATCAGCATTTGTTGTGGATGGTGCTACTGGAGCTACAGGAACATCAGGTCTAGCTGAATCAGGAAGTTGATCACTAAACCTGTAGAGGTGAGTACTGCAATCATCATCATCATCAGTACCAGCAGTACCACCAGGTGGTGAACTGTTGACAGGAGCAACAGCAGGAGTTTGATAAGGAACATATTGCAGTATGTCCAAATCAATAACTCCACAGGGCTTTGTGGAATCTTGTCCTTTGGAGATTCATTGAACTTAACATGTAGAGTTTCTTCAACCATCTTTGTTCTGCAGTTGAAGACTCTGTATGCCTTGCAAGTAGATGAATAACCAACAAAATACCCTGCATCCACCTTAGGATCAAATTATGGAGTTGATCCTTTGTGTTGAGAATAAAACAGGGACACCCAAATGCTTTGAAAAATGAAATCAGAGGAGCCAAATGATGGAGAACTTCATATGGAGTCTTCATCAACCTCTGATTTACTAAAACTCTATTTTGCACATAGCAAGCTGTGTTGACAGCTTCAGCCAAAAGGTCAGTGGCAAACCTGAGTCAGCCAGCATGGACCTTGCAGCTTCAATGAGGGTCCTGTTCTTTCTCTCCACTACTCCATTTTGTTCTGGTCCTTGGGATGCTAAACTGCCTTTTGATCCCCTTTGAAAGATAGAAGTCATCAGTGTATGATTTCTGAATTCAGTTCCATTGTCACTCCTAATACACTTGACTGGAAGGGAATACTGCTTCTCAATATACAACACAAAGTGAATAATCTTCTGAGTAGCCTCATCCTTTGAATGTAGAAAGAAAGTCCACACAAATCTGGAGTAATCATCCACAATTACCAGACAGTATTTCTTCTTTGCCATGCTCATTACTTTCACAGGACCAAATAGATCCATATGCAGTAATTGCAAGCAGGCAGTGGACTTAGGCACTTCAATAGGAGGGAACGAGACTTTGTGCTGTTTTCCTTTTAAACAAGCAGTGCAGGTTTCATCACAGTGAAACTCCTTATTGGTAAGCCTCTAACTAAACTATTGTGGGTAAGCTGATTCATGTTTTTGAGATTAACATGACCAAGCCTTCTGTGCCACAGTTTAGATTCTTGAGAAGAGGCTTTGGATAATAGGCAAGGATTGCCTTTGAGATCTATTTTCTTGGAAAGATCTAAGGCATACACTCTTCCTGTCCTGTTGGCTCTCAGGAGAGTGTGATCATCCATACCTTGTCAATCAAGTGCAAAACTTTGGATGACAGAATCCTACAGTTTTGACTGGTGAAAAGAGCAACATGGCCTTTATCACACATTTGATTGACACTCAAGAGATTGTACTTGAGATTTTCCACATGATTAACATCATCAAATTTGATTTCTCCATTGGAGACAAAGCCCTTACCAATGATGTAACCCCTAGCATCATTGCCAAAAGAAACAAATCCCTTCTTTCCTTGAGAGTAGTCATGAAGAAGAGAGCTGTTCCCAGTCATGTGCATAGATCCCCACTGTCTACATACCAGATGCTACTTCGGCATGTTGAAGAACCCTGCAATAATAAACAATCAGTTAGTCTTGGAGACCCAACCTTTTTGGTTTTGGGCCTGGTCTCATCAATAGATGGTAAACTAACAGGTTTATTTTGAACAACAGCCTGAGAGGAAGAAGATGGTGTAGAAGAGGAGTCCTTTGGCTTGGACCTCCTTTTGTTGGATTTCAACATAGGAGCATCTAGTGGTTAACTCTACCCAACAGATGTTGAACCATCATGACCAGCTGTGTCTGATTTTGTGATAAAGCTTTCAGCTCATCAACACATTGCCAGTGGAGTTTGATAAGTTCCTATGTTGCACCTTCTTCTTCTGAGCACTCTCAGTTGTCACCTGTTTAACCCCTCCCTTTTGAATTTCTTTGAGGACTTAAGGGTTACAGGATTTGATGTTGCTGATACAAATGTGGTCTCAAACTCAGTTTTCATTTTTACCATTTTCTCATTAATTTCTTCTTTTGTTTGAGTTTGGAACCTCTTTTGTACCAACAATCATCTGTAAGATGATTGAACAAACCACATACTTCACATGGTTTCTCTTCATCTTAGGTTGATCATCAACTAAAGAGGGTGAAGCAACTGAAGACTTGTTCTTCAATGCTTTGGAAGCATTGTTTGCTTTCTTGACTGCCTCTTTAGTAGTCTTCAAACTCTTTCTACTGGCAGTTTTCTTCTCTTCAGTACTGACAGCAGTTGAAGTTTGAACTTCAGGTGTTAAATCCTGCTCTCTAGTCCTTTCAGGACCTTCAGAATTAACTCCTGAGTTGATCAACTCATTGATCATGTGAGTGTCAGCATTTGAACCATCAACATCAGCTGATAGGTTCAAAGAGGGCTTGATGCTGACTGCTACTTCTGATTGTGCTGTATCAGAAGGTAGATCACATGATGTGATGGATTAGTTATCACTCTCACCATCAGATTCTACTTCTGCTCTTGGAGTAAAATCTGTAGGTGGAGTAGTGTGATTGTAACCAATGCCAAACTTCACATTGGAAGCAGATTGCTTACTAAGAAGCATTTCAAAACGTTTGCATGATTGTACCCATCTATCACACTCTACCTGGTAACTGCAAGGGTTTCTTTGAGATCTTGTACTTCTCTAGAAGTACCTCTTCTCTAGCCTTATCATCAATTATTTGGCATTTCAGTTTGTAAATCTCATCATTTTTATCTTTAAGTACAGATTCAAATTCAGCTTTGTTTTTGGAAATTATTTGTTCTAGCTTAATGTTCTTATTAATTAAAGCTACATTTGCTTCTCTAATGGAAGCAAATGCTGCTATGCGTGGTTCAGAATATAATTTGGCTTTTGCCTCAGAGGATACCTGTGATACCTAGGTGTAAAGGCATTAGAAAATGAAGTATCAGCAGACTCCAAAGCCATAAGAGCTAGATTCCCAAAAGGACTGTCACCACCATGTTGACCAGCACCTGAGAACAATTGGTCATGACCAGACATGTCATCTGGTAAACTGCTCCAGTCAACAACTCCTGGGGTGAAGAAGTTGTGTTGTTGAGGTTGAGTTTGTTGATGAGATTGGGATGCTGAGGTTCAGGTAGTGCATGAGGTTGTGGTGCCATAGGAACTTGAACTTGATTTGACTGTGTCATGTAATAACAAGGGTACGGATATGGCATTTGACCCTGAGGAACAAAATATGCCGGAGATTGTTGTTGAGGATGATGACTAGAAGTGACAGGATGTTGCCCTCTGTGTTGTTGACTATTGCCAGGAAAAGTCACAAAGGGTGCAGTGGAGTTAGATCCAGTTGATCTACACTCTCTTGCAAAGTGTCCTAGCCTTTGGCATTTGTGACACCTCAACTTGCTCTTGTCAAAACCAACTTTGGTTTTGCCAGAGAGTCCTGGGAATTTTCTTCCAGTTCTTTTGTAGAACTTCTGAGATCTGATATTTATCAAGGCCATTTGGCTCAAAATATCCATCTCTTCTAAGTCATCATCGGCAATCCCCTTGAGATCATCCATAATGAAGCATAATTGTCATTATTACACCCAGTAAACTGACCATCAACACTCACAAAGCAGAATCAGAAGTGCTTGAAGAGAAATTAATATGCTCATCATACTGGCATTCAGATGAAGCATATTCTGACTCATGACCAACCAAGGCAGTGTTGCCTGGTACAAAGTCTTCAGTGAGCTTTCCAGATGAAGACAGCTTTCTCTTCTGTTCTATCTATCTCTCAAACGTGAGCAGTTTCCCATGGAGTTGGGTGAGAGATAGTTTGTCCAAACTTGCACTGGAGCGTAGGACAATAGTATATGTGTCCCATCTCTCAGGCAGTGATCTGAGAAATCTGTTATTCATCTGAATATTTGTGTACTCAAGTTTGACCATTTTTAATAGATATCAAACAAGAGAACCGCTCATATGTTGAGTCAGTGTCTCACCCTTTCTATGAGAAAATGTCTCATATTGTTCCTCCAAATGGCAAGGATTTCTCTATTATTTGCCAAGACCTCATCTGTTCCTCCAAATTGTTCTTTCAAGGCATTCCAGAGGTCATGGGCAGTTTCATGATGCATTAGCCCAGAATAGATTTCATTTGGCAGTGCCATGGCTAGAATTCCATGGGCTTTTGCATCAATTTCAAGCAACTTCTTATCCTCATCTGAGTATGCTCTCCCTCCTTCGGAACCATTTGATTGGTTTCGGGTTATTCACCATAGGCTTGTGTGGACCATGTACCACTGATGTCCAACACCTGAGCTGTTAACAGACAGGTGATGGAGCATTCGTCGTTGCCATATGTTATACTGATTCCTAACCAGCATTGGTGGCTTGGTTGAAGAACCAGTATTGTGAGGATCATTGGAGGGAGTAGTCATTTTCAGTTCAAAAACAATTAATTCAAGCTTTTAAAAGTTTTACACAGACCACAACAAACTCAATGAAAACCAAGAAAAGATCTCAGGATGAATGACCAGAAATACAGAAAATTCAATCTCTATAACCGTTTCTTGCAAAAACAAAAGCTAATTCAATCAAACTTAGATTTTGAATAGCAGTTTCAATGATCACTTATTAGATCGATCAATGATTAAACTGCTCTGATACCATTTGATAGGATCAGCGATCACAAGTTTGATGTATTAGAGTTCAAAGCAGCGGAATAAGAATAGGAATTAGACAATTGTAGCAACAAGTCGATGTTTGTATGCATTAAGAGCACATACGGTTATAGCGAGAGAATATATTTCTGGTTCAAGGAATGTTTATAGATATGGAATATTTCTAATCAAATCATTCAAATCATTCATTCATTCAATTATTACAATAGGTTGACACTCTTATATAGATGTGCAATCGCTGCTGTTATCACGGAAAGTGACAACTGGCAGATCTAATACAAAAATAACTAACTCTTAACAAACTACTGAAATGTTCACAACTACTGAGAACATATCAGAGTGTTAAGTACAGAATATAAAACTACTGATTAGAACTACTGAAACTACAATGACTGAAGAACAAGCTCTTCAGTCGTTTTACAAAACTACTGAAACTAGAAATATAAAACTACTGATATCACAACTACTGAAGAAGTACTCTTCAGCGGTTGTGACAAACTACTGATGCTTCAGTACTTGATCTTCAGACTTTGACCTTCAGATGTTTCATCAGCTGATGACTTCAGTAGATATCATCAGCTGATGTCTTCAGTCTGTCTTCAGACTTTGTACATCAGTTGTCGATCTTCAGCACTTGTAAACTCTTCAGCTGTTGTTCTTCAGTACTTTGGTCTTTCAGCTTCAGTACTTGTGTTCTTCAGCTGTTCAGCTTCAATACTTGTGTTCTTCAGCTGTTGTACTTCAGCATTTTAGTTCTTCAGCTGTGGAGTCTTCAGCACTTGATCTTCAGCTGTTGAAGTCTTCAGCACTTGTCAAACTGCTGATGAGGCTTTCAGCAGTTGTTGTGATACCATGTGGGACTTAGAGGTTTTCTGATCTTGGCTCATTGGTTCTTTTGGTCCAACAATGTGATTTGTGCGGGAATGATGTTGGATTCCTTATGATCCAATGGTTGATTCATTGTCACAGAAAAATTTTCATAGTCAATCATCTAATGTTGTATCCATAACACTTAAGAGCAACAACTTGAAGCAACAATATACTCTGCCTCCCCCGTGGAAAGAGACACAATAGTCTGTTTCTTGCTCTGCCATGATACCAAACAGTTTCCCAAATATTGATAACCTCTAGTGACAAATTTTATATTTAACATGCAACCATTAGAATCACTATCTGAATAAGCATGCAAATCAAAATTTCCACCATAAGGACACCAAAGACACAGACGACAAAAGCCTTTCAGATAATGAAAAATTCATTTCACTGCTTTCTCATAAGATTCCTTAGGGTTAGCTTGGTATCAAGCACAATATCTTACAAAAAAAAGAGATGTCCGGATGACTTGCTGTAAGATACATTAGGGAACCAATCATTGATATGTAAAGATAAGGATCAACAGTTTTCCTGTTCTCATCTAGAGTGAAGCATGTTTGGGCAGTGAATGGGATTAATTCAGAAGAAGCGTCATCCATTTTAAATTTTTTAAGAATTTCTTTCATATACTTTTCCTTGTTCAGGCTTTTGTTCAACTTGCAAACCTAGGAAAAAGTACATCTCCCCCATCATGCTCATTTCAAATTGACTTCTTATGACCTCCTCGAATTCTCTACAAAGCTTGGGATTGGTGGAGCAAAAAATAATATCATCAACATAGACTTGCATAATTAGCATCTCACCATCCACTTCTTTCTTGAATAAAGTCATATCAATAGTTCCACGAGAAAAAACCATTGCTTAGAAGATATTGTGTTAGAGTCTTATACCAGATGCGAGGAGCTTGATGTAAACCATAGAGAGATTTATCAAGCTTGTATACTTTGTCTAGAAAGTCTAGATCCTCAAATCCTGGTGGATGACACACATATATCTCTTCATCAATGTCTCCATAAAAGGAACATTTAACATCCATCTGATAGACCTTGAATTGCTTATGAGCAGCTTGAGCCAAAAAAATCCAAATTGCTTCAAGACGAGCTACAGGAGCAAAGACTTCCGTGCAGTCAATCCCTTCTTCTTGAGAAAATCCTTGACCACCAACCTAGATTTATCCTTACCACAATGCACGATCATCATTTGTTCAAAATCCCATTTTGTGCCAATCAAGCATTTGTTTGGAGGAAGATCAACAAGCATCCACACTTTGAGTTTCCTAAATTGTTAAAGCTCCAATTGCATGGACTCTACCTAGTATGGATCGTGAAAAGTTGTATGAACATTCTTTGGAACAATTTGGGATATAAAACAAGAGAATAAGCACACGTTTATCAAACCATATTGACTCCGCATCCTAACACTATCAGTAATTGATCTAATTATGTTATTATGAGGATGATCCTTCAATGATTTGAGATCAGTGGTTAATGGTAATGGATTGGATTGAGGTGGGCTAATGGATTGAGATTGTGTAGATGATGGAGAAGAAGATGGAACAGATTGATTAGGTTGGGATGATGGAAAGGTTTGAGATGGAGTAGAGGTTGGTGTTGAGGTAATGGATGTCGAAGCAGGTGGGGGTGGAATGTCAAATGATGAAGAAGATGGAATGTCAACTGAGGTTGGATGGTTAGATGATGAATGGGGAGGAACTTGAGGTATGTATTGGGAGGAATAATGTTCACTTGAACATTTGAGAAGGCCGCATCATCAACAAAAACTGGAAGATTAAAAGAGTGTTAAACAATGTTGTGTCAAAGAACTATTCAAGTTTTGTCTTGACCTCAAAAGAATTAGATTCCTACCATCAACATAGAATGACTCCTGCCAATACATGTTCTTCTGTTATACACCTGATAAGCTTTCTAAGAGGTTGAATAACCAACAAAGTAACACTCGTCTGATATAGCTCCAAATTTCGTCTTTTGTGCATGAGTATCAGCAAGGTACACGAGCATCCAAATGGACAAAAGAAATCAATCAATGGCTTCCATTTATGAACTGTTCATAAGGAGGTTATGAGGTTTCTTATGTTGTTTTCCTTTGGCACAAGCCAAGTATTTCTCAACAACATAAAAGCCTTTTAATGGTAATCCCCTAACAAGATTTTTTCAAACTATTGTTATATTTTTGAAATTAACATGACCTAAATTCAAAAGATGAAGCTTTAGATAGAAGGCAAGTGATAGTGGAAGTTAATTCTTTGGATCCCATACCAAGAAGATAGGTATCATTCTTTCTTGGAGCTTGCATGAGTATTATCTTGTCAGGAATATTAAACCTGGATTTGAGAAATAAACATTCATTTGAGAGAAATAAAACCGGAATGTCTTTATCATAGATTTGTGAGACGCTCAATGAAAGAATGCAAGCTCTAGCTTGAAATTGTGTTTCTCCAAAGTGAGAGATCCATTGATACTTCACCTTGACCAATCATCTTACCACCTGTAAGGCCCCATTCTCAGGACGCTTATAGCTGGTCAATCATCACACATAAAACATATAATTTCATCATATTACATAAATGTTGCAATGGAAACATTTAAACAAAACATTCCATTTCATAATAAAGACTTTTGCAAAATAATATATCATTATCAAGTTACAAATACACTGTTGCATTACATCACCAAAGCATTATAAAAATGGATGCCATCCAAAAAAGCTGAGTAGCCGCCTCGTGCCATCCTCAGCAACCATTACCTGCCAACTAGAAAGACATAAAAGTCAGCGTTGCTAAGTGAGTTCTAGTTTTATAATAAAACATATTTTCTTTCATTAAAACCGTTCTTTACTTTCTTGTGATCACACATCATACGTACACATAGATAATATCATAATTATCTTCATCATTTATTCGTTAACTTCCATTCGCTCGTACGCTCTTACTTTCATTTATTCGTTCATCATTACATCTTTTCTTTCCATCAAACATAAACTTTACCCTTCAGTCTACTGGTACTGGGTCGAAGCCTATCATAGACCTTCCATTACGGTGCACCGCACCTCTGGCCATAGTACCTAAGATAAAGTTCAGGTGTACCATTGTCATGTGTTATGCCCTTTCGTTTCGTGGTACTAGGCCTAAGCCTATCATAGACCTTCCATTACGGTGCATAGCACCTCCTGGCCACAGTACCTAAGGCAAGCAACGATGGTTCCATACGAATTGTCAATCACAAAGAAAGACCTCGATGTGCATCCTTTTGGGGTAGTGAACCCGCACACCGTTGGGCTAACACCTTACAAAGGGGTGTGTCCCGACATACAAGGCTTGCAATACTTTCATTACTTTCATCCTTCATTAATGCATGCATTCATTCATCATGTTCCTCTTTTCATTATCTTCCAATTTACGTTACATAATTGTTAGGAATCATGTATTGAACGAAATACTAATTGATTAATGTGTATACCGAATCAAATAGTGCGGAATCCTATTTGATTAGCGATCCAATCAGTGAGAACGCACGTAGAAACAATTATCTATTGAATCTAAATGTTAAGAATCGATTGGGAATCGATCTACTGTGATCTATGAACTTGGAACAGGTTCTTAGAGGTCTCTGGACGGCTAGGGTACGTCTGGTTATCAAAATATTCGAAGTATTTTGTTTTTCCACGATTTAAGTGGTATATATAGGTTAAGGTTTCTCAATCGTCCGACTGGACCATTTGCATGGTTCAGTGGTGTGATTGAGTCATGCGGTTGATCTATTCACACGACTGAGTTTTCAGTCATGCGACTGAGTCAATCTCATGTTTCAGTCATGCGACTGATCCAGTCTCCTAGTTCATTCGTACGATTGGTTCATTAGCATGAAGTTGTTCATGCGTATGGTCCATTGGCATGGGCCAATCGCATGAGAACTTCACATGATTAAGTTTGAATATGTTTCATAGTCATTAATTGATTTAGATATTATTCAAACAACCACAACCTATATAGTTAAGTCAATAAGCGTTATTACATACCACCAATGAAATATTAAACATTAAGCACAACCACATATTGTATTTCATTAAGTACCCTTACAATTACATATGTGTAAGACAATACAAAGATATTACATTAATTTTAGAAACTAGGGACACGTGTATCTACAAACTCCCCTTTGGACCTAGTTTCGTCTAATGTCTTACAACCTTCATGAGTTCCTCAAACTTCTTGTACTTCTCTTCTCTAGTGACTTGGGCGTGTATCTCAAAAGCAAAACAGAGTCTTATAACGTTTTGAAATTTTAGAGCTTGTATCATATCTGAGAGTCATAGAATAATGGCCACTTGTACAATGTATAAACATCATCTGCAGACAAGTTTGTAAGCCACATAGGGTCAAACACCCTTATGGTTTCCATAACACCATTCTTATTCAAAACTATAACTGCCTCTCCTGTCCTCCAATCATAGTACCACCATTTGAAGTGTGGAGTGAAGTCCCGTGGCATTTCTCATAGTGGGATCTTTGACATTGTGCGCGGAGGACTCCACTTTAGCACTATTTTGGGTTTTCCAGTTATGGGATCAACCTTAGATTGTCTGAGATACCTCGTGGGCTGTTGAGTTTTGAAGTTGACCCATCTGGTGTGGTACTCTCTTTTAAGAGCAGTCTCAAACCAGCCTGACATTTTCCGTGGGTCAGCATATAGCAATTTTAACTTTGCTAACTGGTTTAGCTCAAAACCAGGAAGAGTCTTCAGGTCATGTGGGAACCTGAAGTACTCAATCCCTTTCTCACGTTTAACAACATAAACGTTGAGATCTTCAAAATACGCCCATGCTATGATTCTGCCCGACACCTTTTGATGTTTCTTCACTTTGTATAGCTTGGTGTAGGCAGTTGACATTGAAGCACTGCGTTGGGCTCGTATTTCTTCAAAGCATGTTGCCCACTCAGCCTTTCTGATGTTGACTTCAGCTTCCGAGGCTTGGGCTGTATCTTCTTTCTTGTCTGACTCTTCTTCCATTCTATCCAGAGTCTCAAAAGTTTCACACTGACAAGGTTGTCGCCCAGATTGGGAATGACATTACCTTCAATGTCATGTACTCTAGATAGTGTTGGTCTGTGACATCTTCTATCTTGATCTCATCAACATCGTTGAGCTCGTCGTCATTTTCTACTTGGACTACTGGAGCATCTTTCACGAGCTCATCTGGATTGAGTCGGAAAATTTCAGCAAGTTGCTCGTCTATGAGATCTAGAATTATCTCTCCTACTTCAGGAGTGTAATTCACTGATCTCCTGACTATACCCTCCAGATCAAGAATCATCGCAAGATGATTCTTGATCTGTTAGAGGGGAGCAACATTATATTCATCTCTCTGGTAGTTTGGATCTGCTTGACTTAAAAACATGTAACACATCAACCATTAGTCAACACTCAAGCAGTAAACATCAACATTAAATATAACATTCATTACATTATTTGACACAAGATTCAAATAAATATGATTTAAATAACATAAACAACTAGGTATTACTCTTGTCTTGTAACATTGCTCTTCTGCTGACGGGCTGAAGTGGAGGCACCTTGGTCTTGAGTCCTTCTGCTCCTCCTTTCACTTGCAGATGTGGCACCCACAGCAGAAGTATCCTCATCATCATCAAAAACATCATCATTAGCATCATCATTGTCATAATCATCACCATCATCTCCATCTCCCTCTTTGATCTTTAATGGCTCATCTTTAGATCCTTTGAGCCTCAGCATGATGGTCTTGTTGGTAGTCTCCAACTCCTCTATCCTTTTGGCTGATTGCACATGTTGTTCCTGGAGTTGGGACATCTCTGAGCTCTATGCAGCAATCTGTTGGGTCTGCTACTCAATCAGTTGAGCCTGCTGATATCTATGAGATTGTGCAGTAGTAAGATCTACTAGCTAACGTCTGGGCAGTCTTCTCGTCGTCGGCTGTCAACAACTTCAGCACCATACGGTTAAATGCCGAGAGCTGTTCCTCTACCCCACTAGGAGGTAGAGAGGATCCAGATGGATAGGACGGGTAAGATGAAGGTCCAGCATGGTGGCTAGTGGTGGTAGTGGTGGCAATGGTGAAGATTGGGGGTGGTATAGATGATGGTGGTTATGGGATGGTGAAGATTAGGGGTGGTATAGATGAAGGGGGTGGTGGAGTGGTGAGGATTGGGGGTGGTATAGATGAAGGTCGTGGTGGATGAGTGAAGATTGGGGGTGGTATAGATGAAGGTGGTGGTGGAGAGGTTGTGGTAGTGGTGTGAGAGGTGGTAGATAATGTGCTGGATGGGATAGTGGTAGTGGGTGGAGTGGTGGAAGTGGTGGTAGTAGTGGTGGTGGTGATGAAGATCATAGTCCTCTTCTTCCTCTTCAACCCGTGGGGCTGAGCCACCTTTTCTTCCCCGATCCCCTCGAGGTGGATGCTCCCCCTGGAACATTGCTGGACTGATCGGGAACATATGTAGGATCCGTGTCAGCCTCCCCAGATTCGCCAGGGCGTCCTCCAACCTCTTGAATACCTCGGTCGGTGGCAACCACCTAGCTCCCCACAGTACGGGTTAGGGGCTCCTCATCAGTATCCTCTTCCTCATCAAGACGAAAGTCTTGATGGAACCCTGCAGCCTCTGCTCCACCTTCGGTGGATGCCGGAGATGCTATATCAGCAGTGGGGGCCCTCGGTTGAGTGGGTCTTGCATCTTCACCATCACCGCTATCGTCGTCGGAGTCTTCTTCAGGTATCTCTAGCAGCTCGACATCCGAATCACTGTCTACGTGACGCCATCTACGTCTCCCCGACGCCACGTAGTCCACCTTGGCCAAATGGCCTATGAGTCTCTTTACCGGGGCTTTGACTGCTTTCCCTGGTAAACCTTCAAACGACGCAGCCATCGTATCGTCCATAATCTCTAATGCCATAGCGTCGTGGCTCTCCTTTGGCATTGTGGGTAGCTTCTCATCAAAGATCATCTGTAAGAACCTAGGGTACATGCAGAAACCCTCTTTGCCCTTCGCTTCCAAGTTCTCTATTAGGTAGGAGAAGATCATGCTAGAAAGCCTGAAGGGGTTGTTCAGAACCAGTGCCACATAGGCATTTTGAATCTGGTCCGATAGGTCATTGAACCCACCCCTTCTCGACGCCAGGCACTTGAGGATGACGTGTGCCAAGTACTTGTATTGGGGGCACAGGTTGCTCTTGTTGAGCACCCCTGCGTTGATATCCCCAGCGTACTTCATCCTCATGAAGCACCCTCTTACCGTCAGTGGGTGAAGTCTGGTGGGGTGGTCTGTATCATCACCCAGCCCAAGTACTCGCTGAATGTCTGCACGGGTGATCTCTATATCCATCCCAAAAAATAGAACTCCTTTGTTGTACGGCTCACATGATCGATCAACCGATGCATCCTCCCAGAAGTCCTGTTGTATAGACCTGTAGGAGGTGCATGGTGTAGATATAGCCTCGTGGATCCTTGATCGCTTGAGGAAAGCGATGATCCCTGCAACTCGGCACCATTCCGAGTTGTGGAGTCTAAGTGAGCACAGATGTTGTGCGTGGGGTTGATGGACCATCTGTTTGCCATCAATCTGTAACACAAAACACATAAACATTAGCTAACAACACGACACAAATTAGTTCTAGTTAACTTGGTTGAATTCATTCTGGTTCATTCATGCGATTGAACCATGCGACTGTGTTCAGTCGGTTGTCTTGGCATTCGACTGGATTCAGTCGGGTGACTGAGCAGGCGACTGAGTTCAATTGGATAACTGAGCCTGTGATTGGTTCAGTCGGCCGACTGAGCTCATATGTATGATCCATTTGGCCGATTGAACCATTTGACCAGCTCAATCATGTGATTGGAGTTCATCCTGGTGACCAGCCGCATGACCCACTATTCGGTCGACTGAGATTTGATTTTTAACCAATTCTTGAAATTAGATGTCGTGTAATGGTTCTTTAGACTCACAATCATTATACTAATAATCTAATAACTTCAATTTCAACATTTTACTCGGTTTAGTTAGGTTATTAGTCCATTCACGATTCGGTTCTTGTTTGGTCCAATTTCTTGATTTTTGGAGGTCAATCAATGGAGTTTTTGGCATGGGTACACCACGTTTTACCTGTATAATCACAACAAAAGTCAGAATATCAAGAGAAGTCGGAAACTTTGGTCTAAAGAAATTTGGGCAGAGTAACGGTAGTCTGTTCAATATAGGGCGAATGGACCTCAGTCGTGCGATTGGCTCAGTCGATCACATTCAGTTGGTCGACTAGACTTCAGTCGAGCGACTGACTCATTCGCACACTTCCATTCGGTCGAATGGCTCATTTTGATAATCCATTCGGTTGAACGGTTCATGCACATGTGCCATTCGGCTGTTTAGTGCATGAGTATGGTCCATTCGCAAGGTTGGTCCATACTCATGGTCCATTCGTGCGATTGGATCATACTCATGATTTGGACTTTATGACCATTTCTCACTTAACCCCTTTTAACTTTTTGATTAAACTTTATGTGCCTTTGATCATCTCAGACATGATCATTTTAACTTGAAAAATCTTTGACCACCTCAGACGTGATCCTTTTTAAACAATTTATCACCTCAGATGTGACTGATTTTACCTTTGAAAACACGTGTGGTCACCTCAGACGTGACCCTTTTAAATGAATAAATCCCTAATGAATTTCATGGGGTAGTCTGATATCAAACAACTGAAATTGACTAAACTAAAATAATTAAAGAAATTGAAGACTTAAACTGAAATACAAAACTAAACTAGTTTTTGACTTTTAGTGTGAGGTGTAAATCCTAAGATAGAAATCTAATGGATTCGATTCCGGAATAGGCAGCTTCAATTAATTTTGACCATAACTAGACCAATTCAATTTGGAATCATATAGGCAAGTCAAATCATTTAGGACATGTTATCAACACCTTTTGATGCTCAATTCTTGTTTTTCATCTAGAGTCGTTAGCAAGTTTTAACACAGATTGTCAGTATACTGGTCCTCTTAAATCCATACACAGAGTTTTGACACAGATTGGTGATAGTTTAGGGTTTGATTATTTCAACAAGCATTTGTGGATCCCACGCTTATATGGTGATCAACCTTCCTCAGGAGATTTTTGAGTGGTCTCAGGGTAGTTTTCAAGAATAAACTATTCTTAGAACTTTCAGAGAGAAGCCAAGCCTCAGGTCAGTGACACCGCACAGCAGAGAGGCGGCAAACAACAATGAAGTCTAGAATATATATGTTATGCTTATCCTCAGGTCAGTGCCACCGCACAACAGAGAGGCACATAACCTATCTCCTTGTTTGAGCGAGTTTTAATCTTTTTGCACAGTTCTCACCAACAACATGAGTTATTATTTTGATTGCTTTTGCTCGTATATTGGTCTTTCGCACACATTAGTGGCGTTTATTCTGCTCGTCACCCCTTATTGGAATTTGTTGATTGTGTTAACCAGGGATAAGATGTTAACCCACAGCTTGTTGAACAACTTAGTTTGATCTTGAGATCACCAATAAGGTCTATCGTCTATTGTGTTGAATCCACCGACATATCATCTGTGGTCTAACAACCACTAGGTCTACTTTCTTTGTGTTACCTTAGTAGTAGCTAGTCTTACTATCATTTTTCCTTTTATATTGCTCAGACTACACAGACTTATACTTTGAACATCACATCTTATTTTATTTAATCTTTTAAAGTCCTAAGTGATTTGTACCTGTGTACTATCATTTTCCAAAGTCATTGAATCGGTATCACAGATACGATCTACTTTCTATCAGCTAGCCTCTCCTTCTCCCTCGTTTTTTTTAATGTTACTAACTGACCTATTCTCCCCCTAAAATTCTAAAACCGTAATCGATTTACGCTTTTTAGGATTTTAATAGGGAACCGGATAACATTAATGTAATTAAGCTACTTAAACAAAATAAAATAAAATTAAAATTAAAAGAAAATCAGACAATACGCATCGGACTACACATGATCATCTTCGGGAATTACATCACTTTTCTTTTTAACGTCGTTGACCTCTAACAGATATAGAAAACGTGGTTTATCGAAAGCCTTTGTATAGAGGTCAGTGCGTTGAAAATCAGTATTAATTTTAATCACATCGATTAAGTTCTTTTCAAAGCAATCATGTATAAAGTGATATTTTATGCCAATGCGTTTGGTCTTAGGATGTTGGACCGGATTTTTAGTTACTGCAATGGCAGCAGAGTTATCAACAAAAATAGGAGTAGAAGAGAATTTCAAACCGTAGTCTTGCATTTGTTGTTGAATCCATATGATTGTGAACAGCAACTTGCGGCAGCAACGTATTCGGCTTCACATGTTGACAAGGCAATTGAGGTCTGCTTCTTACACTGCCAGGTCACTAATCTCCTCCCAAAGAATTGACATCCCGCTGATATAGACTTGTAGTTCATCTTGCAGCCACCGTAATCCAAGTCACTATATGCTGTCAACTCGAAGTCATCATCATGAGGATATCACAACCCAAGTGTTGGAGTACCCTTCATATAACGAAAGATCATTTCCACCCCTATCAGATGGTTAACTTTCGGCTTTGCCTGATATCTTGAACATAAACATGTCGCGTACATAATATCAGGTCTTGAGGCAATGAGATACATGAGAGATCCAATCATACCTCGGTACATGGTGGCATCTACCAGATCACCATTCTCGTCGGGTGCTACATCATGGTTTGTGGCAAGTGGAGTCCCAGCTGCGGAAGCATTCTCCATGGTAAACCGGCTGAGGATATCTCCTACATACTTGGTCTGATATAGGAAAATCCCTTTTGATGTCTGATCCACCTGTAACCCGAGAAAGAATTTCATCTCTCCCATGACACTCATCTCAAACTCAGCCTTCATTACTGCTTCAAACTCTTTACATAGATCTTCGTTCTTTGAACCAAAGATTATGTCATCTACATAAATTTGGACAAGCAGTAAATCTCCATCTTTTTCTTTTATGAACAGTGTACAGTCAATTACTCCTCTGTGAAAATCATGTTTCATGAGCTGAGTCGAGAGTTTCTCGTACCAGGCTCGGGGAGCTTGATGAAGCCCATATAAAGCCTTGTCGAGTTTGTAAACTCTGTCCCGATGATATGGATCCTCAAATCCCTCAGGCTGACTTACATACACTGTCTCTCTGATTTCACCATGAAGGAATGCACTCTTAACATCAAGTTGATAAACTTTAATCTTCATGTACGATGCATAGGCAAGGAAGATACGAATTGCTTCCATTCTTGCCATAGGTGCAAACAGTTCATTGTAGTCAATGCCCTCGACTTGTCTAAATCCTTGGACAACAAGTCGAGCCTTGTTTCTGATGATCACGCCTTCATCATCTTTCTTGCATTTCAAGACCCATTTTGTTCCAATGACCTTAGCACCTTTAGGTCTATCCACCAGAGTCCATACACCTAACTTCTTGAACTGAAGAAGTTCTTCTTGCATGGCACTCACCCATGCCTCATCATTCAGGGCTTCACTCACATACTTTGGCTCAAACTGAGACACAAAGCAACGATATGCACCATCGTTAAGGTATCCCTTTTCCATCACCGAGGCATAATCAGCTGAGTACAGCTAATTTCTAGTCTAAACTCCTGACCTCACATCCCCAATGACATTATCCAAAGGATGATAGACATTGAGACGTGATCCAGGAGTGGTTAGAACAACTACCTTAGAGTCAAGATTGTGAACATTCAGTTCAGTATCTGAGGTAGTAGGAGTTTGAGGTTTTGAAGACTCAGAGGCATCAATGGCAGATGTTTGTGGACTTGCCATAGGAGGAACCTAATGCTCCTGGTTGTTCTGATCAGTCTCCACAGCTTCTTCATCAGAGGAAGAGTCACTATCTTCAAGTGCTCCCCCTGAGTTGATAGATGAATCCCCTTGTACGTTGGATGATGTAGATTCCTGAGGTGGTGTGTTTAGAACATCATATATCATCTTTGTTGTTAATTCATCGTCAGAATGGGAGAGTGGTTTGTTGAAGGACTTGAAGAATCCATCATAGTCGAAAAAGAAGGCATGTCCTTTTCCAGCAGGTGGTGTGGTGTATCTCTGAACATCAACATTACACCACACTTCTACTTGACCTGTAGAGTTGTTGTAAACCCTCTTATTCGGTATGTTGTATCCTAGAAATATGCCTTCATCAGTCTTCTCGCTGAATTTGCCCTCTTGAGTTTTCTTCAGTAGGGTGCATGGTGCGCCAAATGGCTCGAGATACTCTAGATTTGGTTTACGTCGCTGTAGTAACTCGTAACATGTCTTGCCATGGCATTTAACTATCAGAACTCGATTCAACATGTAACATGCATTTGCAACTGCCTCGTTCCAGAATTGGATAAGCAGTTTCGAGTCTGCTAGCATTGTCTGTGCCGTCTCTATCAATGAACTCGGTTCCGTTGTCTAAGCGCACTTGACTAACCTTCAGCTTGTAAAGGGACTCCAATGTAGTTACTAATTCTTTGAATGACTCAAATGTTTCTGATTTGGATTTCAAAAACATCACCCAAGAGAATCTTGAGTAGTCATTTGTAACTACATAGCAGTACAGGTCACCTGCGATGCTTCTTGTACTAACTGGACCAAATAGATCCATGTGAAGAAGTTCAAGAGGAAGTTTGATAGAATGAACTTTCTTTTCTTTATGAGACTTCTTCGTCTGTTTCCCTTCTTGCATGCAACATAGAAATCTAGAAGTTGGAAGTATTTGACATTTACTCCTCTCACTAGATCATTCTGGATCAAGTGATTCATCTTCCGTGGATTAATGTGTCCCATTCTCCAATGCCAGGAGATGGATTCCTTCTCAGTAGCTTTGGACAAGAAGCACTAAACTTCATGATCCGTGGTGGAGGCCTTTGATAGATCCAAGACATACGGATCCTTATATCTTGAGGCAGACATTAATACTTGATCCTCCGAGATGACATAGTCCTTTTTCAGGACATAGCACTTCTTGTTGTCAAAAACTACTTAAAGTCTTTATCACAAATTTGAGAAACAGAAAGCAAGTTATTTTGAAGTTGTTGGACGTAGTTTACCTTGTCAAACTTCACTTTCTGATTACCTACTTCTCCTTGAGTTGTGATGTACCCATCTTTGTTTCCAGCAAACGAAACGTGACCTCCTTTTATATGTTTGATATTTGATAGGAGTATCATGTTCCCTGTCATGTGCCTGGATGCTCCGCTGTCTATGATCCATGTGTTGGTCTCAACACTATAGTGAACACCCTGCACATTCAATTTGAAAATATTAGTTCAAGTTAGGGACCTAAGCTTTCACTGGCTTGAGTTTCACAGAGGCATCACACATCATAAATGTAACCCAATGGCCGCTTGAGGATGAGGTAAGCTCAGATGTCTCCTTGTTCTTATTATCAGACACTGAGGTTGATTTCTCCTTCCATAAGCCAGATTTGTGTAAGGCCTGTTTGTGATAAATAGACACCTGGCTAATGGATTGAACTTTAGGTTCACTGTCTCTTTTAGGTGGCGTCACTGAGTTCCTCCTAAGAGAGCTAGGTTTTTGTTCAGAAGTTCAACTTTCCTCCTTGGTGTCTAATAGTAAGGACAATGAGACGCAATGTGTCCATACTCTCCACAACTATAGCATGATCTGCTTTTGACTTTACGAGATAACTATTTTTGTGGAGACTTATGTGACACCTGGGTTAGCTTACTCTATTTGGGTTTTGACTCTAATTGTTTAGATGTTTTATCTAATTTTACAAAGTTAATTGTTTTAACATTTTTAACATCTTTTTCTTTCTTATTCTCTGGACTTTGACATGATACATGTGATAGGTTACTATTGTTTGTCCTTTTAGGTTCAGATTTGATATTTGTTGAACCAGACTTTATACTAACCTTTTCAAATTCTTTGTCCAGATTAATGTAATGCATTTTACCTTTTGCCTTTGAAGTGGCCTCCTTTTGTTTAGAACCAGATTCATTTGATGAACATGCGGAATCTGGATCACTTACAAGAGGAGTGGACACCACATGATCCTTGATTGGATTATCACTAATTGGTTTACATTTTCTATTCATCAAGATCTAATGTGGTGGTGGAACTACTTTATAACCCATTCCCTCCCCGTTGTTTCTCTCTCTCACACTAAGTTTTGGACTATGTGTGAAGAACTAGTCCAACTATGTAGTTTTTGTTTTAGGGAATTAACTTCTACTTCTAAAACTACCTTTTGTTTCTTACTGTCTTCTAGGGAGTTAAGATAGTACCTAATGTCATTAGCTTGGTTAAATGCTACAACTTCGGTTTCCCTAAGTTGTTTGTTCAAAAGGTCTATCTTTTCTTTGTAACTATGCTCATTTTGTATTAAAACTCTGTTAGCTTCAGTGCATAGTTCTAGGTCCTTTACTAAGTTATCATTATGATTTGATAATCTAGCAAATATTAAATCAATGCTTTCCCTAAATTTATTACAATCAGAACAAGCATGATTATTAAAGAGTTGGTCAGTAGTACTTACCTGAGAGGGTTCTGATGAATCAGCCATCAATGCAGAATCTGGTGTTTCCGGAGCTGGTGATTCTGATGTTGTAGTAGTTTTCCCTTCTTCAGGCAGGTAGGTGACCGCTGGTGCAGTTTCCTCTTATGTTGACATTGCAAGTTCGGCTGCAATATCTCCTTCACTGGTAGAGTCATCATCAATATCCTCCACACTAGCAATATTGGATTCTCCCGGTGAGACAAATCGGAAGCTCCAGTCCTGTCCTTCATCATCATGAGCAGTCAAGGCTTTGGGATCCTTGCTTGACGAAGTAGGATTGCTAGTGGGTTTCTCCTGACGATTGAAGGAGGAGAAAGGATTCCTGTTGCCAGTCTTCTTTGGCTTCACACACTCCCTTTTGAAGTGCCCTTTCTCACCGCAGTTGAAGCAGGTTACCTTGGATTTGTCGAAGCCAAAGGTAGTGTCCTTAGTAGCAATCAAATTTTGTCCGGTCTTTTTGAGAAACTTCTTCGCTCTCCGGACTGCACTGGCTAAGGCCCACATTATGTCCATCCTCTCCAGCTCTGTCTCATCCACCTACTCATAGTCCTCATCTGCCAGATGGCAGTTCCCAATCTTACCACCAATTAGTCCATCATAGGAGTGGACTACCACAGCTAAGTGATCCATGTGCTCTTGAGCTACCTCAACTGTAACATTGCCGAAGTTCTCGGTCTTCAGCTTTGCTACATTTGCTTTAGCTGTAATGTATTGGATACCAAACGACCCTGATGTTTCTGATCCTGAAGTAGAGGCTGGTGAGGGACCAGACGAGCTTGACACAAAAGCTGTTTGAAGAGGTGCTCCAGATGATTTGGCTTGAGGAGTCGCGTTGTACAATGCTGGATTCTGATCATAAGAAGCCTTTTGAGCTCTGTACTTCATCCCCAGTTCTTCTTCTCTCAGTTTCAAAATGAAGTCATTGATATCTAACTTCATTAGCATACCATTCTGTCTGAGATTGGAGACAAACTACACCCATTTCTCCGGCAGCCCATCTGCAAAGTTGGACACTTTGTCCTCCATTGATGTCGATACTCCATGAGTGTGCATCTCACTCATCAAGTGGTAGAACATGTTGATAACATCATCTGGGCTTTCTTTTCCCATCGAGGAGAAGTTGTCAAACTTCTTCTTTAAAGCCTTAGCCTTTATGGCCTTCAATGATGCATTTACATCATACCTTTTCTCCAATGCATCCCAGAGTTTCTTTGCTTGTGTATATTTCGAGAATTGATGGAAAATATCATTCGGAATTGACTGTGTAAGCAAAGCATAAACTTTCTTTTCGGCATTGTATTTCACCTTTTGTCCATCAGTCATGCCACCAAGTGTGAGTTTGACACCTTGAGCTCCTACAGGCATGTTGTACCCCGTCTCTATAGACTCCCACAGATTTGGATCTACTCCATTTAAGTAGATCTCGAAACGTTGTTTCCATTGTGGATACTCGTCTAATGTGATTAGCTTGGGGGTTTGTTGTGATTTCCCACTTCATTCTCCAATAGCATTAAATATTGTATACGTGAGTCTCTCCCTGCTGTAAAGGCTGAATATTGGTCTTCCATTGCTATTAACTTTAACTTTAAACCAAACTTTTGTATTAGTGCGAATGAAGGTGTGCGATTGGGCTATTCAGGTGATTGAACTATGCGGATGGTTCAATCGTGCAACTTAACAAATGCGGATCACTCAGTCGGCCGAATGAACTAATGTGGATGAACAATGCGAATAGTCTTCTCAGTCGGACGAATGGAAGTGCGATTGAGTCCAATCGTGCATATGGGGAATGCGAATGTGTTCAGTAGGGCGATTGAGTCAATCGTGCGACTGAAGCTGCTGGATTTTGAAAATTTGTAGGTTTGACGTGTCTTGGCCGCAAAAACTCGAATTTTCACTAACTCTAATTGCCGTATGCCGGAAAAACTGAACTTTATGACCAGGAGACGTCTAAGACATCGTTTGACACAAAAAGATTGCGTTTTTAGTGAAAAACACAATTTTTGTATCAAAACCGATTGAATCACACGTAATCAAGAGCCAAAGCTCTGATACCACTTGTTAGGAATCATGTATTGAACGAAATACTAACTGATTAATGTGTATACCGAATCAAATAGTTCAGAATCCTATTTGATTGGCAATCCAATCAGTGAGAACGCACGTAGAAACAATTATGTATTGAATCTAAAAGTTAAGAATCGATTGGGAATCGATCTACTGCGATCTATGAACTTAGAATAGGTTCTTAGAGGTCTCTCGACGGCTAGGATACGTCTGGTTATCATAATAATTAAAGTGTTTTGTTTTTCCACGATTTAAGTGGTATTTATAGGTTAAGGTTTCTAAATTGTGCGACTGGACCATTTGCATGGTTCAGTCGTGCGATTGAGTCATGCGGTTGATCCATTCGCACGACTGAGTGTTCAGTTGTGCGACTGAGTCAATCTCATGTTTCAATCATGCGACTGATGTAGTCTCCTGGTTCATTCGTACGATTGGTTCATTAGCATGAAGTTGTTCATGCGTATGGTCCATTAGCATGGGCCAATCGCATGAGAACTTCACATGATTAAGTTTGAATATGTTTTATAGTCATTAATTGATTTAGATATTATTCAAACCACCACAACCTATATAGTTAAGTGAATAAGCATTATTACATACCAACCAATGAAATATTAAACATTAAGCACAACCACATATTGTATTTCATTAAGCACCCTTACAATTACATATGTGTAAGACAATACAAAGATATTACATTAAGTTTAGAAACTAGGGACACATGTATCTTCATCATGTTCCTCTTTTCATTATCTTCTAATTTACGTTACATAATACTTTCATTTCATTCATTAACATTCATCGTAAAGCCAAGGGAAGAATAATCATACATAATAAAAGGAACATCATCATACACATTCATCATCATCATACAGGGCAACATTATACATACATAACATACATCATGCATAAACATACAACATCATACATCATCATCAACATGCCCAACATAGCGTCTATGACCCCAAAGGTCAACTTATATGAACTCCCGGGAACCTTCCACATCCAAACTTACATCTGCCCTTTCCCCCGAAAGTCAGTAAAATAAACTACGCTTTCCCCGAGTGCACAAGTCCTACTTGGGCGTATGGGAACCCTTCAGTCGCATGGCCTTCCAGGCGACTGAGCATCATGCGAATGGATAATATGCGATTGAACACCTATGCGAATGAACCAATGCGGATGGACACCTATGCGAATGGACCTAGTGTGGATGGAACTAGGCGTATGGGCCTCAGTCGCATGACTCCCCATGCGAATGACCCTCAATCGCACGACTGGCAGGCGTATGGGCTCTAGTCGCACGACTTACATGTGAATGAACCTCAATCACATGAATGGCAGGCGTATGGACTTCAGTCGTACGACTCACATGCCATTCGGTCGCATAGCCCTAACTGGTGCAGAATGTAGTTCATCCCGTACCCAATCTGCCATTTTCGACCTCCAAGCTCTTCCAAACCTCTTCTAAGCCCAAATCAACCATCCTAAACCTTAGGAATGCATACCACAACACCATACAAGCCCACATAAGCCCGAAATCATACATCACTCGCATCATACACAAACACATACACACGGGTCAAACACACGTTTCAAAAATGGGTTTTCACTATGTGTTCCAGCCCTAAATCAGTTGAAAGAGGGGTCCTAGAACTCACACAAACAACACCGACAAGAAGAGCTTCGATTAGACCCGCTACACTTCGATTTTGCACGCTTGAATCCACCTAAACCAAGCTTTCTCCCTTTTTCTCCCCTTTTTCTCTTTTCTCCTCTCTTCTTTGCTGAATAATGTGGGTGCGGGGGAGAGTGTGGGCTGCCCTCCCCTCTTATTCCCCTACTCTTTTGAATTTTCTCCTGTTTTGGCAAGTTTGTTCCCCGACTTTGGATTTTATTTCTTTTTCTTCTTTCGCCGGCTTCAAAGAAAATATCCGAGCGTTACACAACCTTTCTTGTTACCAGCGACTGCTACATACCCTCCATTGATGATGCGATAATTTGTCAATAAATCTATCAACCTAGTCATATGTCTAGAGCATCCACTATCAACATGCCAAAAACTATTTACAACTTCAGTGGATGACTCCTGGAAAAATAGAGAAATCAATTTAACCGGTTGAAATAGGAACCCAAGTTTGAACAACTTTAGGTTTAGGAACAGAAGATCTTTTGCAAAACAAACTATTAACAAAGTGAGTTAATCTACTGCCAAAACAATTCTGATGCATTGGACAGTTTTTAACTACATAACAATCTTTACCACATCTAAAGCAATGGGATTTTAATCTAGGTCTATTATGCGATAAATCAGGGATTTTATCAATGCATAATTCCTCATCACACTCAAATAAGCTAGAATCATTATCATTGTATGTCTCATACATTTCTCTAGGTCTGATTTTGTCTTTAAAGAATGATTATTTACAATTGTTAATGCATCATCATTTTAAATACATGTGGTACTTGTACCACTTGTGCTTGCACTAGAAGATGATATTACCCTTTCATTAGATTGTGAAATATTAATTGGGGTAAAAGATGAAATAGGATGAGAAAAGAATTTTTCAAGAAATTACTTTTTTTTCTATCTTTATAATCGATGACAAAATCATTCATAACCTCACTCACACAAGAATTTGGAGCATCATCATTACATCTAAAATCATTTAATAAAAAAGTGGAACAACCACTTTAACACACTAAGTCAATGTTTGAGATAGACTTTTAAGAAACAAAAGCATTACATAAACTAGAACTATTATCTAAAACAAACTGTTGAGGTTTAGGTGTACTAAAACTATTGCATCCAAGTCCACTCGTCGGTCCATAACCATACTCCTCACGCACGTCCTTAGGATTAACACCTTCTAAACCTGCAAACACACTATTAGTATCTGTTTGAATGAAATCATTTGAAGGGTGTGGACAGGCATAGGTGAATAACAATAAGTACTAGGAGGAGGATAAACTGAAGCATTTTCATAACCCTAACCTGTTTTAATCCTAGCCCCTAGTTGTGATCTACACAAATCCTCATGTTTCATTCTTGAAATTGTCCATTTATGAAACTTTGGCTGAAGTTTACTTGTTTCAAACTCAGCAAGTGCGAATCTTTCATTCAAAGTATTTACTTCAACATTTCTTTCTAAAACGATTCTTTTTAAATGATCATTTTTCTTTTAAAGCTTCTTTTAATTTAACAAAATATTTAGACTCATTTAGCTTAAGCTTATCATTAATTCGTTTTAAATCTTTTTCATTGTCAATCAACAGACGATTTGCTTTATACAGACTAGATAACCTTATCTTACAGGTAGGAGAGCACATGTCTTGTGTTACCTCATAAGGGAGACCCATCACCACCTTCTCTGCTACCAGGGCGTTTTCACATTGACACACTGAAGTACTCTTCTTGTTTTCCTCAACAGTGGATGTAGTAGCATGCTTCCATTTTCCTTCTCCTCTAATTGTTTCCTAATTAATTTCACATTCTTACCTTTAACTTCTTTCATATCATCAATCTCTAAATCACCAATCATATTCTCCTGAACACACTGCTTCCTTACACTCATAATTATCTCTTTAGACCTGTCTTGTTTAACTTCCTCATCCTTAACACTCTGATGAACTTCAGCTTCACTTGTAAATTCTTTAAAAGGATCAAACTCCTCCACACTTTTATCTTCTTCCGTTATCTAAGCAAGTAAGGCTTGGTTGATTTCTTCTTTCGTTTCCTCAGCTTCAGCACTCCAATCAAAACTAGATATCAAAGTAGTCTCTTTCTTCTTTTTACTCTCCTCTTTTTGTTTACTCTCCTCCTTTTCCCCACCTGAGACCAATCTTAGAACTCCAGAGTTGCTTGGATCAGTAACAATTGGCAACGTGCATTCTCTTTTGAAATGTCCTAACTGCTTGCAGTTAAACATCGTATTTGGATTTATCAAAATTCAACTTAGAATTCGAATTTTGACCTCCAAAGTTCTTCCTTCCAGTTCTTTCCATAAATCTCCTAGCTTGATGAGTCAACATCACCACCTGCCACTAAACATTAGTTTCTTCCAAATCATTCAGATCAACTTGATACATGTCTTCCATAGTCATCCTTTTCTTTTTCAGTTCACCACCCACCAGTGCCTTATATCTATGCACACATCCCAAACAGTGCCATTGTATCGGATGGGATTAAAGTTCCAAAAGCAGCTTTTGAGTTAGCTTGATCTCTGACTAGCTTACCACCACCACTGGGTTGATCACATGAGACATTTGTAGTCACTCCTCCGTGTCATGATGTTTGCATTGGTGAGCTTGCAACGGATGTAATTAATGAAGCATTCTGAGGAAAACCTGATGGTGGCATCATAGACTAATTGAACTCTTTTCTCTTCAAATACAATTCAAAGTATTTTAACTTGTTGATGATTTCCATGAGCTTGTAATCTGTGAACCATGCTCTTGCTTCAGAATTCTCACTTGTAGACTCCATTGAGGTGGAAGTGAATCCAACAGCCTATTCATTTGTTCATTATTTGAAAGTTTTACATCATATTTCTTTAGTGTGCTTGAGACTATCATAATCAATTTGTCAGATCAGTAAGATTCTCATTCTTGTACCCCATAAAAGAATTGAACTCTTTCTCCGCCTGTATCCCTTTGTCTTTTACTAACTCATCATTCCCATCATAAAACTCACATAATGCATCATATAGAGTTTGTATACTCTATAAGCCTTAGCTTGGGAAGAGTATCCAATAAATAGCCAATTAGGACCGGAACCAGCCACACAGGGTGTGTGTTCATTAAAAGTCACATTGGCTGACTCCACAACAATTCTAGTTCTGAGATTGTATACTCTATAAGCCTTAGCTTGGGAAGAGTATCCAGTAAAGTTTCTATCATCTGATTTCTCAGCAAATTTAGCAATTTGATCTTTGGTATTCAAGATGGTGCAAGGACAACCACATGACCTGAGAAAACCAATGAAAGGTTTCCTCTTGTGCCAAAGTTCATAAGGAGTCTTTCTATGAGTCTTAACCACTAAAACTCTGTTCTGCACATAACAGGCAGTGTTGACTGCCTCTGCCCAGAAGGTGATGGGCAGCTTAGAGTCAGACAGCACGGTTCTTGCAGCTTCAATCAGTGTCCTGTTTCTCCTCTCAGCAACACCATTTTGATGAGGAGTCCTAGGAGCACTGTATTGTCTTGTAATACCTTATTCATCACAAAATGTATCAAGGATTTGGTTCTTGAATTCAGTTCCTTGATCACATCTTATGATTTTGACCTTGTGATCAAATTGATTCTCAATCTTTAGAATGAAATTCTTCAGAATCTTAGGAGTCTCATCCTTAGTTCAAAGGAAGAAGACCCAAGTGTATCTTGTAAAGTCATCTGTGATCACTAAACAGTATGAGATCCTTCCTAGACTCGTTACACTGGTGGAGCCAAAGAGATCCTATGTAACAAGTGTAGGGGAGTAGTGATGGAGTTTCTTTCCTTAGGCTTGTGAGATACCTTATGTTGCTTCCCTTTCAGGCATGCAACACAATAGTCATCACTTGTAAACTCTTTCTTTTGCATTACAGTTACCAAATCATTCTTAATCAGTTTATTCATGTTCTTAAAGTTTACATGGCACATTCTTTTATGCCATAGGAAAGACTCATCACTATTGGGTTTAGACAGAAAGCATGTAACTTCTCCTGTGGGAGATGTTTCTTGCAGGTCCATCTTGTACATGTTCCCTTTCCTAGGGGCTCTAAGCAGGATATGCTCATGAGGAATGACCATCCCGGGCTTGAGAACAATGCACTCATGCTCAGTAAAAAGAATGTTATGACTCTGATCACAAAATTGGGATACACTCAGAAGATTGTACCTAAGCTCCTTGACAAAGTTTACCTTTTCAATGCGGAGCTTACCATTTGTGACCTTGCCCCTTCAAAAAATGTAACCACCTTCATCTCCTCCAAAAGAAACTGGCCCTTCATTAATCCTTTCAAAGTTCAAGAGTAGTGACCTATTACCTGTCATGTGCCTGGAACAGCCACTGTCAATGATCCAGACATTCTTGTTTGTCTTGAGCTGTCCCTGCAAAAAGAAAATGATTAGTTACATTTGGAAACCCAAGCCTTACTTGTCTTGGGCTCACTAAGAGAAAAAAAGGTAATGCAACAGTAATAGATACTATTGTTGTGCTTTGAGGATCTTGAGTTGTTGTTGATGGAGAATTTTCAGTCACTTGGTCTTTCTTAGACTTTCACACCACCTTTGGAAGCTTGGACTTGACCTTCAATACTTCGGAAGCTTTTAAGACTTCGGAAGTTTTGATGACTGAACCTTCGAAAGATTCTGCAAACACTACAGCAGACTTCAGTGCTTCGGAAGTATTCCTTACTTCCGAGACCAACTTTTCTTCCGAAGGCAATTTTCCACTTGCCTTCCTCTTAGTTTTGGAGCTTTCGAAGGAAACAAATTTTCCTTCTGAAGCTTAAATCTTCTTGGAACTCTTGGAAGTCTTTGTTTTAGTCATGTGAAGAGTACCTTTAGGATTGTATGGACAATCCTTGACAAGATGAGCAATACTTTCACACATAACACACTCCATTGTTTTCTTCCTAAGAGCCTTCTGCTGGGAACAAGACTGACTTTGGTCACATCCTTTCTCCACCCTCATCTTTGCAGATGTTGAGACAGTCTTTTTGGGATGAGAACTGTTCTTGGAGTTGGATGGTCCAGGTTGTGTAGCAATGGTACACAACATATCAGTCTTCTTGTTGGTACTGAGATGATTTGAACATGAACCAGAACTCTTAGCAAAAGAGTAGAGGTTGATGTCTTCAGTCTTTACCACTTCAAACCCTGCAGAGATAAGAAATTGTTTCTGCTTGGAGTCAAAAGTAGTATTGATCTCTTGAGCCTTCCTAGCTTTTCTTTTTCTCTTTCTGATCAAGTTCTTTATCATTGACTTGGTCATCACAGTCTTCTTCTTCTCTTCAGAAGGATAGTGGCCCTTCTTAGAATCCTCATCTTCACTCTTCTCAGAGAAATTCTTCACTATCACTTCATCATCCCTTTCACTCAAAGGATCTATGAGAGGAATCTCATCTTCACAAGTTCAACACCTAGGTGATCTTACAGACAAGATTGTGTGTGGAGGAGCTATCTCATTTGATCCCATTCCCTGCTTGTTTTGATAGCACACTTTGTTATGTAGGGACGAGGATATCATGTTCTTAAAGGTCTCTTCTTCAAGAACACACTTTTCTGCCTTGGCTTTGCTGATCATAAGCTCAACCTAGCACTCAGTCAACTTAGTTAGGAGATCCTTGATCTGAGTCTTAAAGTTTGTATGCTCATGTTTTAAAACTGAAATAGTTTTCTCTAAGTCCTTTATATTCAGTTTATAATCATTTTCAGACTTTCTAAAATCAGCTTTTAAGATGTTTAAGGACTCAAGATCAAATCTCATTTCTAAGTTGTAGGACCTGTTTCTGTTTACTATAGCAATGCATTCAGGGGTACAAAGATGTTCAAATACCTTGGTTTCATCATAATCTGCCATAATTTCTTGGTTTGGAGAAGCATCTTCCACCTGAAAGCTCCAGTCAAAGCCTCCTTCTTCAACAGCAACAATAACTTGCTGCTTTGGCTTCTTATTCTTGGTATCTTTATTATTTGGTTTGGTCTGGACTGTGTTTGGCCACCATTTGTTCTTGGTGCCTTACACTCCCTTGCAAAGTGGCCCATCAAGTTACAGTTATAACACTTTACTTTACCTTTTTCCACCCCAAACTTTCCACTGGTTGCATTGCTGGGGAACTTCCTTGTAGTCCGCTTGTAGAACTTCTTGGCTCTGTGAGTGAGAAGAGCAATCTGCTGGACTATCTCCATGTACTCTAGATCATATGTATGGATACAGTCTAGGTCTTCAAGGGTGAAAAGAAAGCTGCCACAACTTTCATCAGAAGACACAAAAGCTTGAGAAGAGCTTGTCTCTTGGAATGGGCTTCCTTTTGTGTAATTCTCCTTTGGTGTCTCTAGGAAGGTGATGAAAGGACCCTTTGGTGACTTGTTAGGGTAGCATATGAGATGATTTTGGGGTTCTATGCTATCCCTTTCAACCACATGAAGGGCTGAACCCATTTGATTGTTGGAGTTGCCATATAAACCTTGCATGTTCATCTCCATCTGGTAGCCACTGAGAATCCCATACAACTCTGTCAGAGTAAGAGTTTTCAGGTTCTTAGTTATTTTGATAAGCACATAGTAGTGTGTCCATTTCCTAGGAAGTAAGGACATGAATTTCCTTACATTGTCTCTATTTTCAAGAGCAACTCCTCCATCCACAAGGGTATCCACAATCTCAACATGCCTGAAGTATTGCTGAGTCATGGTTTCACCTGCTTTGAAGGTAAAGTTTTCAAATTGCTGCTTCAGATAATCCTTCTTGTTCTCCTTAGCTTCAAAGGAACCCTCATAAATAAGTTTCAATGATCCCACAGCTACTTAGCTGTTTTGCATTTCTTGAAACCTCTGTATACAGAGTTTGGAAGAGCAATCTGAAGGGCTGTCATGGCTTTTATGTCAATCTCTACTCTCTTCTTGTCTTTATCAGAGTGGTTTGCCACAGCCTTGGGGATCATACCACCACCAGTAGCAGAAGAGGTGCTTGGTATGTAAGGTCCATTCTCAATAGACTCCCACATTCTTGAGTCTAGAGACCTGATGAAACCTTCCATTCTCAGGCACCAGGTGTCAAAGTCATCAAGAGTGATCAGTGGGGACTTGTTCATGGTTCCAGTTTCCATATCAGTTTTGGAAATGGCTATCATTTGATAAGTTGAGTATTTGTGTGTGTGAGGGATCTTAAGATGGTGAGATATTATATCAAGAGCCTAGAATGCTCTAATACCAAATGCAAGACCGGTGAAGGGTGGTCACTTACAACACAACAACACAAAGAGGAGAGTAACTTAACTTAAACAAATAGTGAACTGGATTAACCACAAGTAAAGACACTAAGAACACAAGTAATTAAGAGACAGAATAAAAGAGCAAGATACACAAGGAGATGGTTTTCAAGATTGTAGTATATTGCTTTCTTAATGTTCTATTACAAGTGTTACAAAGCATAAAAGAAAGTTACAAGAACATGAGATACTTATACTACATCCTACAACAGGCCATACTTTGAAGGCTAGTTGAATACAATTGACTAGACACAAAACAAAATCAATTGTAGAGTCAAAAGGTAGATTGCCTTTAGACTAGTGACTATGACATGCCATTGCTCACATCCTTATCTATTACAAAAAGGATAAAGTACATGAAGTAGAAAGTTTACAAACTTAAGACCTCAATGTACAGTTACCAAAAGCATGGACCTTTTCACCAAGTCATGTAAGTTGGTGACTTTACAGAGTTGCAGCGGAAAAGGGTCCAACTATATGGAGAAGTACATCAGATAAAGCATGTTGCTAAAAGTCTTTGGAAGAAATCTGTCTTCAAGTGTTGGCTTTGGTAGACTTTGTCTCTAAAGCTTTGGAAGACTTCATATTTGGCTTTGGAAGATATTGGTCTTGGCTTTAGAAGATTTCACACTAAAAATATTGTGTTGCTTGTATGAAACTTCCAAAGTATTCTTCTTCAATACTTGTGTGCATGCATGCAGAAAGACTTTCGGTGTTTGGTTGCTTCAGTCTCTTCATATAATCTCTACAAGTATCTCCAGATATTGATAGTCCTCGTCTTGATCATGACCATTCCTTTATTCATCAATTAGTCAGGATCACTCAGACTTTCAAAGTACCTTCTCATGTCAAAGAGATCATGTAGAGTTATGTTAAGCATGTCTTGCCAAAAGTAGATATCTTCACCACCTTGATCTCTAGTGACATACTATCTGTCTAGATTGGCAGGAAAACTCCAACACAAGATGGGTCTTCCTAGTGCAAGAGGCTCTACTTGAGTTAGAGTGGGTTGAGCAGCCTCTTCTTACACATCCTCAGGATGCTCTGACTCGTCCTATGGTCTGGAAGTGTATGCCTTTGGTTTCTTCTTTGATAAGATTTAGAGGCCATCCATTTCTTCCTCTTTTGATTCTTTAACTAAGTAGACTCGCCTTTAATACTAGGTTGTTTTGTTTTGTCCTTCCTAGTTAGGTCCTTCTCCCTTATAGGTTCTAAAGGAGAGGGAGTTAGACCTCGCTATGGATCAGAAGATGAAGCTTACTATGGTCAAGTACGAGGTCTAGGTTGTGTTGTCTCAAATGGTTCAACCTTAACCTCAGCTTTAGGTGGAGCCTAACTTGGTAGGAAGTGTAAGTCAACAAGCTCTCCTCTCTTAATCTTCTGCTTGATCACTCTAATCTGCTCATCCAAAGTGGATAGATACATTGGACCAAGCCTCCTTTCGGAGAATCCATACAGCCTCAAGAAGCTCATCATCATCTACCTATCAGCATACTTCTTTTGATTATTTTGGATGATGGCTCTTGACTTTGCTGCTACTTCCCTCATCTCCTCTTAGTATCTTTTTGTTTTTTTTTACTTGTAGCTTAACCTACTTGAGGTACTCAAACTCTATGTATTCATATGATAAGGGAAGAAGTACAGCTGCCTGGTCGAGCCTTGTGGCACTCATGTAGTTGATCATGTTTTGTCTGTTAGTTTCCTTGTCTACCTGAGGTTGTTCAGTTGCCACAAACTATTTCTCAGGACTTTCTTGAACTAGAGAGAGGGTAGAAGCATGTTTGTACAGCCTTTTCTGTCTTCTTTCTTCCTTAATCTTGAGGAGCAACTCTACATCATCTACCTTCTTCCTCTCCTTAGACATCTCCCTGTCTGCCAGTTCATTCAATTCTTCTAAAGGGAGAGTGATAATCTCATCAATGTCTTAGTTCCTGGTCCCCAAATAATTTATCCTAGCTGCTTACAATTCATCATTTTGAGTGTTTGGTCTATGAGCAGCCCTGATAGCAGCTTCCACAAAGCTTGAGGACCCACTAGAACTTTCTTCCCTTAACTTTCTCCACTTTATCAACCACAGACCTTTATGAATTAGGGTGGAGAGAGCTTTGGCCTTCATTGTCTATTTTAGCATTCAGACTCTGGCCGAAGAGAGGCTGTAAGACACCTTCACCAGCAGGTTCTTGATGTGATCCAAATTATACATATAAAAAACATCAATTGCACATCAATTATTCTAGAAACTCTTAATGAAAATGATGATTTGATACTTAAATTGTTTATATTGTGATTTCAGGCTTGGAAAACACCAAGATGAACAAAAGGAGCTTAAATAAGAAGAAAATGAAGAAACCAAGCATTAGAATTCAAGCATGGGGTCGTGCTTCATGAGGCACGCCCGCATGCGTAGCTTGAAACACACCCTCGTGCTTAAATCAACACACCCCAGTGTTTGTTCGTCCGACATGAAAAAAGTATGGTTCCCCGACCTGAGGCATGAGGTCATGCCCCACCACAAACACGGGGCCCTGCCCGACAACATCTGAGCGTACAAGCCGACCAACTTTTACGTACATTGTACTAGCATAGGGTCATGCCTTTAGGCATGGGGTCGTGCTTAAACACTTCCGAAAGCCTATAAATAGGACTTTATTTGCAACTTGAAGATGAGGTTTTGGGAGGTAAAGTACTGGTCTTCCCTCTCTGGAACCTAGCCTTTGGAGATTCAATCAATACCTAGAAGAAACTTGGGATCATTTAACATCATCCATAATAGATAACCGTTTGATTTTTCTAATTTACCGATGATTTCATTTCTATCTTTTATCTTTGTTGTTATGTTCAAACTTATTAGGAGCTAAACTTCATGTGTTATCCTAATTAATGAAATTTATGTAATTTGTTACGAACTAATGGTGTGATTTATATTATGTTAATGTTATGGTGGTCTTGGGAAAGCTTTTGATGGGTAGCATGTACATTTGAATAGGAAGTTATAACTTTATGATTTGTAATTGTGATTTTCATACATGATTAGAAAATGTATGATCAACTTTTATTCACAAAACTAGTCTTCATAATAAATCCATGGCTAATGAACTAAAAATGGTTATTAGAAGTCATATCACCTTAACTTTCTGATCATTTTCGGGTTCCCTTTAATTAGTATGAGGGTTGTTGAGTAGGCTTAGTGTGTCCACGAATTGATACTTGATTCTTACCAACACTATATAACCACACGATAGGTGAATTTGCCTTTTGTGTGTATGGTTTAGTGTTAGTAATAACCAATTAAAACTGAATCGGTGACAAAAATATTTATCAAAATATATATACTATCTGCATGTATTAGTGCTTCACTAAGGGTATGGGATGCTGAAATTGCAGGTTCTGTGATAGTGCTCATAGGTTTTATCACTGGGCCTTCAGTCAAGGTTTCCTTTTTGAAGCTAATCTTAGGGTCCACCACAACATCCAACTGATCAATGACATTGCTTCCTCATATTTGTCTTCTTGCTTTGAATACTTCAACAATCCTGTCTTGAATCCTTTCAGCCATTCTGTCAGCTTGTCTGTGTTGAGTTAGATTGACAAGTAGCATGTTGACAAGCTTAAGACCTTCATAATAGTTCAAGGTCTAAAAGTTGAATATCTCTGTTGTCCTTGAAGTCTATAGAGTATCAAGGCTCTTTTATCAATATCATACTTCCACCCTAGTTTGTAATTTGAAGCTCCTTGGGGTGGGGATGACATTGCCCTTGGAATACCCTCCTCAAATAAACCTTGAATGAGAGAGTCGAAATCATAGTGGACTTGAGGAGGTTGCTGAGTATGGGCAATTATAAATGAGTGATGAATCCTCTATGTCCATACTCTATGAAGAACTCCCATGTTCTGTGATTGCTAAGACTTTCTCCCCCTTTTCGATACCATCACCCTCTTGCATAGGTGAGCTGAGAGTTAGGTCTATCACAACCATAGGTTCTTTTGTTCCTAGTTGAGCTCTTCTTAAAGGTCTCCTAGCTAGTTGCTCTTTGAGATAAGAAATCTCAAGTTGATGATTATTGACCCTGTTTTGTAGGGTAGTCACCTGAGATTCCAAGTGACTAACCTTAAAGACTAACTAAGTGCATGTTTTTGACAATTTTTGCACCTTTAGTCTCATGTTCCCCTTATCTTCATCAAAAGAATGAGGAAGGGATTAGAGAATAGGACCAAGATCTTTTTCCTCATCACCAGCATCATGTTCTTATCTGCTGGATTTCCTCTACTCAATGACAACTTTAGATGAAGTGTTAATGGGCTGAGTTGCCATGGTTGAGGTCATTGAACGACCATTTAGGAGGGTTCGTCACTTACATCACAAACACACAATAAGGAGAGTGATGTTAGAACACTTAATAGATAAAAAAGGGAACTAATAACATACTTGAATGATACTTAGAACACAAGCAAATATGAGACAAAACCAAGAATAAACAACACAAATAAATGGTTTTCAAGAATATTGTATATTGCTCCCAAGATCATTTACAAGTGTTAAAAGCATACATCAAAAGTTACAAGGACCTGAGATACTTTATACTACATCCTATAGCTAGTCTTACTTTGAAGGCCAGCTTGAAACATTTGAACTAGACAACAAAATCAAATGTAAAGTCAAAAGGCATATTTCCTTTTGACTAGTGACTATGACATGCCATAGCTCACATCCTAATATATTACAAAAATGATAAACGTACATAAAGTACAGAGCATAGACTCAAGACCTCAATGTACAGTTTACCAAAAGTATGGACCTTTCACCAACTTCTGAAAGTTGGTGAGTCAACAGAGTTGTAGCGAAAAGTGGTCCAGCTTTATGGTAAGGTACATCAGATAAAGCATGTATTCAAAAGTCTTTGGAAGATAATCTGTCTCCATTTCTTAGCTTCAGAAGAATTTGTCTCTGAAACTTTGAAAGACTTCACTTTAAGCTTTGGAAGATGTTGGTCTTGGCTTCAGAAGATTTTACACTTAGAGTATTTTTTTCTAATGTATAGTGTAAAACTTCCGAAGCATCTCTACTTTTGTACTTTAGCGCATGCATGAAAGAAGACTTTGGATGTTTTAGGTGCATCAAACTTTACATAAACCTTACAAACTACCCCTAGGTTGATTCTACCAGCATTAAAGATCTTTGATGTTGACAGTCCTCATTATGATGATGACCATGCCTTTCTTCATCAGATGGTCAGGATCACTCAGACTCGCATAATATCTTCTCATATCAAGGAGATCATGCAGAGGTAGATTAAATATGTCTTGCCATGTGTAGACATCCTCAATACCTTGATCTCTAATTACATTCCATCTTTCCAGATTAGTAGAATAAGTCCTAGACATGATGGGTCTTCCCGATGCAAGAGGAGCTACTTGAATTGGAGTTGTTTGAGCCTCCTCTTGTTGCCGTTCCTCAGGATGTTTTGACTCATCTTGAGGTCTGGAGGCAGATGACCATGTCTTCTTCTTCTTTTTTGAGTTGGGTCTAGAAGCCATCCTTTTCCTCCTCTTTAGGAACTTTAAGTAAGAAGACTGGCCTGCAGCACCTTGTTATTATGTCTTATCTTCTCATTTGGGTCTACCTCCCTCACAGGTTCAGAAGGAGATGGAGTTTGTCCCTACTATGGATTAGAAGATGAAGCTTGCTGAGATTAAGCAGGAGGTCCGGCTTGTGTTGTCTCAAAAGGTTCAACCTTAACCTCCACTTCTTGAGGGGCTTGACTTGGTGGAGAGTGTAAGTCAATGAGCTTTTCTTTTTATCTTCTGCTTGATCATCCTAATGTTCTCATCCATGGTGGATAGAGACATTGGACCAAGTCTCTTTTTGGAGAATCCATACAACTTTAAGAAATTCATCAGCCTCTGTTTATCAGTAGACTTCTTCATACTTTTTTGCATGACGGCTCTTGACTTGGCTGCTTCTTCCTCATCTTTCTCTTTATAGCCTTTCGTTTCTTGATTACTTGAAGTTCAAGTTGTTTAAGATACTCAAACTCAATATACTTAAATGACAAGGGAAGAAATACAGCTGCCTAGTAGAGTCCTGTGGCAGTCAGGTAGTTAATCATATTTGCCTTTCAGCTTCTTTGTCTACCAGAGGTTGTGAAGTTGCCACAGTCTCTTGCACAAGACTTTCTTGAACTTGAGAGGGAAGGGGACATGCTTCTATAATCTATTCTTTCTTCTTTCCTCTTAGATTTGGAGGAGCAACTTTGCATCCTCTGCTTCCTTTTCTCTTTTGACACTTTCATGTCTGCCAGTTCAATTATTCATCTAAGGGGAGAGAGATGATCTGATCAAGATCATAGTTCCTGGTTTGTAAGTAAGAAATTCTGACTACACTTAACTCATCATTTTGAGTATCAGGTCTGGGGGCAGCCTTGACTGCATCTTGCATGAAGCCTAAAAACCTAGTGGAACTATCTCCCCTTAGCTTCCTCTTCCTCTCTCTCTCTCTCTCTCTCTTCCTCAATCTCCTCAGGAGTCATTTTCATTTTCCCTTTGTCACCCATAGACCTTTGTGGCTCAGGGTGGAGATTGCTTTGGCCTTTATTGCTTGGAGTAGCATCCATGCTCTAGCCAAAGAGAGGCTATGATACACCTTCACTGGTAGGTGTTTCACTAAAGGAATGAATTACTGAAGTAGTTTTTGGTGTGACAGGGCTCTAAGGCTCTATCATTGGGCCTTCAGTCAAGGTTTTCCCTTTGAAGCTAATCTTAGGGTCTGCCTCAACATCTAGTTACCAATGGCATTATCTGATTGCCTTTGTCTTCTTCTATAACTGAACTCTCAATAATTTTGTCTTGAATCCTTTGAGCCAGTCTGACAGCTTGCCTAGTTTGGCTTGGATTGGCAAGTGGCATGTGGACCAGGTCAAGACCTTCATAGAAGTTCAAGGTCTGAAAATCAAAAACTTCTTGCTGCTCTTGAACTCTTTGAAGTATAAGGGCTCTTCTATCAGCATCATACCTCCACCCAATAATATAATTTGAAGCTCCTTAGGGTGGAGTTGACATAGCCCTTGGAAGACCTTCCTCAAAGAGACTATGAAAGAGAGAGTCTAGTGAGTTCATATCAATGTAAACTTGAGGAAATTGCTGAGTATGAATAGCTACAAGTGAGGATGGTGAGTCCTTAATGTCCATACTCTGTGAAGAATTCCTAGGTTCTGGGATTGATATGACTTTCTCCTTATTTTTGGTAGCATCACCCATTTGCATAGGTGAGCCAGGAGTTAGGTCAATCACATCCATAGGTTCTTGTGTTCCTAGATGAGCTCTCCTCAAAGGTCTCCCAACTAGTTTCTCCTTGAGATAAGAAATCTCAAGTTGCTAATCATTGACCCTGTTGTGTAAGGTAGTCACCTGAGATTTCAAGTGACTGACCTTAGAGACTAGGTAGGTGCATCTTTGAGATAGTTTTTGCACCTTTAGTCTTAAATTCCCATCATCTTCATCTGAAGAATCATTAGGGGATGAGATAATTTGACCAATGTCCTCACTCTTATCACTAGCATCAGGTTCTTGGCTGCTAGTTTTCCTCTGCTCACTAACAACTCCAAGAGAAGTGTCAATGGGCTGAGTTGCTATGGTTGAGGTCTATATGATTTAATCATTTGCAGAAGTGAGAGCCTCTTCCATATGGACCTCCTAAACATGTTCAAGGAGATTCACCTCAGAACTAGGTGGATGATATGGGCTAGACAAAGGAGTGGCAGGAGCACTCATCTCTCTTTGAGTAGGGAAAGAGTAGAGACACTCATGGTACTCACTGAATCCCATGTCTTCATCATCATAGAATTCAAGGTTAGGGATAGGTTGGTTGAGATCTAGAGCCTAGGGATGGTAGCTTTCCCCTAAAGGTTGTTCACTTGAGTGTTGAGACTCAGAGTGAAGAGTTAAAGCTGATGGGCTAATGAGCTCATCAGGCTGAGCATGAAGAACCTCAGCACTCCAGTGTCCACTTCCTCCTGCATGGGTGATGATATGGGGCCTATATAAGCTGGATAGCTAGTGCACGGGTTTGTTTGGATTTTCTTTTGTATGTGTGGAGTGATTTATGTTGTTTCGGTGGTTGAGATGTAGAAGGTGTGGGTTCAACACTAGCTTGTGTTGCTAGGTTGTCACCTTGAG
This sequence comes from Flaveria trinervia, assembly GCA_025506515.1. NCBI lineage: Eukaryota > Viridiplantae > Streptophyta > Magnoliopsida > Asterales > Asteraceae > Flaveria > Flaveria trinervia. The sequence continues at coordinate 46,763,867 of CM046458.1, read as the reverse complement.
CAATGAGCTCTAACATTTTAGGACAAGGGTTGTTTCTTCCCCAGAGAAGCCAACAGTTGGCTTCTTTAAGATTTTAAAGATGTCGGGCTTCATCTGTCTCAATTTAAGAATGTTACTTGTTTCCTTTAACTGTGAGCCTAGTTCACAGTTAAGAATGTATTGAACATATCTAGAAAACATGTAATACTCAAAAGAGTACAAGTTTGAAAGTAAATTTGTATAGACAATATGAGAGTACCTGAACTTGATCCCTTGAACCATTCCATACAAAACGAAGGAGAGATGCTTAGGAATCTAGTCCCACCCCCCATGCTTGATGGATAAGCTGTGAATGACCACATAGTAAGTACTTCCACTGGGATGAGACCTTCTCTATCCTGTTGGTCTTACAAAGAAATCTCCTTTCTAGCCCATCTGCTGAAAGGAGTGGTTAATAGCTTCCTTTGGGAAGGACAATTCACCTTTCTCATCATCCAACTAAAGATGATTGTTGATGTTGGCTGGAGTGATAAAGATTGTCCTACCCTGCACTGTAGCAGACATTGCCTTCTCCCCATCCAGGACAACCTATTGACAAGTCTTCCAGTATAACCTATGATAGTTTTTTTGGAAGGACCATTCACCTTCCTCATCATCCAACTAAAGATGATTGTTGATGTTGCTTGGAGTGATAAAGATTGTCCTACCTGCACTGTAGCAGACATTGTTTCACCCCATCTAGGACAACCTATTGACAATTCTTCCAAAACTCAAGCAGATGATCTTCATAAAGAGTAAGATCAATAGTTTGGGAGGTGAAATAGTTTAACAAATCCAGAAAACAGCAAACCTCTGAGAAACTAGGATCTTCTCAGAGATCAATAAAGCAACGAGATTGTGTTGTCTATGAAGTTGTATGGAGAAATCAGGGTCATTTTGGCAGTTTAGGTTGGCCATTTGAGAAAGCTTAAGGGTGAAGGAAATGAAGAACAAAGGTCGTTTCTAGGTGAATTTAGGTTTTGCAAAGGTACAGAGGAAAAAGAGAGTGAAAGGAGGAACCATTGGGTATATATATGAAATGTTACTTAGAAAAAGTTAATGAAAAAAGGATAAACTTTGAAATCCGGATGTTGGTCCCACCTCTAGAAAAGTAGTTTTTTTTTCCCAAAAGTTAATTTTTTTGGAAGTCTAAAATTGTCCGAAGGTAATTTCACTTCGGAAGTTTTGATGAAAAGCTTCCAAAGCCAAAATTACTTCGGAAGATATTCTATAAAGTTTAGAAAATTTTGCTTCGAAAGAGATTTGTAGATACATGATGTTCCTAGATTATGTGCTTAAATGTAAGTCTTTCATGTCTTATATATGTGTAATGTGATGAAATAATGAAATATGATATATGCTTTGATGTTTATTTATCTTTGATTCATATGTATGAACTTCTTATATAGGTGTGAGGTTATTGTACATAGTTCTTAGTCAATAATGATTAAGTAATGTGTTCAACCTAGTCGGGTGATTACTCATGCTAATGGACCATACTTATGGAACATACACATGAATATATCTTGCTTATGGACCAGTCGCACGACTGAACCAGAAGACTGGATCAGTCGTATGATTGAGACATAAGATTGACTCAGTCGCATGACAGAACCTTCAGTCGTGCGTATGGATCAATCGCATGAGTCAGTCGAACGACTGAACCATGCTAATGGTTCAGTCGTACGAATGGAAACTGCTAACCTATAAATAGCACCTATTTCATGAAAAAACTTAACACTTTGAGAGATACTTTGAATACACATAAACCCTAGTAGTCCAGAGTGTCCCAAACAACCTGTCCAAGTTCATAGTTCGATCTTGGTCGATCCCTACTCGTACTTAACGTTTAGTTCATTTTTATATCGATCGGGTTATTGTTCTCACTAATTGGATCGTCAATCAAATAGGATTCTGCACTATTTGATCTGGTCTAAACGCAGAATCCGTTAGTACTCCGTACGTACACGGTCCCCTAACAAGTGGTATCAGAGCTTTGGCTCGTGATTTGCGTTTGATTCGATTAGTTTTGGTGTCAAAAACCTATGTTTTAATCAAAAGAGTCACCACTTTATTCAATAGGTGTTTTCAACATTTGCAGGTGTTAAAGTTTTGATTTTTCATTATATGGCAGATTAGGGTTCCTAAGAAAATCGTATTTTGTTTCAAAGTGTCAAAAATCTTTGATTTTACAAAAACAGCAGCCTTCAGTCGCACAATTAGCTCATTCGTACGATTGAACTCATTTGTAAACTCCATTCGCATGATTGAACTCAGTCGCGTTCCTCATTTGCACGACTGAACAACTCCAGTCGTTTGATTTCAATCGTCTTGTTCATACGCACGATTGAATTCATTTGCACCCTTTATTCGCACGAGTAATCCATACTCATTGTCCATTCACACGAGTGAAATTGTCATGTTCTAAAAGCACAAAGTTTTAAGCAATGGAAGATCAATTTGCTACGTTTACTGCCGGAAAGGACTCCTGCATCCAGAACCTTCTACTTCTAGAGAACGAGATTGGAAATCATAATAAACCGCCAAAGCTGTTAACGTTAGATGAATACCCATAGTGGAAACAGTGGTTTGAGATTTACTTAAATGGAGTTGATCCCAATCTTTGGACATCCATTGACACTAGTTATACGGTACCAGTCAGCGCTAATGGAGTAAAGTTAACCTTGGGAGGAATGAGTGAAGCTCAAAGATTCTATTCAATACAGAAAAGAAAGTTTATGCCTTGTTGACTCAGTCGATACCTAAGGATATCTTTCATTAGTTCTCTGAGAACAAGTAGGCTAAAAAGTTATGGGAAGCATTGGAGAAGAGATATGATGGAAACGCAACTCTCAAAGCACTGAAGGCTAAAGCTCTCAAGAAGGAGTTTGATCATTTCTCTTAGATAGGAAATGAGAGCTTGGATGATATATTGACAGATTCTATCATCTGATGAGTGAGCTGTACACTCATGGCGTAACCACATCAATCAAAGATAAAGTTTCAAGTTCTGCTGATGGTCTGCCTAAGAAATGGGATTCATTTGTGTCAAATATGAGACAAAAAGACATTCTTGCCACGTTAGATGTAAATAATTTCATCTTAAAGTTAAGAGAGGAAGAACTGTGAATGAAGTACAAGTTGAAGAAAGGATCCTATGTTCAGAATCCTACACTTTACTCAGTTCCGACTCCAGCTGTTTTAGGAGCACCGTTACAAACAACATTCGTGTCTAGTTCTTCTAATCCTTCCCAAACCACTGCATCAGGAACTGAAACGCTGGGGTCATCTGGAACCCAATACATAGTTCCTGAGGCCAATATTACAAAGTTGAAGACCGAGAATCTTGGTAATATCACAGTGGATGTTGCTAAGGAGCACATGGATCTTCTAGCTTTAGTTGTACAATCTTATGACGGTTTAGTTGCAGGTAAGATTGGAAATTGTCATCTTGCAAATGAAGATTACGAGCAAGTTGATGAGATGAGGTAGAAAGAATGGACATCGTGTGGGCACAAGCGAGTGCAATCAGAAGAGCTAAAAAGTTTGTCAAGAACACGGGCAAAATCTAGTTGCCACTAAAGATATGACTTTTGGTTTTGACAAAAAAAGTCATGTGCTTCAACTGTGGTGAAAAGGGGCACTTTAAATGTGAATGTGTAAGCCCAAGAAAACTAGAAATGATAACTCATTTCCTACTTTCAACCATCAAGACAAAGACATTATTGGAACTACTTCTTGAAGCAAAGAGACAAGGGCTCTAACTGCTCAAGGTGATGAAGGGCAAGATTGGTCCTTTCGATTTGTTTCTCCAGGTGAATCAAATATTGTTTTTGTCGAAGCACTAGATGATGGTTCTGCTAGTAAAGGTGAAATTATAGCTGAGCAAGCGATGTCAGATATCAAAGAAGCTGTGAACGTGGTAAATCACTTGGTTGAGGAAGAGCTCAGAGCAACAAACTTAGAATTTCCTATCAAAGAAGAGTCTGATATAGATTTGATGGCAGATACGTCTGATTCCTCACAAGTAAGTTCTAAAGACTAGCTATTTGAAAAGCATGCTTGTTCTGAATGTGACAAATTAGGAAAAGCATTGATCTGAAATTTTCTAGGTTATTAGAACACAATGATAATTTAGTAAATGATTTACAACTCTGCACTGAGGCTAATCGCATTTTAAAACAAAATGAGTGCAGTTTCAAAGAAAAGAGAGAACTTTTGGGGAAACAACTAAGGGAACTGAGATTGTTGCCTTAAATCAATCAAATGATATAAATTTTTATTTAAATTCTTTAGCAGAAATGAAAAAAGAAAAGGCAGTTTTAGAAGTCGAAGTAGATTCATTAAAATAAAAGCTGCACAGTTTGGCTAGTTCTTCTCACATAGTTCAAAATTTAGTGAAAGAATGAAATAATGGGGAAGGTTTGGGGTATAAAGTAGTTCCACCACCACATGCAATCCTTTTGAACACAAAATGTAGACCTATCAATAACAACCCAGTAAAGGATCATGTGGTGTCCACTCCTCTCGTTAGTGATCCTGATTCCAAGGGTAAATCGGTGAAATCTGTCACTACACAAAAGAATTCTACTTTGAAATCAAAAGGAAAAATGCCTGTTGAGAATTTGGATGATCAAATTGAAAAGGTTAATGTAAGTTCAGGTTCACAAACGTCTATTTTAGAACCCAAAATGACTAAACCAGTTAACCAAAAACGTGTTAATCATCAAAGTCAAGTAAACTAAAAGTTAAAGATGTTTGAAATGTTAAAGCAATTAATTTTGTTAAAGAATCTGAAACATCTAAAAGAGAACTGACAAAACCCAACCAGACACATCTCATCCCGTTTCCAAACTCAACACCACATAAAAGTCTTCCTCAATCTGTAGAAGGGAGATCATGCTACAGTTGTGGAAAACAAGGACATATCTCTTCTAATTGTCCTTATTATCAGACACCTAAAAAGAAAATTGAACTTTATGACACAAAACAAAGTTTTTCTAAAAGTAGATCTAATGCTCCACCTAAGAGTTTTAGTGAACCTAAAGTTCAAACAATAAACCAGTCGTCCGTTTACCACAAACAGGACCTACACAAAACTAGTTTATGGAAAGAAAAATCAAGTAATGTGTTGATAGTGAGGACAGAAGAAGAAGGATGTGCCCTCATCCTCTAAAGGGAAGTGGGTTGATTTCATGATGTGTGATTTCTCTAGGTCACCCAAGCCAGTTAAGGCTTGGATCCCAAATCTGAACTGATCAATTTCTTTGAATGTGCAGGGTGTCCGATACAGCGCTATCACTAATACCTGATTATTTATAGTGGGGCGTCCGGGCACATGACAGGGAATTCGTCCCTCCTTTTCAACGTCCAACAAATTAAAAGGGGACATGTATCATTTGCTAGGAACAAGGGAGGTAACATCACCGCTTAAGGCATGAAAAAGAAATGTGACGTGACTCAAGAAGACGAAAGTTCTTAGTCCGACAATTATTTTCTTAGGTTATTAGTTAGTTTCTTTTATTTTTATTTTCCTGTCTATTAAAATCCAAAAACACAAAAAGATTTTCGGTTTTAGAATTTTAGGGGGAGAATAGTTTTAGTTTAATATTTATTTACTTAAGAAAAAAACGAGAGGGGAGGGCAGATTAGCTGAAAGAAATGAAATCAAATCTGTGATTATGATTCAAAGTTTATGGAAAATGATAGTACATCGGGAACAAATTGGTTGGGACTTCAAAACTAATTTGCTCAAAATGCTGAATTCAAATTACAAGTCTAAGAAGTCTAAGCACAACTAAATAAAAATGATAGTAAAACTAGTTTGCTACTGAGGTAACATAGAGAAAGTAAACCTAGAGGTTGCCAGTTCATTATTTGATGTGTCGGTATATTCAAACTAATTTGTTCAACTTGTTGTGGGCTCTCATCTTATCTCTGGTTAACACAATCAACGCATTTCCAATAAGGGGTGACGAGCAAAATAAACGCCACAAATGTGTGCGGATGACCATAAAATTGAGCAAGCACATGGAAAAACTGCTAAAAGCAATCAAGCTAATGACTAATGTTGTTGGTGCGTTATGTGCAAAAGAAACAAATGCTCTAACAATAAGATAGGTTGTGTGCTTCTCTATTGTGCGGTGGCACTGACCTGAGGATAAGCATAACCTAAATATTCGAGAATTCATTGTTGTTTGCGCTTCTTTGTTGTGCGATGGCACTGACCTAAGGCTTAGCATCTCTTTGAAAGCTCTTAGAATAGTTTCTTCTTGTCCAATACCCGTAGATCGCTCAACAATCTCCTGAGGAATGTTGATTACCATATAAGTGTGGGATCCACAAATGCTTGTTGAAATAATTAAACCTAACTCATCATCAATGTGAGTCAAAAATCTATGTATGGATTTAAGTGGAAAAATATATTGACAATCATTGTGGCTGCAAATCTTGACAGTCAAAATCATCGTGTGCATCTTATAGCTCTAGTATGATTTCTTGAAAAGTGCTATTGACTCTCAGACAAAACACGAATCTAGCATCAAAGTGCATATTGGAGGGGTCCCAAATGATTATGATATACCTGTATGATTCCATAATGAATCTTTCTAGAAATGATCAAATTAACTAGAAGTTGTTCTGCTCTAACCCAAAACCACAAAAATATGTCTTGTTTCTCTGTTAAATTTCAAGTTGTTTTCTATTTTCTAGTCTTTTGTTGCGTAGATATCGGACTATACAACTAGATGAATTATGTGAATAACTCACTAAAAGGGGTCACGTCTGAGGTGACCAATCGGTTCCAAACTAAAAGGATCACATCTGAGGTGATCAAATGATGTTAAATTAAAAGGGTCATGTCTGAGATGACCAAAGGTCATAATGTTATATATCTAAGTTAAACATGTTAAGTGTTTGAAGGTGTATGAGTTCAAGCTCATAAGTATGAGCCAATCGCACAATTGAATCATAAGGATGAGCCAATCACACGTTTGAATCATACGTATGAGCCAGTCACATGACTGAACCATGAGTATGGGACAACTATGCGATTGGACCACAAGACTGAACCAATCGTATGAATGGATGAAGGAGTATGAGCCAGTGAGCATGCGTATGGGTCCAGTCCCACGACTGAAATTTAAAATAGTATAAATAAGGGGGTCAGTCGGTCGTAACCCTTACCACCCTTCAAAGCTCTCTGAAATCGCCCATACACACACATAATCTGCTCAAATTTCGTTTGACTGATATTACCGATTGATTGTGATCCTAACGTGTGTTCTACTCATCTACAGGTACTAGGCGACTAAAATCGATCCAAATGAACGTCTTAATCGCACCTTTAAGGATCGATTATGCTAAAACCTAGAACCGAGACTAAACCCTAAAAATAGACCACTTAAATGGACATAAAAGTTGATTCTAAGGACTTTAAGTGCTATTTAGAGTCTCTGCGGTCCAAATGAGTCTAAACACGAAGTCTAATATAAAGTTTGGACAATGATTCAAATCTAGGGTGTTCACAGTGAAGGATGCGAATGGACATGCTAATGAACTTCAGTCGCACAATTGAGCCAGGCACACGAGTGAATCAATCAGTGACTCAGTCGCATGACTGACTCAACCGCATGGTGTAGCATTCGACTAAGCTCATTCACAGGCTCAATCGCACGACTGAACTCAGCCGTAGGCTCAAACATACGACTGAACTCAATCGTACAACTAAAACTCAGTCATATGGTTCAGTCGCACAATTGAACCAGTATGATCAAAACAGTTTAAGTTCCTACTATCTTTTGTTATGCACAAATCTAATGTATATATTTCTTGTGTTACAGTAACATGGCTGATAGATGGATGATGAGCACGAAGCACAAAATCTATGCTCATTTAGATTCTACTTCACGGAATGCTTCCGAGTTTGCTGGGATTATAGCCTTTCTACGTAGATCGAGGATCTACAAGGCTATCTATGTTCCCTGCAAACCCTACCGATCAATACAGTAGGCCATCTGGCAAGGTGCTTCGGTTGATAGGTCTCTGAGCCCCACAGTATTCGGAGCTCAATCTTCAGACAAGAGATTAGGATTACTGCAATAGATCTAAGGAGACTTTTGGATCTGGGTGAGGATGGTGCCCACCCAACCAAGCTGCATCCCCTGACTGTTCAGGGATGCTTTCTAAGGATGAAGTACACTGGGGACATCAATGCAGGTGTGCTCAACAAGAGCAACTTGTGCCTCCAGTTCAAGTACTTGGCTCATGTCATCCTAAAATGCATAGGTTCAAGGAGAGGGGTATTCGATGAGATGTCTGATCAAATCCAGAATGCATACGTTGCTCTGGTACTAAACCACCCGTTCAGTTTCTCCCACATGTTATTCTCCTACATAATAAAGAACATCGAGGCCAAGGTTAAGGATGATGTTGACGAGAAGCTTCCTTTGCTGCCGAAAGAGAAGGATGATGTTGTAGTTCTGGAGGTTATGGATGACACTACATTGGGTAGGATGAAGGTCTACCGGGGGAAGCAGGTGAAGCCCCCGTCAGGAGACTATTTGGTCATTTGACCAACGAGGATTATGTGGCGCCTCCCGTAATAAGTGGCGTCACGATGACAATGATTCTGATGTCGAGCCCATAGTGGTTCCTACAAAGAAGATGATGACGATGATGACGACCTTGATGATGGTCAAGATGGTGGAGATGCTGGCCCCAGTCATTCAAGGGCCACTAACACGTCTAATATATCTCCAATACCTATTCACAGTACTGTTGCTGCTCTTGGTGGATCTAAGCATGCTGCTTTCCACCAGGACTTATTGATAGATGAAGAGAAGGTATCTGATGATGAGCCTCTAGATAGGACTGTCGGGGCCCAGGTTATTACCACTGAGAAAGGGATAGAGGCGGTCGGTGGATGCCCAGTTGGTACTGCAGGTGATGATACTGATGTCATTGATCCCACCTACACACCTGACCAGTCTACTAGCTCAAGGGAGCCTCTACAGCAAAAGGCTCTAGAAAGAAGAGGATGGCCCATCCTTATGGTAAAAAGAGTAAGAGGCCAAGATTCTCATTGATTACATCCACTACCACCACTACCACAACCACCACCACTGCCACAACCACCACCACTGCCACAACCACCACCACTGCCACAACCACCACCACTACCACAGCCACCACTACTACCACAGCCACTAATACTCCAACCATCACCCATACACCTACCTCCACCTCACCCACAATACCCAACACAATCCCACCACAATCCATTCCCATTCCTCCTCCCATCTTCACCACATCCACCACTACTACCACCACTCACCAAGCTGGTCCCTCCACCCAATCCATAGTTACATCTGGATCTACTCTACCCATGGTCGGGATAGAGGAGCAGCTGGCATGCGTCAATCGTATGGTACTAAAACTGATAGCCACTAATGATCTGAGAGCTACTCAGATCAATCAGCCGATGGCTGTAAATGTGGCTCAAGCAAAGCAAATCACTCAGCTAAGTGAGAAGAACGCGCAGTATGAGAGAGCCTTAGGCTGAGCCCACCACACACTAAAGAGTCAAAATGAGCTAGTGATGTTTTTAGTAAAGAGTATTGAAGGTCTTGAGAAGAAGAACAAAAATATTTTGCTAAAGCTAAAGGGATCCAAGAGTGAGCCTTTGAAGATTAAATATGGTGATGACGAGGATGATGAAGATGAGCAGACTGAAGATGAATCTGAGGAAGAAGATGGTATGAAGAGGGAGTAGGAGGAAGTGGAAAGGGTAAAGGAGATGATGATGAAGAGGATGATCAAACAGGTGATGCATCTGTGTCAGCCTCAAATCCATCAGCAAAGGAAAGGCGCACCAAGCGAAATCAAGATCAAGGAGCCTCCTCCTTTGCTCTTCAAGCTGAAGAGACAACAGATCAAGACAAAAGTAATGATTAGATGTTTATGTATTTGAAACTTTTGTACTTGAATTGTGTAATACAATAATGTAATTAATGAGTATTTATGTATAAATGTCTTATCTAATGATTTATGTGTGCTATGTTGAATGTTTAATCAAACAGATGAAGCTCAACAAACAGACAAATATGATGTCGCCCCCATTCAGCAAGTCAAGACTCAACTCACTATGATTCTTGATTTGCAAGGGATCGTAAGATGGTCTGTGAGCTATACTCCTGAGGAAGGAGAGATCATCCACGATCTTACAGATGAGCAGCTGGCTTATATCTTCAAATTAAATCCAGACGAAATTATCAAAGATGCTCCGGAAGTTGATGTCTTAAGTGATAAGGAGCTACAGGATGTGGATGAGATAGAGATAGAAGATGTCACAGCTGAGCACTATCCTTAGTACACTGACCCTAAGGGCAATGCTATCCCCAACTTGGGTGAAACGTTTGACAGTGCTACTTTTGATAAGTTAGAGAATAGTTGAAGTTAGTTGAAAATAATAAATATAATGGAATAGTTAATAGGAAAATAATATGTGAAGTGTGTGCATGTGAACGACGTATGGATTAGTGGAAGCAATAAAGAATAACAAATGTTAGAGGTAAAACGTGAACTTGGGCAAAGTGGATGGGAATAAGCAAGTATCGCCACCGAACCAAACCAATTTCTTGAAATAAGTTTTGTTCTTCAAATCATTTAACCTAAATAGAAAAGTGAAAAAAATAAATAAATAAACACTATAGCAACCGACAAATTGGTTTAATATATATTATTATTTCTTTGTTTATAAATTAGTAGATTAAATTTTTTTATTGGAATTTTTTTGTTATTGTATTTTCGAAATTGCAATTATTTTAATGTGATGTAATTTTTAAGAATATGTAGATTATATTTAAATATTAACACAATAATGTAAGCCTAAGTTTTTTGTTTAAATTCATTACTTTGGATCATTTTTTTCTAAAAACTGGATGCGCAAATGATAAAATAAAAAAAACCAAACCGAAACTAAACAAAAACCAAGTGAAAACGAAAATCAAAAACTGAAAAAACCAAAACTGAACGGTTTCAAAAACCTAGAAACTGACATATCGGATTTTGGTTTTGGTTTTACGCTAAAAGCGAACCAAACCGACCCATGCTCACCTCTAACTAAAACTAACTAATTCTTCCTTAGCCCCATGTTCTTAGTATCAAATCAAGACAAAAGCTTTGAGTCGGATCCATGAACTCAGTAAAATTTATAGTTCAAGTGAATACAATACTCTATAAATGTATGTTTGCATATTATTAATCCTAAAAAATACATTATAATTTACTGAAAAGCAATATACTATGATTTAGGGCATATTATATAAGAGAATAATTTTGACGAAGTTTCCTATATCCATTATTCGTCATGGCGCTTGTGTCTTATCATTTATCAATCACAACGATTGTGTTCGTATCTTTCATCTATTTGTTTTACTCATCATTGACTTTTATAGAGGTTTTCATGGTATTCTTGTTGTTTTACTTTTCACATTCAAGTAACAATACAAAGATTCTTTATATATTGGCTGAATAATCAAGAATGATGATGTATGATGGTACATAGCGATCGAATGTGTAAATCGGACCACAATACTAACAAACAATCAAGGAAAGATTATAGTGGCCGGCTCAAGGCTTTTTTAAAAACTAAGACAAAAATAAAATTTGAGGTCTTTCTAAACTTTATCGTTAAGTTCTTATATTTTATCTGGGCTCGAGAACAATAGTAATAAACTAAAAGCTTTTAAATCACTTCATATTCGGTCAAAGTAATACCTTAACAAATTGTAATAATTAATTAACTAGCAGTTCAAAGATTTAAAGTGACGATTAATCAAATTTAAACAAATCCTAAGTCCTAAATGGGTTCCTAAGTCAATTATTTTAAACCACAATTTTTGAATTTACACAATAACCGAATTTCAAAATCAATTAATTAAACTAAAGCAAAAATTACTAAATAAATCTCAAATCATAGCAATTTCAAACTAAATTAACACATGAAACATGCAAAGGGCAAATTTCTAAATCAACGAATAAAAACTAATGTGGAGCCTTGGAGGCTAGTGAAATTGACGAATCAAACGTGAACAGTTGAACTAACCTTAGCCTCAGCTGGCCCTGACATGAAATAATGAAATCGTGATTTGTAACTCGAAACTAAGATGAAATTGATAGTGACTACATAAATCACCTCCCATCGACTCAATGATTTTTGAAATTGATGATGAAATATGTAGTGGATGCACTCGGATGATAAAACCAATGTTAAAACTGATGATCAACTACACTGATAATGATTTTGAATCACATGATGGATCGAATATCAAATGAAGATCGAGATTTCGATGATGATTTTGAATGATGGTTTAGATTTGAGAAAACGCCGGTTGAACTTTATGTTCCGGTTCCCGGCTTCAATTAATATTACTTTTCTATGGACTATTATTCTTCAGGATTTTGGTGTCCTAATAGGACGTGATGATGTAAGACATGAGCCTGTTTTCTTATACGATGGGACGCACATGCCTATGTGACAAATGCATGCATAAAAACGTCTATCATATATTTGCACATATAAAACTTGACTACAAGCTTTTGTAAAATCAAACTCAAAAGTTTCATTAAAGTTCAAACAACAGTTGTTAAGGTACTAAATCAACTCACAAGCAATTTTAATATAAAAAGAGAATACCAACAAAAGTTTCTGCTCAGGACAATACAACACTCTTCAACTAACTCATATTCTTAATCGATTAACACAAGATCAAACCCGACTTCACCTATGGCGCTTTGAGCGAATTGGCGACATCGATGACAAATCGGTATCTCACATCAGATTTCAAGATGCGGTCCATAGCGGTGTTCACATAATCTATGGGAATCAGCTCAATATCTGCAGTTACACCGTGTTTGGCTGCAAAATCAAGCATTTCTTGAGTCTCTTTTAGCCCTCCGATCGCGCTACCAGCAAGGATCTTCCTCCCTGTATAATGCAGATTCAATCAAGTTATAAACATAATGCAGCCACCTCAAGAAACCATACATACGCCTTGACGAAACAACACTAACCCATGATTAAAGAAAATGCTGCTATCTCTAGCGGCTTCTCGGTGCACCCACAAGAACAAGCTTCCCATCCGGTTTGAGCACGCTCAGCAATGGCGCGATGGGGTGAGTCGCAGAGACGGTGTCAATTATACCATCCAATGTACCTACTGCAGACTGATTACAACAACAATAAACCAGATAATTAATCCTTCAAATCACAAATCAACAAAAATGTACCACTAAATCTTGAATTAATATAATAATATCCTACCTTCATCTGTTCAGGGTCTTTGCTGACTATGAATGGTCAGCTTTGAGTCCTGCAAGTGCCTCTTGCTTCTTAGCCACAGTGGTACTGAACACCGTAACCTCAGCCCCAAACGCCTTAGCGAACTTGACTGCAACATGACCGAGCCCACCAGACCAACCACACCCACCTTCACGCCAGGCTTGTCTAGACCAAAGTGTCTGAGTGGGCTGTAAGTTGTGATCCCAGCACACAACAACGGTGCACCCGAGTGAAGGGGCAAGTTCTCGGGCCAATTGAGCACGAAATGCTCATCGGCCACCATGTGGTCCGAGTACCCACCGTAGGTACGCATGCCATCATGGTACGGAAAACCGTAGGTTAGAATCTGTTTCGGACAGTAGTTTTCGAGATCGTTAGCACAGCTTTGACATGATCTGCATGATCCCACCAAGCATCCAACACCTACTTTGTCCCCAACTTTGAATTTCTCTACTTTGCTTCCTACTTCTGTCACCACACCCACAATCTCATGCCTACATTAATCACCATTAAACTAAAATAAATCACCCAAACGAATTCGAATTGCATCGTTTTGTAACAGCCAACTCATACACCCTCTAATCCAACGCCTAAATCTATACTTTTTATCAACTTAATTGCACATACCAACACAACAACAGTCAAAATTGAAAGCTCTTCACAACATAACATGCAATGACAGCAAATGGGTATTAACGAAATCAGTTGAAAAACCCTAAAATCAAAAGAAATCGATTGAAACATACCCAGGAACCACAGGGTAAGTAGTCATGCCCCATTCGTTCTTAACAAAATGAAGATCAGAATGACAGATTCCACAATACAAAACCTTGAACCTCACGTCTTTTTCACTAGTAGCCCTGTTAAACCATCATCAATAGCAACAGATAATCCATTAATTCTCCTCAATATCTACTGAATTATAGAGATGAATTAACACAAGCATGATCAAAAACCAAAAGGGTACCTTCGGGAGAAGGTGAGAGGAGAAAGGACTCCGGAAGTGTCACGAGCAGCATAACCGTAGGCCTTAATTGGGTGTTCAGATTCAGGTGATTTCGCCATAGATGATCTGATGAAGCTTCTGGAGAAGAGAAAGATGTTGTAGAATGGAGATGATGGTGTTTGTTGGTGGTATAAATAGAGTTTGAAGTGGAGAAAAGTGACATAGGCAGTGGCGTTAGCATATTAGCAAATGTTGCTATGTGACATAGGCCGTGGCGTTACATGAGCCGTGTGTTCATTTTTACTACTTTTAGGAAAATAAATTAATTGTTTTTGTTACGTTAGTAAAGTAATCATAGATGGGTTATAAAACAACATTTATTTAATAATATATTAGATTCCAGTGTAATTACCATTGAGGGTAAGGTTTTAGTCTTTTAGAAAGGTAAAAATCCGACCTTAAATGAAACGATTCATATTTTATTTATATGGTTACATAAGTAAAAATACATATATCATCATGATAATATTTGGAGTATTAAAATAATTATGATGTTTTGAAAAGAACTAAATATATATAACACTCAAATCATAACTTTTGACCGCGTGTTTGAGGCATGGTTTCAAATAAAGCTGTATCAAAATGTATATAGAAGTCATCACGTTGTAATGCACATTTAAGATTTCCAGAAACGTTACTTATTCACCTATATATTAAAGTATATATAATAATAGATTGTGTTATAAAACAACATTTTATAGTATATTAGATGCCAATGTAATTACGATTGATGTTAGCATCAAAACCTCTTAGCACACCTAAAGGTAAAAATTCGACCTTCAAATAAATTAAAAATGTAATTACTCAAGACAACCTTCTTCTTAAAACTTTTAGTTTAAGTTTAGTCGATTTCAAACCAACTCAATTTTATGTTGGTGTTATTGGATAAAAAAGATAAAAACGTATAAGTGTAGGAGAAAAATAAGAAAAGAAGTCCTAAACATAAATTGATAGCTATAAGTTAGGATGCATTTAATCTTGCTCATATTTTATGAACCACCTTTGTACTTTAATATCCATTGCATTAAACCAAATAAACCGGGTAGCTAGAATGTACAACTAAATATAAAGCAGATAAGTATGAAAGAAACAAAAACCAAAAAAAGTGACAAGCTATACAACCTAACTAGGACACATTCATACTTGAATTTAAAATCATAAAAACAGAGAATTTATTATATCACAATTATAAAAGTCAGTGTTGTTAGTTAAATAAGTTAAGTCATTTATTACTAACTAATATATAAAACTTAATTTGGCTGGATAGTAAGCACATGTGTAATGCAGGCAAGTGTATAAAACTTGATTTGAGTGTTATATATATTTCGATAATTCTCACCTGAATTATAATTTGGAACTAAATATATAACACTCAAACCATAACTTTTGAAAAGGACATAATTCTCACCCGAATTATAATTTGGAACTAAAATCTGACCTTGTTGCTTTCCCGGATCCTTAGAACCACTTGGACTAGCATCATTCTTGCCTTTACCAACCCAAAATCCTTCTTGAAATGACCAGGTTTGCCACACTTTCAACATGCTAACTTTGTCTTCTTGTTGAGGCCTTTGTTGTTGTTGTTACCTTTAATCTTTCGTTTTCCTTTAAACTTGTTGGCATTTTTTGATGATTCACCTTCATCCATCATGTTCACTTGTGAAGGTCCAGTTATGTTTTTGTCCTTAACTTTGTCACCCTCTTTAGCCCTTAGAGACTCTTTAATTCTGAAATGACTACCAAGTTGAACCAGACTCAATTCCTCCTTCTTATGTTTTAAAGTATGTTTGAAATCTTTCCAAGAAGGAGGCAATTTATCAATAATAGTAGAAACCGAGATGCATTCATCCATCTTCATATCATGTTGAACAAACTGTCCCAGAATCCTTAAAAGTTTATTATATTGTTCCATGATAGGCCTTGAATCCACTTCTTGTAATTTATAAAATTACTAACCAGAAATTTCTTACTTGAAAAATCTTCTGTCATATATTTGGCTTCAAGGGAATCTCACAGTTCTTTTGTAGATTCAACATTTTGATAGATATCAAACAAGGAATCATATACACCGTTTAAGATGTGACCACGACAAATTCTAATCTGTTCCAGAGTCTCGTTTTCCATCAATTCTGGCATGGGGGTACTTAGAACATACACAACCTTTAGAGTGGTTAACAGAAAATGCATCTTCTTCTACCATCTTCGAAAGTTTTGTCCTTCAAACTTGTCAAGTTTTACGAATTTGCTTGTCATGTCTTTCACAGAATCTCCATCTGTCATCTTCAACAGTATATAATTTCGATCTTTGTATATAACTTGAAATCAAACTTGGATAATTTGAGAGTCGTGAAGATCATTTTCAGATCGAAATTATTCAGTGGTTCACCCGAATAAATCAATCGGATACAACTCAGATGAGATCAAGAATTCATATGTTGTGTTGAGTGAACTTTCTTGAACCAAAAAAAGAATAAGAATTCGAGAATGAACATATGACCAACATTCCTCATCTCATTCGGGTTTTGAGGGAAAAAACGGGAAAAACTGCCATTTGATAGTTTCATCAAATTTACTTTTATTTTAAATAACCATTAAATTACGTATTTTCCACTCGAATTTCACATGTGAAATTCTGGAAAATCGATTCGAAATGCATTTTTAATGATGTCATTTTTACCAGGGGCTCTGCCCCTTGTACCTCACCAGGTGCTACCGCCCCTTGGACCCCGCTACCAGGGGCGCTGCCCCCGGACCCCCGCCAAGAGGGCGTTGCCCCCTTGGAACCCCCATTGCTTAGGGGGTCGCTCCTAAAAAGGTTTTATTATTGAAGATCATAATACACTCAAACAAGCATGCACTTCGCACCTCCTAACTTGTTTGATGGATATTATGATCACATTGGTCATTAGTCAATCCAATTACACTAAAGTATCTAACAGCAAGTCGCGAAGGATGCATCTCTACCCTTAGCTGCTCACGTCTATACTTTTTTTTCAAAATGATTTTGTATTATTCAATGTTTACACTGGCGGGACCGGTGAAGGGGGTCACTTACAACACAACAACACAAAGAGAACATTAACCAAAACTTAATCAAACAGTGAACTGGATTAACCACAAGTGAGACACTAAGAACACAAGTAATGTAAGAGACAGAACACAAGAGCACAAGTATATGGTTTTCAAAAATTCAGTATATTGCTTTCTCTATGTTCTATTAGAAGTGTTATAAAGCATAAAAGAAATATACAAGAACATGAGATACTTATACTACATCCTATAGCCGGCCATACTATGAAAGCCAGCTGGATACAATTGACCAGACTCAAAGCAAAATCAATTGTAGAGTCAAAAGGTAGATTGCCTTTTGACTAGTGACTATGACATGCCATAGCTCACATCCTTATCTATTACAAAAAGGATAAAGTACATGAAGTAGAAAGTTACAGGCTCAAGACCTCAATGTAGAGTTACCAAAAGCATGGACCTTTTCACCAACTCATACAAGTTGGTGACTTTATAGAGATGTAGTGGAAAGGTGTCCAGCTTTATGGAAAAGTACATCAGATAAAGCATGTTACTAAAAGTCTTTGAAAGAAATCTGTCTTTAAGTGTGGAGCTTCGGAAGACTTTGTCTTTAAAGCTTCGGAAGACTTCATCTTTGGCTTCGGAAGATATTGGTATTGGCTTCGAAAGATTTCACACTTAGAATATTTCTGTTGCATGTGTGAAACTTCCGAAGCATTCTTCTTCAGTACTTGTGCATCATGCATGCAGAAAGAATTTGGTTGCTTCAGCTCTATACATATTCTCTACAAACTCCCCCTAGGTTGATGCTACCAAAACTCTTGAAGACTTCAGATATCAACAGTCCTCATAAGGATGACAACCAGCCCTTTCTTCATAAGATGATTAGGATCCTTCAGACTGTCAAAGTATCTTCTCATGTCAAAGAGATCATGCAAAGGTAACTGAAACATGTCTTGCCAAGTGTAGACATTCTCAATGCCATGGTCTCTAATGACATGCCACCTTTCTGGTTTTGTAGTGTATGTCCAGGACAGGATGTGTCTTTCTGATGCAAGAGGAGCTATTAGAATGGGAGATGATGGAGCATCCTCTAGCTGCAGATCATTAGGATGTTCTAACTCATCCTAAGGTTTAGAAAAGGATGCAGTCTTCTTTTTCTTCTTCTTTGGCTTTGTTTAGAAGCCATCCTTTTCTTTCTCTTTACAACTTTTAACTGAGAAGACTGGCCTGTAGTACCAGATTGATCTTCATTGTCTTTCTCAATTGGGTCTTCTACTCTCATAGGTTCAGATTAAGAGTGAGTCTGACCCTGTTGTGGATCAGAAGATGAAGCTTGCTGAGATTCAGCGGGAGGTCTAGGTTGTGATGTCTCTAGTTGTTCAACCTTAACCTCCACTTCAGGTGGGGCTTGACTTACAGGGGAATGTAAGTCAACCAGCTCTCCACTCTTGATCTTCTGCTTGATCACCCTGATATGCCCTTCCATAGTGGATAGAGACATGGGGCCAAGTCTCCTTCCAGAGAATCCATACAACTTCAAGAAGCTCATCATCCTCTGCCTGTCAGCAGATTTCTTCATGCTTTTGTGGATGATGGCTCTTTACTTAGCAGCTTCTTCCCTCAGCTTTCTTTTAGTTGTCTTTCTTTCTCTAACTATCTCAAGTTCAAGCTGTTTGAGATACTCAAAATCAACATAGTCATAAGACAAGGGAAGAAGTGCTTCTGCCTGATAGAGGCATGTGGCACTCAGGTAGTTGATTATCTTGATCCTTTCTTCTTCTTTATCTACCTGAGGTTCTTGTTGAACCACATCCTTATATGCAGGGCTTTCTTGAACTGGGGAGAGGGTAGGCACATGCTTGTACAATCTTTTCTTTCTTCTGTCTTTTTTGATTTGTACTAGAAGCTCTGCATCTTCTGCCTCCTTCTTCTCCCTTGACCTTTCTAGGTCAACCAGTTCATTTAACTCTTCAAAGTGGAGAGAGATGACATTGTCTATATCATAGTTCCTTATCTGCAGATAGTTTATCCTAACTGCCCTTAACTCATCATTCTGAGTCTCTTGTCTGGGGGCAACCCTGATTGCAGTCTCCATGAGTCTAGTAGACCCAAAAGAGGAACCTTCTCCCATCAGCTTCCTTTTCCTCTCTCTCTTCTCCTCCTCAATCTCCTCAGATGTCATCTTTCTTTTCCCTTTGTCACTCACAGACCTTTGTAACTCAGGGTGGAGAGAGCTTTGGCCTTCATTACTTGATGCAGCTTCTAAGCTTTGGCCAGAGAGAGGTTTAGAATCACCTTCACCGCCAGGTGTCTCAAAAAGGGCATTGATCTCTGCAACAGTTGTTGGTGATAAGACTGGGCTCTCATGTTCTGTCATTGGGCCTTCAGTCAAGGATTCCCCTATGAAGCTAATCTTAGGGTATGCCTCAACATCCAGTTGACCAATGACATTACCTGATTCCCACAGTCTTCTTCTTAGGCTGACCCTCTGTAGTGATCCTGTCTTGGATTTTTTGGGCCAACTTGTCAGCTTGTCTTGATTAGCTTGGATTGACAAGTTGCATGTTGACTAAATCTAGACTGTCATAATAGTTCAGGGTCTGAAAATTGAAGATCTCTTGCTATCCTTGAACCTTTATGATGATTAGGGCTCTCCTATTGCTGCCATACCTCCACCTAATGATGTGATTGAAAGATGGTGGAGATGACATGGCCCTTGGTATCCCTTCCTCAAACAGACTATGTATTAAGGAGTCTATTGAGTCCATATCAATATGAACTTGAGGAAGTTGTTGAGTAGGCACAATTACAAGTGAGGATGGTGAGTCCTCAATGTCCATACTCCCATAGGAACTCCCAAGTTCTGTGGCAGTGATGGCTTTCTCCTCCTTTTTGGTAGCATCACCCACTTGCATAGGTGAGCTAGGAGTTAGGTCAACCACCTCCACAGGTTCTTTTTTTCCTGATTGAGGTCCTCTTAAAGGTCTCCCAGTTAATTGTTCCTTAAGATATGAAATCTTATGTTGCTGATCATTGACCCTGTTCTGCAAGGTAGTCACTTGAGATTCAAGGTGACAACTTTGGAGTCTAAATAGGTGCATGTTTGAGACAGTCTTTGCACTTTTAGTCTTAAATTCCCCTCATCTTTATCAGAAGAATCATTGGGGGATGAGATGATTGGACCAAAGTCCTCACTCTCACCACCAGCTTCAGGTTCTTGGCTGCTGGATTTCCTCTGGTCACTGGCAATCTCAGTTGAGATATCAGTGGGCTGAGTTGCCATGGTTGAGGTCTTAATGATGTAATCACTTTCAAAAGTGAAAGCCTTTTCCATATGGACATCCTGAACAGGTTCAGAAGTGTCCACCTTAGTTGTAGGTGACTGATGTGGGCTAGAAGTAGGAGACTCAGGAGCACTAATCTCTCTTTGAGTAGGGGAAAAGAAAAGAGAATCATGGTACTCACTGAAACCTAAATCTTCATCAATATAGAAGTCAAGGTTGGGGATAGGTTGATTGAGATCTAAAGGCTGGGGATGGTAACGGTCTCCTGAAGGTTGATCACCTGAGTGTTGAGACTCAGAGTGATGGCTTAAGGCGGTTTTGGAGAGGTGGCTAATGAGCTCATCAGGCTGAGCATTAGCAGTTGGGATAATGAGCTCAAATATGTCCTTCATTAGCTTCTCAAAGTCTTTGCAGAGCTTTGGATTAGTTAAACCAAAGATGATGTCATCCACATATACTTGAACTAGCAATATGTCAATTCCCTGTCCTTTGATGAAGAGGGTTCCATCTATAGTACCTCTCCTGTATCCATGTTTGCAAAGATACTCAGATAGTGTCTCATACCACTTCCTGGGTGCCTGATGCAGCTCATAAAGAGCTTTGTCAAGCTTGTAGACATAATCAGGATAATCAGGATCTACAAAACCAGGTGGTTGTTTGACATACACCTCCTGATCAATTACTCCATAGACAAAAGCATACTTCATATCAAGTTGAAAGACCTTGAAGTTCTTGGATGCAGCAAATGACAGGAATATCCTAATAGCTTCCAGTCTTGCTATAGGAGCAAAGACATATGTATAGTCAACTCCTTCTTCTTGAGTATATCCTTGAACAACTAGTTTAGCTTTGTTCTTGATGATAATGCCTCTATCATCCTTCGTGTTCCTAAACACCCATTTGGTTCCAATGGTAGTCTTCCCATGAGGAAGAGGACAAAGGTTCCAAACTTTCTGTCTTTTGAATTGAAGCAGCTCCTCTTGCATAGTTTCAACCCAACTTCCATCCTTTAGAGCCTCATCAACTTTCTTTGGCTTTATCTGGGATAAGAAACAAGAGTGGAGACAAACATTTGCTTTATGGGTTTGTCCTTTTGTTCTTACCCCTGTGACAACATCTCCAATGATGTTTGTGGTGGGGTGGGACTTGTGGATCCTTAGTTGAGGGATCACAACAAGTTGTTGAGAAGGATCTAAATTAGAGAAATTTAGATCTGGCATAGAAGTTTCACCCACCACATCAGCACACTTATCAAGAATGACTTGATCTAAGGCGTGTGTGACATCATTGATGTTGTCACCTATGGAGTGGTTATCAGCATCAAGAAAGTCTTGATAACTTTCACCACTACCATCATTGTCTTCTATAGTTGAAGCATCTGTATCTGGTTGTGGAGTCTCTGAGCTGGAATTTGAAGGCATACCAGATGTATCAACTGAGTTTGTCATTGTGGTGCTGATAGAAACCTCATTTGTAGAAGTAGTTCCAACTGGAGTTGAAGATGTGTTACTTGAAGGTCTTCTCAGCTCAAATCTTGGATCAGGATCACCAGTATTTAAATTTTCTGTAGATCCTGAAACAGTCTCACCAGATTTGTTAAAATAGTTGGTAACTAAATCAAGATCAAAGAGCCAATCAGGACCAGAACCAGCTACACAAGGTGTGTGTTCATTGAAAGTCACATTGGCTGACTCCTAAACAATTCTAGTTCTAAGATTGTATACTCTGTAAGCCTTAGCTTGGGAAGAGTATCCAATGAAGGGTCCATCATCTGATTTCTCAAAAAATTTGGCAATTTGATCCTTGCTATTCAAGATGGTGCAAGAACATCCAAATGACCTGAGAAAACCAATGAAAGGTTTCCTCTTATGCCAAAGTTCATAAGAAGTCTTTCCATGAATCTTAACTACTAAAACTCTGTTCTACACATAGCAGGCAGTGTTGACTGCCTCTGCCCAGAAGGTGATGGGCAGCTTAGAGTCAGACAACATGGTTCTTGCAGCTTCAATCGGTGTCCTGTTTCTCCTTTTAGCAACACCATTTTGCTTAGAAGTCCTGAGAGCACTGTATTGTCTTGTAATACCTTTTTCATCACAGAAGGCATCAAGGATTTGGTTCTTGAATTCAGTTCCCTGATCACATCTTATGATTTTGACCTTGTGATCAGATTGATTCTCAATCTTCAAGATGAAACTCTTCAGAATCTCAGGAGTCTCGTCATTAGTTCTAAGGAAAAAGACCCAAATAAATCTTGTAAAGTCATCTGTGATAAGTGGACTCGAGGGGACCTATTGAAAGATCTAACCTCCGGCCACTTACACCCGTTTTCTTCAATTATTGTGTTGACTTTGGCGCCCTTTTGCCTCAGCCCACAAGAAATGACGTAAGTAGTAGTGCGGGTAGAAAAGGCTTCTTTTTTCGGCTCCCATCCCCCGAACTGTCTCACGAAGAGACGAATACTAAACAGTAAGAGGTCCTTCCTAGACTCATTACACTGGTGGGGTCAAAGAGATCCATATATAACAAGTGTAGGGGTGTAGTGATGGAGTTCCTTTCCTTAGGCTTGTGAGATACCTTATGTTGCTTCCCTTTCAGGCATGCAACACAATGGTCATCACTTGTAAACTCTTTCTTTGGCATTCCAGTTACCAAATCATTCTTAATAAGTTTATTCATGTTTTTAAAGTTTACATGGCATATTCTTTTATGCCCTAGGAAAGACTCATCACTATTTGCTTTAGACAGAAAGCACGAAACTTCTCCAGAGGGAGATGTTTCTTGCAAATCCATCTTGTACATGTTCCCTTTCCTGGGGGCTCTAAGCAGAATATGCTTATAAGTAATGACCACCCCGGGCTTGAGAACAATGCACTCATGCTCAATAAAAAGCATGTTATGACTCTGATCACAAAATTGGGATACATTCAGAAGATTGTACCCAAGCTCCATGAAAATGTTTACCTCTTCAATGCTAAGCTTACCATTTATGACCTTGCCCCTTTCAGAAATGTAACCACCTTCATCTCCTCCAAAAGCAACTGGTCCTCCATTAATCCTTTCAAAGTTCTGGAGTAGTGACCTATTTCTTGTTATGTGCCTGGAACAACCACTATCAATGATCCAGACATTTTTGTTTGTCTTCACCTGTCCCTGCACAAATAAAATGATTAGTTACATTTGGAAACCCAAGCCTTACTTATCTTGGGCTCATTAAGAGAAACAGAAGGTAATGCAACAATAATAGATCCTATGGTTGTGCTAAGAGGATCTTGAGCTGTTGTTGATGGAGAACTTTCAGTCACTTGGTCTTTCTTAGACTTCCACACCACCTTTGGAGTCTTGGACTTGACCTTTAATACTTCGGAAGATTTTGATACTTCGGAAGTTTTGATGTCTGATCCTTCGGAAGATTCTACAGACACTGCAACAGACTTCAGTGCTTCAGAAGTATTCCTTCCTTCCGAGACGAACTTTTCTTCCGAAGGCAATTTTCCACTTGCCTTCTTCTTAGATTTGGAGCTTTCGAAGGAAACCGATTTTCCTTCCGAAGCCTGAATCTTCTTAGAACTCTTGGAAGTCTTTGGTTTGATCATGTGAAGAGTACCCTTAGGATTGTATGGACAATCCTTAGCAAGATGAGCAGTACTCTCACAAATAACACACTCTATTTTCTTCTTCCCAAGAGCCTTTTGCTGGGAGTAAGACTGACTTTGGTCACATCCCTTCTCCACCCTCATCTTTACAGATGTTGAGACAGTCCTTTTGGGCTGGGGATTGTTCTTGGAGTTTGATGGTCCAGGCTGTGTAGCAGTGGTACACAACAGATCAGTCTTCTTCTTGGTACTGAGATGATTTAAACATGAACCAAAACTCTTAGTAGAAGAGTTTAGGTTGATGTCTTGTTGATACATATGTACCTAGTTTACAATCTTAATATAATATGTCTGTCATGTCCTAAATGTAAATGAAATATATGAGTTGAATGAAACAGAATATGTAATTTATAATCTTAATGTTAAATGTTTCAGTGTATGTTTCAATGTTTATTATTTATTAACACATATTGAACCAACTATATAGGTTTGTGGTTGTTTGAATAGATCTTAGTCAAATAATGATTGAGAAACATATTCAAACTTAGTCGTTTGAAGTTTTCATGCGAATGGACCATGCTCATGGACCATACACATGAATACTTCATGTTAATGGACCAGTCGCACGACTGAACCAGGAGACTAGATCAATCGCACGACCGAGACACACGGATGACTCAGTCGCAGGACTGAACCTTCAGTCATGTGATTGACTTAGTCGTATGCTTTAGTCGCACGTCTGAACCATACTAATGGTCCAGTCGTACAATTGACTAACCCGAACCTATAAATACCACTTAATTCATGGAAAAGCGGAACACTTTCAATATTTCGACTCCTACTCGTACCCTAGCCGTCTAGAGACCTTAGAGACCCTGTTCCAAGTTCATAGATCGCACAGAATCATATTGCAATCATTCTTAACGTTTAGATTCATTCTAAGATCGGTTCTACGTGCGTTCTCACTGATTGGATCACCAATCAAATAGGATTCCGCACTATTTGAGTTGGTATACACGTAAATCAATTAGTACTCTATACCGAAAACGGTCCTAACATGTCTTCAGTCTTTACTACTTCAAACCCTGCAGAGACAAACACTTGTTTATGCTTGGAGTCAAAAGTAGCCTTGATCTCTTGAGCCTTCCTTGTTTCCCTTTTACTCTTTCTGATCAAGTTCTTCCTCATTGACTTGGTCATCACAGTCTTCTTCTTCTCCTCAGAAGGATAGTGGCCTTTCTTAGAATCCTCCTCTTCACTCTTCTCATAGGAATTCTTCACTATCACTTCTTCATCCTCTTCACTCAAAAGATCTATGAGTGGAAGCTCATCTTCACAAGTTCCACACCTAGGAGGTCTTATAGACAAGATTGTGTGTGGAGGAGCTATCTCATTTGATCCTAGTCCCTATTTGTTTTGATAGCACACTTTGTTGTGGAGGGATGAGGATATCATGTTCTTGAAGGTCTTTTCTTCAAGAACACACTTGTCTGCCCTGGCTTTGCTGATCACAAGCTCAGCCTGGCACTCAGTTAACTTGGTTATGAGATCCTTGATTTGAGTCCTAAAATCTATATGCTCATCTTTTAGAACTGAAATTGTTTTCTCTAAGTCCTCTATCTTCAGTTTATAATCATTTTCAGACTTTCTAAAATCAGCTTTTAAAATATTTAAGGACTCAAGATTAGATCTCATCTCTAAGTTATAAGACCTGTATCTATTTACTTTAGCAATGCATTCAGGGGTACAAAGATGTTCCAATACCTTGGCTTCATCATGATTTGCCATCAGTGCTTGGGTTGGAGCAGCATCCTCCACCTAAAAGCTCCAATCAAAGCTTCCTTCTTCAACAGCATTAGCAGCCTGCTGCTTTGGCTTCTCATTCTGGGGAGATTTGTTAGTGTAGTTAGGTCTGGACTGTGTTTGGCCACCATTTGTTCTAGGTGCCTTACACTCCCTAGCAAAGTGGCCTATCAAGTTACAGTTGTAACACTTGACTTTGCCTTTGTCCAGGCCAAACTTTCCACTGGTTGCATTGCTTGGAAACTTCCTTCCAGTTCGCTTGTAGAACTTCTTGGCTCTGTAAGTGAGAAGAGCCATCTGCTGGACTATCTCCATGTACTCCAGATCATCTGGATGGATACAGTCCAGGTCTTCAAGAGTGAACAGAAAGCTGCCACAACTTTCATCAGAAGACACAAATGCTTGAGAAGAGCTTGTCTCTTGGAATGGGCTTCCTTGAGTGTAGTTCTCCCTTGAAGGTGATGAAAGGAACCTTGGTGAGTTGTCAGGGTAGCATATGAGATGATGTTGGGGTTCTATGCTATCCCTTTCAACCACATGCAGGGCTGAACCCATTTGATTATTGGAGTTGCCAGATGAACCTTGCATGTTTATCTCCATCTAGTAGCCACTGAGAATCCCATATAACTTTGTTAGAGTAAGAGTTTTTAGATTCTCCGTCCTCTTGATCACCACATAGTAGTGTGTCCACTACCCAGGAAGTGAGAACATGAACTTCCTTACAATGTCCCTGTTCTCAAGAGGAACTCCTCCATGCACAAGGGTATCCACAATCTCAACATACCTGAAGTATTACTGAGTCATGGTTAACCTGTTTTGAAGGTGAAGTTTTCAAACTGCTGCTTCAAGAGATCCTTCTTATTCTCCTTGGCTTCAGAGGAACCCTCATACATCAGTTTCAGTGCATCCCACAGCTTCTTGGCTGTTTTGCACTTCTTGAAACCTCTGTATATAGAGTTTGGAAGAGCAGTCTGAAGAGCTGTCATGGCTTTTCTATCAATATACTCTCTTCCTATCTTCATCAGATTAGTTTGCCATAGCCTTGGGGATCATACCTGCATCAGTAGCAGAGGGGGTGCTAGGTATGTAAGGTCCATTCTCAACAGACTCCCACATTCTTGAGTCTAGAGACCTAATGAAACCTTCCATTCTCAGGCACTAGGTATCAAAGTAATCAAGAGTGATCAGTGGGGACTTGTTCATGGTTCCAGTTTCCATATCAGTCTTGGAAATGGCTGCCATTTGAAAAGTTTAGTATTTGTGTGTGTGAGGGATCTTAAGATGATGAGATCTTATATCAAGAGCCTGGAAAGCTCTGATACCAAATGCAGGACCGGTGAAAGGGGTCACTTACAACACAACAACACAAAGAGGAGATTAACCAAAACTTAATCAAACAGTAAACTGGATTAACCATAAGTGAGACACTAAGAACACAAGTAATGTAAGAGACAGAACACAAGAGCACACGAGCACAAGAGCACAAGTATATGGTTTTCAAGAATGCAGTATATTGCTTTCTGTATGTTCTATTAGAAGTGTTACAAAGCATAAAAGAAAGATACACGAACATGAGATACTTACACTACATCCTACAGCCGACCATACTATGAAAGCCAGCTGGATACAATTGACCAGACTCAATACAAAATCAATTGTAGAGTCAAAAGGCAGATTGTCTTTTGACTAGTGACTATAACATGCCATAGCTCACATCCTTATCTATTACAAAAAGGATAAAGTACATGAAGTAGAAAGTTACAGACTCAATACCTTAATGTACAGTTATCAAAAGCATGGACCTTTTAACCAACTCATGCTAGTTGGTGACTTTACAGAGATGCAGTGGAAAGGTGTCCAGCTTTATGGAAAAGTACATCAGATAAAGCATGTTACTAAAAGTATTCGAAAGAAATCTGTCTTCAAGTGTGGAGCTTCAGAAGACTTTGTATTTGAAGCTTCGGAAGACTTCATCTTTGGCTTCGGAAGATATTGGTTTTGGCTTCGGAAGATATTGGTTTTGGCTTCGGAAGATTTCACACTTAGAATATTTTTGTTGCATGTGTGAAACTTCTGAAACTTTGTATTTGAAGCTTCGGAAGACTTCAGTACTTGTGCAGCATGCATGGAGAAAAACTTTAGTTGCTTAAGGTTCTATACATATTCTCTACAACACCATTACAATATACTTATATTTATCTACATATCATTATAAATTAAATATGCTTCATTACTAATATCAGTGGCCAATGAAAAGCCATCGACTTAGTATCAATAAAATTGGCGGTGCAGTTGGTTAAATATCTCACATTTGCGCTAAGTCATGTTGATTCAATCTGTCTAGGCTATGTTATAAATTTTTCCTAGTTTTTAATTTCTTTTTTTTCTGTATATAACTTTTCCATTTATGTTTTTTAAATTATCAATCCACAACATACTAGATATAATATTATTGTTTTTTATGTATGTTTTGATTTCAAAAACCAAGTTATTGTAATTTCATATGTTTTTTCTATATAGTTAATTATGTTAACGTTAATGTCACAACGAACGTAAAAAAACACACACATATTTAATTTGTTAGTTGGATAATATTTGCCAACTGATTTCTGCCTTATGGGGGGACCTACTCTTTACCCACACACATATATAGGTGAACTTTAATATCATCCACTAGCTAGCTTGGCTACTAAGGTCTAAATATTATTAAAAAGTTACCGATGACGCACAGAGAGCTGTTGCAAACTTGACAAACGGGACCAAACCCCCGACCACAAGTACATCTATACTCGAAGAGAAGAGGAAGAGGTTAGTTTAATTATATAAGGGGCTTGGGTGGACCAAGAAGTTGAAGTTTGGAACGTTGCATATGAAAATCGGAGTTATTAATTATGTTAAAAAGGTTTAAGATAATTATTAATATTACTAACCAATGATTATTAGCTCAAGTGGTTAAGATTATGTAACCAAGACATGCAAATATCGGGTGGTCGATCTCGGGTTCATGTATCACTTTACGCAAAATTGTTTGCGGTTGAGTCAGTGGGGTTTTTTCAGTTGTGAGTTTTGTCTTAAGAGGGTTGACGGTGCGATCCCAACTAAAAAACAGATTGGTGATCCCGATTATTATAATATTTATCATTTGAAAAATGGTCATACATTCAAATAAAGTTGTTACATATTAGTTCATTTTTTGTTTGGCTGAGTTTATATTAAATTAAGATTGAGTTTTATTTATTTATTTACTTTTTTGGTTATTTAACAATGTTTGAGTTGAGTTAATTAGAAGTACTATTTATTTAGTAAAAATAGATGGGTTAGAGTATTGTATTAATTATGTATGATTTGATTATTATAATAAAGAAAAAAAGTCGTAAGTGGTTTTTCACAAAATATCAATATTCTTGGTTTGTTGATTATTGATACAAAGAAATATTGTGTGTAATAGATCTCCAAAGGGTCGGCCATCCTAAACCAACACATGACGACCAGAAAGGTATGAAAGCCACAACACTTTCCAGATCAATAGCCACCCCTACCTATGTCAAAATTTTAATCCATAGCAAGAGTCTAACCGTCTCTATTAATACACTACACCATGAATGAGATTAAGCTTTTTGAAACAATAAAAAAAAAAGGAAACATCATACCATAAAATCTAGTATTTATAAAAGTAAACAAGTATACCATTATTTATTGTTTTGTTTTGTAAAGTCAAAATTGCCGAGCTCTGGAAAACCTAAAGAAAATTTTCTGACATGAAATGGTTTTTATACGTTACTACAAAATAAAAGATAGTTAAACCGAACCATGTTTTACGACCAAATTCCATTAAAATACATATCAGTAATCGTCACCTTATAAGCTAAAATATGAACAAAATATTTTATCTAATAAAAATATTCACATGGTCCTGACAAAATATTTCATAATTTCAAGACGACACCCAATTTTTTGTAGATGGGTTTAACTTTTCCATTATCTTGAATCTTTTAAATATATTGTAAACATATATATGTACATAAATTAGATCAAATCTTATCTTACTAATTTAATAAAATGATAAATGGGGTGCCACGTATTAGCACCACAAATATTCTCATCAAATTATTCTTGCCTCTTTCTCTTATTAAATAATTATTTTAATTACTAATTATATATTTTAATACATTTTAATATATAATAAATAAGAAAAAAATCTATGTATTAAGGTTATTTCTAGCTAAATTGATATTTTTAATAAGTCAATTTTATAAAACAAAAATTAATCAAAATCTAAGAGTTGTAATAAGAAAAAATGACATATTTATACGGTTTGTTTTAGAATAAAATGTATACTTTTTAAAATAATTTTAAAAATAAAATTTTAAAAAGTTGATATCACTATTTTATTATTTTTAGTCACTTCTGATACGTAATTTCAACCAATCATATCTTAAAATATAATTTTATAATAAAATTTTTATTATATCAATATTTATTTATTTAAATTGTGTAATACAAGGGTTTATTAAAGTGTCATATAAAAAAAATAAAGTTAGTGTCATATAAAAAAAGTTGTAATAAAAGCACATAAAAAATGACATATTATTCCTGTAATCGGATGGAGTTATGCCACGTTTCGTTGGTGTATACTGCATTCGAGATGTTTTTAATGGATTGTTCGTGATGCATCCGGAAGGCGGAAACTACGAGTTTCAATATTTTGAATGTATTGGTTAGACAACCCTTTCATTAGTTGTCATATACTCTTTTATGAAACAAAAAATCTTATAGACTTATTACTATTATTAATATTACTATTATTGATGTTGCACATCGATGTATGCAATAATAGTAAAGTAATTATAATAAAATAATAAAACGATTTTAGCTATCTAAGTTTGGTTTAAATCGTAAAATATAGAAATATATGGTTGCATCCAATTACAAGAAATAAATATTGTTTCACAGGATTGCTTGTTAAAAGTATGACGCTAGGTTAAATTATTGCAAGTGTAATGTTAAATAATGTTTAGAAGAAAAAATATTGTTCAAATAGTACATTAATCCTAAGTTAATGAATACATTTCAATTATAATAACTCATTTATGAATATGAGTGGCCAACGAAAAACCACCGACTTTAGTATTATTGATATTCTTTATGTATTTAAATTTTAATACAGAGACGGGTTGATGATGGAATTAATTAGAGGTCTTGACTTTATGCGGGGTCACACTAGTTTGATTCTTGCGGGGTACATTGATTTATTGGGTTTTTTTTCTATTTCTTTCTTCTAATTTCTTATATATTTTCTATTTCAATGTTTCTTTTATTTATTTAATCAGCAATCCTCAATTTTGCGAATTATAATACTGTTTTATGTTTATGTTTCAATCTTTGAAACAAAGTTGTCGCAACTTCATAGTTTATTTTATGCATTAAGTCACGTTAATGTCATCGTCATCACATGTAACAAAGCTTGCAAATCTGTCATATCGTGCAAGTTTAAATTCTAGTGTGAATTATTTGAAATTGAGTTCAAGATTAGTTAATGAATACAATTAATTAATTTCTATGTTAATGAACACATTCGGTTCAGTTAGCTTAATTTGGTTATGATGCACCTATAGCAAAACTGAATTACGAAGTTATGATAATTGTTTTTTTAGAAAATGGTTAACTTAACAATCTATTATGAGTTCAGGTGTCTCAATTAAAATTTCTTTTGGCAAAGTCATCTCTGATTCGGTTATTTTGTTTTCTTGATGGACAAGTTCTAGCAAAACTTAATATTAAAACAATTATATCAAAAGAAATGTCATCTTAAAATCTAACAATTGTAATCATCGTAAAACAAATAAAATACACATTACTTATTACATTTTATCTTATCTTATTTCTTATTACTCTAATAAAAAATAACTTTAGACATCACATGACAGCATCATAATCATTCTAATCAAAATATTTCTGTTTTTCTCTTCCGATAATAGTTACCTTAATTACTAATAATATTATTTATATTCTTTTACATTTAATAAGTAAAAAAGAGATCTATTTATAAATGTTATTTTTAAATAAAGAAATGTTTTATATAATAATTAATTTTCTAAAGAATAAAACCTTTTTAAAAATACGAACTAATATAAAATTGGTATTTTTAAAAGTTCATTTTTTTAAAACAAAAAATAATTAAAATTTGGGGGGTATAGTAAGGAAATTTTGAAAAATGATATTTTATATGGTTTGTTTTAGAACAAAATGTTTATTTTTTTGAAAAAATTTAAAAGTAAAATTTTAAAAAGTTGATATTACTGTTTTTTAGTTTTAGTCATTTCTCATACATAATTTCAGTAATATAATATCTTAGAATATAAGTTTATAATTAATAAATTTTATTATATTAATATTTTATTTATTCAACCCGTGTATTACATGGGTTTACTAGAACTAGTTTTACTATAAATAAAAAATATGCCCACATTAATGTTTTTCATTGGACAAAACTAAGTCAAATCGGTATTTCACAATTACAATAACAAAACCAAGAACCAAGTCAATTTGTAACAAGAACCAAGTCAATCTGAAACAAGAACCAAGTCAATTTGAAAGGTCAAAGTCCTTTGTAAAGAAATTAAAAAAGCTTTGAAACAAAATTCCATTTTCAATTTTAACTTCCTTTTGTAACTAAAAATCATACTTCTATTGTTTGTTTATATAAGTGTTCTTTTCAAAACTCTTAAAAATTACGAGAACCGTAAGAACTAGAAGAACTCATAATAACCATTGATTAATATAATATTTATGAAGAAGTTGTTTTCTTTTTTTACTCGTTTAAATCAGAGAAGTTTTTTATTTTTTTCAAAATTTTGACCAAAATTAAATTCCATAAAAAATCATAGGTCAAACTTCATCCTATCATTGTCTTCAACAACCAATTTGTTTATCAAATTCTTACATTAAAAATCAATTTTTGGGTGAAATAAATTTCGGGTAAAATGATTTCGTATTATCAGATTGGAATTCACCATCAATTCCAATGACAAACTACGGATTAAAAAACCACTTTCGCCGACGTATTCATGAATATGATTTGACACACTAAACAATATACGCAACGATGGTGGTGGCTGACTAGGGTTTGAGGTAGTTGATGGTTTCACTAACGAATGACAAAGCCATGTTCCCCAGTAGAAGACTACGATTGAAATATTATACGTTCTTCTTTCGACAATATTCAAGATGGAAAAAAGATTAAAGTTCATAAAATATACGAGAATGAAGAACTCAAAGTCGACATATTTAAACACACACTTATTGTGTTCTAATAAGGTTTGTTCTTGTTTCTTTTAAAGATGACCACGATGATGAAGATGATGTCATTGGTAAAGCTATTTGTTGGATAGTCCTATTTGGTTACATTCTTTATGTATGATTTTAATTTTATATTATATAGAATCTTTTGAGACTTTTAAAAATTATACAGTTGCATCACTTACATAAATGGATACAAACTTACATATATGAAAAACTATATGTGATCTTGTTTACCCATACATAAACTTGTCTACATATATGTAAATGATACGTTTTATATTTTGATCATGTATATGTCATTACAGTTATATCAATGAATGTTAGGTTAGATAAGGCTGGTGTAACTTAAACAACACTTAGAATAACTTTGGTACAACAGAAGAAAGACTTCCGAAGACAAATAAGAACTTCTGAAGCTAAGTTGAAGATCTTCCAAAGCTTGAAGATAGAAGAACTTCGGAAGAGGAACTCAGTCTTTCGAGACTAAGTA
This sequence comes from Flaveria trinervia, assembly GCA_025506515.1. Lineage (NCBI taxonomy): Eukaryota > Viridiplantae > Streptophyta > Magnoliopsida > Asterales > Asteraceae > Flaveria > Flaveria trinervia. The sequence continues at coordinate 46,729,999 of CM046458.1, read as the reverse complement.
AACCCTTTTTTGAGGTTAAACACTTAGAAGATTCAAGATAATGTTTTTGAAGATAAAGTCATAAAGACTTGGTGAAGTCTCGAAAGAAGTAGACTATTTCGAAGTATAAGTGGCTTCAGAAGAACTTGTTCTTCTGAAGCCAGTTAACCTTTGGAAAAGCCTACTATGAACCAGTGGATATAAGTATGGTTCATCTGACTAGCCGCTGCGAACTCTGAAATATTGCATGGCGTTTTACCACACCGATGTAGTTTACCATACTTTGTTGTTCATTATTTATTAGTTAGTACAGTTACCAACTTTAGTTGGTGACAAAAGGTAAGTCATGAACATGTCATGACTACCTTATCTAGGATAATATTTTATCTTAGATACCTTACTACTAGCAATGTAGTATTTGTTTAGTAGTAATTCCTAGCTGGTAATCTAAGTATAACCAGCTATAGATATTAATATATATAGTTATCATTGTAAACTCAGTAAGTATGCTAGTAAGAATGTTGTAAACTTTGAGTTGAGAAGTGATATATAGAGTATCTTCAAAACTATTTCTTGTGTTTGTTTTTTAAATATATATAATCATTACCTCTTAGAGGTATCTACATCAACATTCGAGTGAGACTTAGTGAGTTTGAGAGAAAATACCTGTGTTAAGGGACCATACCCAATCCTGTAATTAGTATCAGAGCCTCTTAGGCTATTGATTGTGAGATCTTACCATCCCAAATCACCTTGTTTCATCACTCGTACACTTATTTCACTCAAAATTGCCCTCAACTAGAAATCATCTGAATCTGAAATGGGAACGCTGACTAAAGCTCCTATCATCACCCCTGATAACTTTAGATCTTGGTGCAAGCGTATTGAAGGCTTTATTAGATATCAAGATGGCAAAATGTGGATATTTATCACCCATGGTCCTTACAAGCTAAAGGTGGAAGCACTGGCTGGTCATGGTGCCATGATAGAGAAAGTCGTTGAAGACTTCTCAAATGAAGACTTCAAGAGAATGAACATCGATAGACTAGCCATGACTGTACTACTTACGGCCATACCAAACTCTATAATGGTAGGCTTTGAACACTGTCAATCAGCTAAAAAACTCTTTGATGCTTTGAAATTGATGTATTCTGGTTCCAATGAGTCCAAGAAAGATTCCCTGAAGTAGCAGTTCGAGAACTTCACCTATATTGCTGGAGAGACCTTCAGCCAGCAGTACTTCAGGTATATGGACCTTATTTTATCACTTCAGTTTGTGGGAGTGACTCTTGAGAAGAGAGATCTATCAAGGAAATTCATGAGTGCACTTCTCAAGAGTGGACTTTCTATTGTGTCTCTATCAAGAGGACAGAGAATCTGAACACTCTCACAATGATGAACTATATGACATTCTTGATGGATACCGTGTACAGATGGAGACTTAGAGAGGTCACCAGATAAGCAAAACCTCTAGACTTCCTCCTAGCAACGCTTTAGTTTTGTTGAATGCTCAAGACCCCCTTAGCCCCAACAGTATTTGACTTACTCCCAACAGCCATCATGTTCTTTTGGGCCATACATCACCTTTCCTGAGACACCATGGTCTTGATAGGCTCGATCAAGTCCCTTCCAAGACAATTGTGCCTTTGTTTCAGGAAATGGGCTTTCTAGTGATTTCCAGTTTTGCTTTGATGATTTAGAATGCTTTAGCCAGGTGATGTTGAATACATGGACATTGTCCAAAAAATGGTTTTGTTGACTTATAGAGTAAATAAATATTTTTAAAAGAACTGGAAGGCAGTTCCCTCAGAACCCAACTAATAACAAATTCAGGTTGACAAAACCAAGGCCAAGTGTTACAACTGCAATCAACTTGATCATTTTGCTAGGGAATGCAAAGCTCCTAAATCCAATCTAGGAGCCACTCAAGCCTCCATACATCTTGCCACACCTAAAGCTACTACAAAGCTAACTAAACAACAAACTGTTGCAGTTGCTCGAGAAGTTGACTGGAGCTTCATGGTGCAAGATGTGACCCCTGCTCAAGCACTCATGGCTAGAACGGATGATCGCAAGGTATATGAACACCTCTGTACTCCAGCTTGTATTGTTAAAGTCAAACTGTATCAGGACTATAACATAGAAATCAAATATGATATTGAGTCCTTAAACATTTTAGAATCTAGTTTTAAAAGGGCAGAATCTAACTATAAAATAAAAATTAAAGAGTTAGAGAAAATTGTTTCCTCCTTAAAACATAAACGCTCCAATTATAGGGCTTAAATCAAAGATTTAGTTTCCAAGTTAACTAAGGCTCAAGCCCAACTAGTAATAGTTAAGGCTAAAGCAAGGAAGTATGCTATTGAAGAGCATAACTTCAAAACTATTATTACATCATCCTCCCACTCAAAGGTCTATTATCAAGACAAAGGTGGTTTGAGAACCAATGAAATTGCTCCACCACATTCTTATGAGTCTATAAGAAAACTAAGATGTGGTACTGAAAAACAAGAGGTTCAATCTACTGACCCACTACCTCATGAGAAGAAGAATGATGTAATTATAGAGACCATCACAGGGAAGGATCTATCGGTGATGATCAAAATCTGACCATCGAAGCTAGAAGAAACAAAACTAAGGTAGCCAGAAAAACTGCCAAGAAAGTGGCTGAGTCCAAGTTGAAGATAGACCCAAAGCAAAAGGGTGTGTTCATCTCAGATGGATTCCAAATGGTTGGAAGTTCTCATCCAGGAAAGGAGTGTAATACCAACACTCCTATCTAGTTGAAGGATCAAAAACTAAAGGGTGACGAAAAGAAGTGCAGGAAACAATAGTCCTCACACCCCATGAAGAGTAACATTGAGTGCATAATGTGTAGTCTGTATAACCACATGGCTAAAGATTATTACTACAATTCTAAAAGCACACATTATACAAATAATGTTAAGAAAGAAGGAGTCAAGGTGGGTTTCACATTTGGACCTTATCACACAGTTCAAGTGTTAAGAAAAGGAAAGCTTGTTTTTTAAGCCAAATTGCTTTCGGAAGAAACTCATTCTTATGAAAGGAAAATAGCATCGGAAGACAAGCCAAATAAAATTCAAAAGAACAAAAGAATTCCTTTGAAACCTTCCGAGAAGAAGACTGTTTAAGAAGAAAAGGTGGTGAAGGCCTCTTTAGAGAAGAAAGAACCCTCAAAAGAAAGCCATGCTACTCAAGCTTCATCAAGTTCATCTAGACTAATCAACCAAAGGATGGAATGGAAGATTAGAAAAGATGTTGTAGCCCAAACTGCTTTTTCACAAGCCACAATTGAACCCCCATGCATACATTTTGGTTCAACTATGTCATCTACATTAGAAGAGCTCAAGACCAACAAGGCTTGTGTTTCTAATAATAACTAACTCTTTCGCCCTATATGTAGGGACATCCACATGACAAAAAAGTAATGTGTGGATTGTAGATGATGGATGCTCCAGACACATGACAGGAAATACATCCATTCTTCAATAATTTCAACATTTTGATGGAGGTCCTATTCAATTTGGAGGTGAAACTGGAGGATACATTTCTGGTAGAGGTAGTGTATCCAATGGTAAGTTAAGGTCAACAAAGTAAACTTTTTCAAACAGCTTGAACAGAATCATTTAAGTGTTTCTTAGTTCTATGACCAAAAGCACCAAATGTTTTTCACAAAACATAACTGCATTATCCTCAAACCTAGGATGACAATTACTTAGAAATTGATGCTTCTTAGATCTCCCAAGAGAGGGGATATGTACAAGCTTGATATGAACAATGCTTCCTAACTAGGTGAAGTATCATGCTTTCTTTCCAAAGCTAATGGTGACGAGTCGACGTTGTGGCACAAAAGAATGTGTCATGTTAATTTCAAAACCGTGAATACTTTGGTTAAAAATAACTTATTATATGGTGTGCCTTCTTCAAAGATAATTGTATTACATGTCTGAAAGGAAAACAACATAGGATATCTCATAAATCCAAAAAAGTTAACTATATCACCACTCCATTACACTTATTGCACATGGATCTATTTGGCCCCACAAGTATAATGAGCAATGGAAGGAAATCATACTACCTTGTGATTATTGAGATTTCACTAGATTTACATTGGTATTCTTTTTAAGAACTAAAGATGAAACTGCTAAAACTTTAAAATCTTTAATTCTTAAAATACAAAATCAAATTGATCACAAGGTTAAATAATTAGAAGTGATCAAGGGATTGAATTTAAGAAACCAGTTCTTGACTCATTCGGTAACTCAAAAGGGCAAACAATATAGTGGTCCTAGTACTCTTCAATAAAATGGTGTTGCTGAGAGGAGAAATATGACACTTATTGAGGCTGTCAGGACTATGTTAGCTGATTCAAAGCTGTCTCTGACATTCTGGGTAGACACAGTCAGCACTGCATGCTATGTGCAGAACAGAGTTCTTATAGTCAAGCCCCATGAAAAAACCCCTTATCAGCTATGGAATAAGAGACCACCATTCATTAGCTTTCTTGGGTCCTTTGACAGGAGGTGTACCATACTTAACACAAAGGACAATTTGGCAAAATTAGTCAAAAATTCGGATAATGATATCTTTGTTGGATATTCCTCCAACTCTGTTGCTTATGGAGTCTATAACATCACAAATCAACAATTTGAGGAATCATTCAACATATTAAATTAGCACACTCCTTGTGTTAGGGGGAATGGTCCTGATCATATCTTTGATTTTGAATTATTTCCAAACTATTAAAAACCTTCTTGCGAGAAAGTTTTAGCTGGAATAGGAACTCAAGATGACTCGGATGAGGATCAACTATTTGAGTTACCCAAACCTCTTCCAAGTTCTCCAAAAATTGCTGAAAATCAAGCTCCCATAAATAGAAGACCTAAAAGCATGACTATCTCAGGAACCAGTGGAGATTCAACTAGTTTTCAACAAATTTAGCCTCAAAACTCATCAAGTAACAACCCAAACACTTCACAACATCAACTTGATGGAAGCAGCAATTTGGAGCAATAGACAATTGTTAATGCTATTTCATAGCAAAATGCTACTAATGTTGTCTCTCCATCATTCAATCAGTCCCCATTGAATGAGTGTGAGACATTAGCTAGTGTAAGTGTTCAAAATCTTGAGCAGAACTTTTCTAACTTAGATCTCTGCATGCAATTAGATGTGATCCTTAGCCTTAGGATTCACAACACTCTCCCGGTTGAGAACATTATTGGAGATGTTTATGAGGTATGAGAACAAGAGGACAAACTCACAATGGAAATGTCTGCTTGCACTCATCATGCTTCCTTTCTCAAATAAAACCAAAGAAGGTAGAGGAATCTTTGAAGGATAGTAGTTGGGTTGAATCAATGCAAGAGGAGTTGCTTCAATTCAAAAGAAAAACGTTTTGGAACCTATGTCCATTACCATCTGGTCAAGTACCCATTGGCACAAAGTAGGTATTAAAAATTAAAAGGGATGATAGAGGCTTGATTATCAAGAATAATGAAAGACTAGTAGTTCAAGGATACACTAGGAGGAAGGAATTGGTTACACTGTTATCTTTGTACCTGTTGCAATACTTTAGGTAGTGACGATCTTCCTTACTTATGCAGCTTTTAAGAACTTTACTGTCTACCAACTTGATGTCAAGTTTGCCTCTTCGTATGGGGATATAGACAGAGAAGTCTATATATGCCAGCCTTTGGGATTTGAAGAGCCACAACATCCCAACTATGTGTGCAAATTGTATAAAGCTCTCTATGAGCTACACTAGGCACCTAGGCTATGGTATGAGACTTTGTCTCAGTTCTCCTGGAAAATGGTTACACTAGAGGTACCATTGATAAGATATTATTCATAAGGAAATCTGTGAAAGACATTTTGCTAGTACAAGTCTATGTTGATAGCATCATATTTGGTTCCTCAAATGACCAAATATGTAAACACTTTGAAAGCATTATGAAGATGGAGTTTGAGGTGAGTTTCATGGAAAGAATGGACTTTTTCCTTGGAATTAAGGTAAAGAATATGAAGAATGGGTTCTTTCTCAATCAATCTAAATATGTAAATGACATTTTAGAAAGATTTGAAATAAAGGATTGTAAGCCAGCAAAGACATCTATACTCACAAATCATAATCTTTGTCCTGACTCTGAGATGTAGAAAACTGATCAATATCTATATAGCATAATTATTGGATCTTATTGTATCTCACAACAAGTAGACCTAATTTTATATTTGCAACCTGCATTTGTGCAAGATATCAAGCTTCCCCAAAGGTGTCTCACCTAGTTGCTACCAAGAGAATCCTTAGATACCTTAAATGAACTCCCAAGCTGGGTCTTTAGTATCCTAGGAATCAAGACTTCAATTTCTATGGCTACACTGATAATGACTATGTTGGCTGCAATATCAATATGAAATCAACATCATGAGGATGTCAATTTCTTGGTAGAAGGATCATCTCCTGGTAATGCAAGAAGCAATCATGTGTCTCAATATCAACTACTGAAGCTGAATACATTGTTGCTGCTAGTTGTGGTGCTTAACTGTTATGGATTCAAAATCAGATGTTGAACTATGGCTTCAATTTCATGGAGACTCATATCTATATTGATAGCAAGAGTGACATTTCCACTATAGAAAATCCGGTCAATCACTCTAAGAAAAAGCACATTGATATCAAGTATCATTTCATTAGAGATATTCATGCGAAAAACCTGATCAAACTAGTCAAAGTTGACTCAAATGAATAATATGCTGATTTGTTCATCAAAGCATTTTATGAATGAAGATTTATATTTCTAATCACAGCTATTAGGATGATAAACATTAACTTGTTTATCTCTTATGAAAAACCTTTTGAATATGTGTCTTATCTATTTCATACAATCTAAGCCTACTTACAAAACATATTTCTTCCAAATTTGATAAGTATGAGTTCTTTCGAAGAGAAATTTTCCCTCGGAAGAAATATTATTTATATTTTGAAGGAAACTTTCTCTAAATTAGTATTATCTTTCGAAAAGTTTTAAGCCTCGAAAGAACATCTAAGGCTATATCAAATCTATTTCCGTAGTGTTAAAACTTCTTCATTAGGAAGACTTTCTTACTCTCAGAAGTAGATTTTTATTACCTTCGAAAGTAAGTTTGGCTTCGGAAGAAATTATTCTCGTAAAGTATGCTCACGATACACAATCTGCATATGAGTTAACATACAACCAGGTCATTTTTAACAAATTTTCTCTTCTAGTTTCATTGCTCACGGCTAGTTTCGCATGGCATTTTCGCTCAATTTTTGTTGAAATGCATGGCTGCAAAATTACCAGCCAAACAATAGTTTCGCTGGAAGATCCACAGTTTCGCATGAAAAACTAACAGTTTCTCTGGACGAACTGACAGTTTCTCTAGATGCATAAAATGACGATCCAACCCGTTTTTAACCCAAAACTTCAATTTTTACATATAAATTCTATTTTTTTATCCATGACTTATATATAAGCTTTTACATGATTTCATGCATAAAAGCATGACTTTTGTGTTGATTCTTTACCACTTTTCAAAACCCCAAAACCCTAAAATCTGGGTATGATTAAAAGGAATGTTTGGATGATGATTCTTACCTAGATTCTTGCTATTTCCTTGTTGTTTAATGCTCAAAAACACAAATCTTCAATCCTTTGATGCATAAAGCCTCAAATCTTCACTTTTCTCCACTTATCTCTCTACACACTCTTTTTAAAAGGTCGGTTGTTTGAGTTGCAAATTAGAAAGAATATGGCTGATTTATGTTATATACCAGGTGTTCACGGAACCTTAAACTTTTCTAACACATAACCCATAAGGTTAGTTTGGTCCATAATCCATTTCTCTTTTTTAAATATAATAACCCCAACTAAGCCCATTATTACTAAATTCGCTCTTTTTAAATTTTCGGGGTGTTTCAAGTATCCCCCACTTATTTAGGTGTCTTCCTCAAAACCTATCAGTCATTAAAAAATTGAGGATAATGCTGCCTTATCTCCTTCTCGGTCTTCCACGTATATTGCGATCCCTTTCTGTATTTCCACTATACTCGCATAAGTGGAACCACTTTATTCCTTAGTCTTTTCTCTTTTCTGTCAATGATGGCCACTAGTTGCTCCACATAATTAAGCCATTCATCCACCTCGCTATCCCTGAGTGGAGTTGATCCGTAAGGATGTAAAGTTTGTATGGGGTCAAGCTTAAGAGAATTCTTTTGAGGAGTTAAGGCGAGGTTGACTCAAGCTCATGTTTTATCGTTACCCGATGAAAGCGAAGATTTGGTGGTTTATTCAGATGCTTCTTACTCGGGGTTGGGATGTATCTTGATGTAATGAGGAAAGGTTATAGCCTACGCATCCTGACAATTGAAAGTTCATGAGGTTAATTATCCTACTCATGACTTGGAGCTAGCAGTTGTGGTCTTCGTGTTAAATATTTTGGAGGCGCTACTTGTATGGGACAAAGTGCACTATATTCCCTGATCACAAGAGCTTGAAGTACTTCTTCGAGCAGAAGGACTTGAACATGAGGCAGAGAAAATGGTTATAGCTCATAAAGGATTATGATTGCGAGATCCATTACCATCCGAGCAAGGCCAACGTGGTGGCAGATCCCCTCAGCTGAAAAGAGAAACCTAAGCCGATTTGGGTGAAAGCTTATCAGTTGATTATGAGCTTTGATGTTATGAAGCAGTTCAAGGAGTTTCAAGATGAGGCGTTGAAAGAAGATCATGTTAACTCTAAGAGGATGAGAGGACTAGTCATGGAGTTGGGTGAAAACATGCTCGGTGTTAAAAGCTGATTCGAACGGATGTGGATTCCTTGTTATGGGGATCTACTTGCGAAGATCATGGATGAAGCTCAGAAGACTCGATACTCTATTCATCCCATTGCGACAAAGATGTATCAAGATATGAAGAAAGATTATTGGTGGCCGGGTATGAAACGCAATATGGTGGAGTATGTGAGTAAGTGCCTTACTTGTTTACAAGTGACGACTGAGCATCAGAAACCGTACAAGAAGATCCAACCATTGGATATACTAGAGTGGAAGTGGGAGCATATTACCATGGACTTTATTACGAAGCTATCGCGTATCGCGAAAGGGTATGATGCTATATGGGTGATAATTGATCGTCAAACGAAGAGTGCTCACTTCCTACCGATCCGCGAGACATATTCATCCAAGAGGTTGGCGGATTTGTTCATTAATGAGATTGTTACTCGACATGGTATGCCAGTGTCCATAGTGTCTGACCGTGACATCTAGTTTACATCTAAGTTTTGGATGAAGTTCCATGATGCGATAGGGACGAGGTTAATCATATCAGCACGACTTATCATCCTTAGATGGATGGTCAGTCAGAAAGGACAATTCATATGCTAGAAGATATGCTTCGGGCACGCGTCATTGACTTTAGAGGAAGTTAGGATGACCACTTACCGTTAGCTGAGTTCTCATATAACAATCGTTATCATGCTAGTATTGGTATGCCCCTTTTGAGATGCTATATGGTAGGAGATGTAAAACACCCATTTATTAGGGTGATATTGGTCAGAAAGAGTTGGGAAGTATTAAGGTGATCGAGGCTACGAACGAGAAGCTTGAAAAGATCAAAGCCTTCATGATAGCAGCCAAGGATAGGTAGAAGTCGTATGCCGATAAGAGATGTAGATCAATTGAGTTCCGGGTGGATGATCAAGTCATGTTGAAAGTCTCGCCTTGGAAGGGTATCATTTAGTTTAGAAATCGGGGCAAGTTGAGCCCAAGGTACATAGGGCCTTTCCAAATCATTGCACGAGTAGGAGAGGTGGCCTATAGGTTAGAGTTACCCGATGAGTTAAGTGGAATTCACCCAGCATTCCATGTATCTTATCTGCAGAAGTGTTTGGCAGATGAGAATATGGTTGTAGCACTAGAGGATATCGAGGTAGATGAACGGCTCAATTATATGGAGCAGCCAGTGGTGATCATTGATCGAAAGGACAGAAGAAGGTTAAGGAATAAAGTAGTTCCCCTTGTGTGTGTACAGTGGAAGCACGAAAAGGGATTAGAGTCTACGAGGTCACTAAATAAGAGATGACACAACATTACCCATATTTGCTTGAGGAATAACAGGTTTCGGGGACGAAACCAATATAAGGGGGATGGACTTGTAACACTCGGATATTTTTATAAGTGACCAAGAATGGATAAAGCGAAGGAGAAGAAAGAAAAACAATAAAACCCAAGTTGAGGGGTGAAAATTATCAAAAAGGACAAAATGTTTGAAAAGTTGGTGTAAAGTGGGCATGGCCGCCTACCCTTTTCCACATTTCACTTCACTCGGATATTTTAGAGAGAGAAAGTAGGGAGTTGTTGGATATTTGAAGAAGAACGAGAAGAAGACTAGATTAAAGATAAGATTTGTGTTTTTTAAGATGTTCTTGACCGGCCTATGCCTCGGTTGTTTGTTTATTTGTGTTCGGGTTGTGTTTTGGTGTGTTACTAGGTGTTGAACTCTTTTGCAAATAGGTTTTGAAGGAAGTCATACCAAAAGGCTGCTAAGGTGAGTTCTAGAACCCTCATTTTTACTTGTTTTAAACTGATTTGGGGCTGGAAATGTATGTATGTTCATTTTTATAAAAATGGGTTTACACCTGTATGTGTGTGTATGAATGTGTTTGCGGGTAGGGTTTGATTTGGGTGTTAATATGGTTATGATTATGTTATGGATGTGTTTCTATGGCTTGGAATGCTAGTGATAAGCTTAGAACATGTTAGTTTGATGATTTGGACTGAATTGGAATGATTATAGTATAGGTTGGTTGCCCATGCGCTTGAAATGGACCCATGCGCCTAACAGTATAAACTGCCTAAGTGTTCCCATGCGCCCAAACCCCATGCGCCCAAATAGTGTCCATGCACCTAGAGATAGGCTGAATTTGACTAAGTGTCCATGGGCATAGAAAGCCCATGAGCCTAGGCACTCATGTGCCTGCATAGTGCCCATGCGCTTAGAAATGTGCCCAGACGCCTAAGTGTTGGCTATGCGCCCCACTAGTGCCCATGCCCCCACTAGTGCCCATGCGCTTGATAGTTCCCCATGCGCTAGAAAGGCCATGCGCCTGCATAGTGCCCTTGCGCCTAAGACTTGGGATATTCCGAGGGTGAAGTAACTTGACTTTGTGATGATGTATGATGATTGTTATGTCATGTATGATGTGATGATGCCTTGTATGGTTATGATTATGTTTATGTTCCTATTTATGCATGTTTATTTTTCATGGCTTTACCTGTTATAGTTGTGAATGTAAATGAAAAGTATTATGTAACGTAAAGCGGAAGATAATGAAAAGAGGAATGTAATGATAGAATGCATGCATTAATGAAAGTGAAAGTGAAAGTAAAGAAAGTATTGCAAGCAAATTTACGGAGGTGCACGACTCTAAAATGTCGTTAGCTCAACTGTGTGTGATTTAGCAAACCCATAAGGATACACACATAGGTCTAGTCTTTGTGATTGGCCTATTGTATAGTACATGGGTGATAGTGAATACTCACTCCGGTGCTGGTGCCAGGCTATGTGCGCTATGGAAGTCATTTATGATCTTTGGCCTAGTACCCACTTTGTGCATATGAAAGGATCGGGATCTAGTTTGATCAATTAGATTAAGATTTGTAGGGGAATAGAACAAGAATTAGACGAAATTTAAGCAATAATAATATGAATATTCAATCAAACAGTGACGGTTATAGAGAGAGACAGTTTTCTGCAAAGAGAATATTTTCATTCACGCACAAGCTTCGGCTACAAAGAAATAGGTCAACATTCCTTTTATAAAGGAATGTGACATCAGCTGATGTCACTTAATAGTGACAGCTAACTAATTTATACAAACAATTGAAAGTAGACTAAACTACTGAAGATGTCCACAACAACTAGGACACCTTCACAAAAAGCTAGGTACAAGCTAAAATTACAACTACTGAAGTTATAACATCTGAAGTGTAAGAACTTCAGATGTTTACATAAAATAAAACTACTGATTACAAACTACTGAAAAGTAAACCATCACAACTACTGAAAAGAACTACTTCAGCTGTTGTGACAACTTCTGAGAACTTGGTCTTCAGACTTTGTCTTCAGCTGTTGTCTTCAGACTTTGTCTTCAAACTTTGTCTTCAGACTTTGTCTTTAGCTGTTGTAGACCACTTTAGTTGTTTTGATGTCTGTGGGACTTAAAGGTTTTTCTGATCTGGCTCATTGGTTCTTTTGGTCCAACAAACTCCCCCTGAACCAATACAGCCAAAACCTTTAAGATTATTGAAGTCCTACTTATTGGCAGAAACATTTTCTGGATCAGCTCAGAAATCACCAAATTAAGCTCAGGCCAGGGAAGAGGTTTCAGAAAGTTTGATTGGCAAAGGATGAATGGGAACTCTGTCTTGGGGAATTGGACACAGAGCTGTTACCCCATCCATGAGACCTACTTCCCAATAATGAGTCTGTAAGACTCTCTAACATAGGCCTCAATGAATACAACTTGTTCTTCCATTGTGAGTTCTTTAGTTTCACTTTCAAAGAAGAACTCAGGCCCATAGTACTCTGATAAGTATTTAACATTCTTTTCGTTCTTTAGCTCCATAGTAGTTATTTCTCTGTATGCAAACTCATCAGGATGAGTACCTTCAAGTAACAACTGGAGCTCATTTCTTTTATTTCTTCAAGCTTCTTGTAGATCAACCCCTTCTTCACCATTTTGTTTTCTAGTAAAGTTTGTGGAGTCATCTTAGACTTGTAAGCTCTCTTGAAGTCTTCAAGGATTTCCTAGGGTGACACTACAATGGCCAGCATTATCACAACATCTACAGTTTTCTTTACTTGGCCATTGTATCGACTTGGAATATTGTTTTTATGAATTCTGTCACTTACTCTGGGGTCAGACCAAATTCTCACTCTCTCTTTCTGATATTGAAGTGTGAATCTGAGAGCATACAACCTCTGAGCATGTTTCTTCATAACTTGTATGGATGAAGACTTAGGAAACTCTTTATCAACCATCCTTAACAGCTGCTCATCATGTTGTTTGTGTTGTTCTTCTTCTTCAAGTTTGACTTTTACCATTTGCCTTTGGATGTCAGGTGTGGTTGTTGTTGGTTGACTCCTGGGCTCATGCATCTTTGTTTTAAGAATAGCAGAGATTGGCAGACTATCATCCTCATCATCATCTTCTTCTTCTTCCATCCTCAACACCTTCTCTTCCTTTTGGGTGCATCATTGGTAGTGGTTTGAGTAGGTTTCTTGGGTAAGGAGTTGGTTTTGAGGTTGTGAAGTTGGTTGTTTTGGTGTGGGAGATTGTACATGCTGCTCTAGCATCTTGGTTGTGAGTGAGGCTTTGGATAACTTTGCAATATCAGACCTTTTCCCAGCACCAGCTTCATCAAGAGCTTCTATGATCAATCCTTTGTTGAATACTTCAGAAGAATAGATTCTAGTGGTTATCTCCAAAATACTGTCTTTGGACCATGACTTCACTTCAATGATTGATCTTCCCAAATGCTTTGATATGAATCTTATCATAGCTTCCAGCCTTTCCCTTTCTTTCTCACTACAACTTGCCCATGTATGCTCAATGTCTTGAATCTCTAGCCTTCTAATTTCAGAGTCAAGTTTGGCTGTCTCAAAACCTTGTCTGAATAGTTGATCAATGATCTTATCCATAGATCTGCTATGTTTCTCATCAGCTTCTTTGATAAGTTCTTCTAACTTTTTCTCATCTTCAGTCTGTTCAGCACTCTTCTTTCTCTTGCATGTGATCATCTCCTTTTCTTTCTTCTCTTTTTCTTCTTCCTCTTCAACTCTCTTTCTTTTGTCTGCTTTCACTGACTTAGACTCCCCCTTTTTGGCTGCATTGGGTTTAGGGGTTTGAATGTCAAAAGTCTCTTAGAAACATCATCATCAACTAAGATTTGAAAATTTGAGGAAAGCCTCTCATCAATGGCTTAATGCATAATGTTAGTGATGATGGAAGAGACGAGAGGTAAGGAGGATTGAAAGGCAGCAACCATTTGCTCAGAGGGGTTCTGTCCCTGAGAAATGGTGCCTGAATCAGAGGCTGGTGGCACAGTTGTTGGGAGTGGCTCAGTGTTTGGGAGACCTTTAGAAGAAGCTGCCATCTATGGGTGAATTTGGGCAGATGGACTTGATTCTTGTGACAATTTGGCAAGCAGTTCTTGTAGTCTGCATACCTCAGCCTCAAGAATGGTGTTGTGGGCTAGAACATCAACGAAAAAGCCCAGGTCATCATCAGTCTTTGCTGAATTATCTGACCTCCTGATTAAATCAGGATGAACATGTGCTGAGTATAGATCAATATTCACATGTGCCCCTATTTCTTGGAACTGGGGACTTCCTGCCTCAGGATTATGTCCTTCATTGGCAGTTGCCTCTGGTGAGGTCTTAGAAATGATACCACCTTCATCCTGTCATGTGCTGAAATAGGAGAAGAGGCAGCCTCACTAGATGTTCGAATCTCCTCCTCTACACAGGAAGATTGAACTCTGTAATCCCTGTGCTGTGGGTTATCAGCCACATTATAATCCTCTCCCTCAACTGTTGAGGTTTTCCCAGTGGTAATAGGTTTCTGGGGAGGGGTAGAGGAATGTAGTTGAGTCAGCACTTGTGCAATAACCACAGTTGGGCTTGTAGGGGTGGCTTCAATGGGAGATAAGTGGGAAGAAGATTGCACCTGGGGTGAATGGTGCTCTTCAATGGCAATCTTCTCAAGTGAGAGAGATTCCAGTAATGTGGTTTCCCTAATTTTGGTTGCATCAGGATCCTGTTGAGAGGATACCTGAGCGGTTTTAGCTGGTAGAGTCTTGGAAACTACAGGGGGATTACTACCAGTAGTTTCATCATGCCTTTGTGTTGTAGGGGCATCATCAGGGGACTCAACTCCCTGAGTAGCCTTTTTGGTTTGTTTGGATTGTGGTTTGGAAGGGACATTGGATCTAGAGGATGAGGCTGTGGGTTCCCTCTGTTTGGGTTTTAGCAGTTTGGCAACCTCTTTGAGTTGTGGGTCAGAGTTGTGCCTGGAGTATACCTCAGGCAAAACTACCACAGCAGGGACTCCAAGGCCAACAGGGCCATCAGATTTTAATTGATTAATGATTATGGCCATAAGAAACCTTGGATATAATATCCATCTGTTAGCCACAGGTTTCATTGCCAGATCTTTTAATTCCAAAAATATAACTTCAGAAAAATTTAAGCTTTGGCGTTCAAGGATAGAATACAATACCTGCTGCCACCTGGATGACATTTGATCCCATGAAGAGGATTTGGGGGCAAGGCAGACATTGATCATATGAAAGATTAGGCGTTCAGCATCATGGAAGTGCTTCTTCAGAATGGTGGTAGCACTTAGGTCGCCCTCATACCCATGGTTGATGAATGATAGATCAGTGGTGCTCTTCGGGTATTTGGTGACAAAGGTGGCATCATTCAGATCTAGGGTTTGGCGAATGATAGCAAGAGTGATGACCATCTTCTTCTGGTTTACAAACGACTGGAGAGTGATCGCGGCATCATTCTCACCAGTATGGACAGTGAAATTTGTCCAGAATTGGCGAAGGGTATCAGGATAGATGGTTGGATTCAGAAGAAAAGCAGTTTGATACGGGGAATCAACCATCAGATCAATGGCAGCATCAAACTTAGTCCAAAATGCTGATTTTGTGAAGTAGGCAACACAGTTGTGTCGTGGTTTGATTTGCATGGTCGCCATTAATGGAAGATGAAAGTTCTGAAAACGACTTATGAAAAGTTTGAAGTTAGGTTTAGGTATTTATAGGTTATGAAACGGCTGAAAGAAAACAACTGAAAGTTTTGGTGTTAGTCATCAGTTGTTAGAAAATGACTGAAGACATGGTTTTAACTTTCAGATGTTGTAAACAACTGAAGACTTGGTGTTAGTCATCAGTAGTTTGAAACTACTAAAGACTTGGTTTTGGCTTCAGTTGTTTTGAAATGAAACAGCAGTTGTTGAAACAATTGAAGAGTAAAATTTCTCATCAGTTGTTGTCGTCAATTCACAGATCTTAGTTGTTTCATTGACCTTAACACTTACTCAGCAGACTATCTGATTTTCAGATGTTTCATTGGTCATCAGTACTTATCTGTTAGAACAAACATCAGTAGTTGTAACCACATCAGTAGTTGTAACTACATCAGTACTTTTCAACAAATAAAGTACTTCAGTACTTTTAAGTAATTTAGTCTTCAGTAGTTATGAAAACTGCTGAAGATAAATTAACTTATCAGTACTTATTTTTGACTGCTGTATACTAATGCTCATCAGTACTTGTGAACTGAGATCATCAGTAGTTGTCAAATCATTCTAGCTGTAGCATACCAAGCCTTAGCACTAGATTTTGGAAAGTTGCACTATCCAAAGGCTTAGTAAAATATCTGCAAGCTCATCAGCACTAGGAATAAACTTTGGATCAATCAGACCTTTTTCATAACAATCCCTGATAAAATGATGTCTGATCTCAATATGTTTGGTCCTAGAATGCTGGACAGGATTCTTAACAATACAAGAGCTGAAGCACTATCCATTAGTAAAGGAGTCTTAGTCTCTGTAATGTCATAATCCAGTAATTGATTCTGAAGCCAGAGTACCTGAGATGTACAACTTGCAGCAGCAATATACTCTGCTTCAGCAGTGGATGTAGCAACTAAAGTTTGTTTCTTACTCTGCCAAGAAACTAAACAATTGCCTAGAAATTGGCATCCACCAGAGGTTGATTTTCTGGTTAATTTACACCCTGCATAGTCACTATCAGAGAAAGCAACTAATTTGCAAGAGTGTCCAGTGGAATACCAAAGTCCTAGAGATTGAGTTCCTTGCAAGTATCTAAAGATCCTTTTGACTGCAATCATATGGGATACTTTAGGTGCAACCTGAAATCTAGCACAGACACAAGTTGCAAACATAATGCCTGGTCTAGAAGCTGTAAGGTACATCAAGGAACCAATCATACATCTGTAAAGAGTTTCATCAACTGCTTTACCTTTCAGATCAGCATCCAGTTGTGTGGTGCTACACATGGGAGTAGAACAGGCTTACAAATTTGTAGTACACAATTTTGAATATTCATATTATTCTTGCTTAAATTTCGTCTAATTCTTGTTCTATTCCGCTGCAAATCTTAATCTAATTGATCAAACTAGATCCCGATCCTTTCAGCATATGTTTGGGTGTAGTATACAATGGGATCTTTGTCGCTTACCCTGGTGCTGGTGCCAGGCTATGTGTGTTATGGAAGTCATTTATGATCTTCGGTCCAGTACCCGCTTTGTGCATACATTTGGGGTATAGCTGATGACATTGATCCGGAAGAAGTAAAGAATGAAAGTAATGAATAGTAAAGGAAGATAATAATGATATTATCTATGTGTACGTATGATGTGTGATTATGTACGAAAGTAAAGAAAGGTTTTACACGAAAGTAAAGTATATTATATTTTAAAACTAGAACTCACTTAACAACGCTGACTTTTATGTGTTTCTAATTGGCAAGTAATGGTTGCTGAGGATGGCACGGGGTGGCTACTTGGCTTATTTTGGATGACACCCATTTTGTATAACGATAATATTTTTGCATTCTAATACGAACAAATGATGTTTTGTAATTGTTAACAATGTTGTATTATTTTGCAAAAGCGATTATATATATATATGTATATATATATATATATATAAATGTATATATATATATATATGTATATATATATGTGTATATATATATATATATGAAATTGTTTAAGTTAATTCTGCTGCAATGTTTTAATAATGTTAATGTATATCATATTTTTTTTGTGTGATGATTGACGAGCTGTGAGCGTCTTGGGAACGGGGCCTTACATTTTGTTCATGTCAAAAGCACCTACTGACACAAACTTCACAGGTTTAAATTGATTTGATTGATTGGTTCTTTTAGTTTGAAAATTTTTAGCTTTAGCAGTTGTTTTTCTCCTTCTTTGATTTCTTGTTCTTGATGAGGTTTTGTTGCTTGGAGATGAAGTAAATCTTGAGAAGATTCTTTTTCAGTTTCTTTAAGTTTTTGTTCTTTTTGGTTTAATCCATAAGTACATGAATCATCAGAACATAAAATATCTAATTTTAATTCCTCCTCTTTTGTGTTCATTTTCTTCTTGTCATTGATTACAATGATTTCTTCACCATATTGTTCAAGGTCACATTTTGCAACAACAAATTCTTGAGATCTTTTAGGAACAAACAACTTCTTGTTCTTTGGTCGAGGTTCTTAAGATTTAACTTTTATCGGATGACCATTTTCAATATTTTTTGAGTCTTGTTCTTTAAATATCTTAACATTTATCCTTTTAATTTCACTTTCAGGTGAGTGATCATGTGTGTTAAAGTTCTCTGGTAAGCTGTTTGAGATAGATTCAGGCATAGACTCTTGTGTGAAACCTAGACCTATTTTGTCTTTATCCTTTCTTCCACTTACCAATTGTTCTATTATAGTTTTTGAACTTTTAACTTTGGCAAGATCAACCTGAGTTACAGCAGAGCCAATTTCTCTTGTTCTAGAATTTTAGTCATCTTTTCAAGTTGTTTTGTTAATAGTTCAAGTTCTTTGAGAGTTTTATTCCATGAAGTTTGAAAAGATATGATCTTGTCATCAGAGATTTTATGATAACTTTTAGCTTGTTGTGCATTAATTCTTCTTGTTTGAGTTCATCACATATTTTGAATGATTATGTTCTGTAATATTCAACTTGTTCAAAACATGCTTTTGTGTACATTTTCTCTTTAACTTCCATAAGAATTTCTGGATAAGAAGGTGAAGTCTAAGTATCAAATAATGATCGTTCAACCATAGGTGGTTCTGACTGAGCCATGAGAGCAATATCTTCTGAATCTTCCTTTGGATTAGATTTATCATTCTAGTCATAGTTTTCATCATTGTCTGAATCACCATTTGCCTTGGGATCATTATGTTTAGACCTGTCTTCATTATGAATCTCAGCAACAAAAGCTAAATCATAAGTGCGATCAGTTGTAAATTGTTTTGCATATGCACTCCAGTCATACCCATCTTTGATGCTAACAACAAGAGCTTTCTTTGGCTCTTTAGTTTTTTTGACTTATCTTTCAGTTCTAGCATAGGAAGACTTTGATATGGCTTCTAAAAGATTTTCTGAGACTGTTGCTGATATCTTTGACTGTTAGATCTAGCTTGACCATTCCCTCCTTGACTTCTTTGAGGTTTACATTCTCTTGAAAAATGGCCATAGCTATTGAAGTTGAAACACCTTTGTTGGATCTAGAAAGGTTGGTGCAACCAAAACCAAACACTTAGACTATTTTTACAACTAATAAAAGACTTTCGAAGCTAAGAGTGGAACTTTCAAAGACAAATGGAGTTATTCCGAAGTCAAGTGCAAGATTAACTTCCGAAGGAAAACTCGAACTTCCAAAGACAAAGTCTCTGCTCTTCCGAAGTATAAGTGGCTTCAGAAGAACAAGTTCTTCCGAAGCCAGTTAACCTTTGGAAGTAGCTACTATAAACAAGTGGACATAAGTATGGTCCCTATGACACTCCACTGCAGACCTCTGATATACTGCGTGTTGTTTTATATAAAACCCATGTAGTTAACCATACTTTATTCCACTGTTTACCTTTTTTAGTTAGTACAGTTGCCAATTTTAGTTGGTGACAAAAGGTAACTCATGGACATGTCATGACTACCATATCTTAGATAAGACATTATCTAAGATACCTTAACTATAGGTTTATAGTATTTGCTTTAGTTATAGGATTCCAGCTAGTATCAAAGTATAACCGGTTGTAGGTGATTGTATATATAGTTTCTCAGTATTACTCTTGAATGATGCTTTTAAGAGTCTTGAAAACTTTGAGTTGAGAAGTAATATATACAAGTACCTTGAAAATTATTTCACTGTGTTCTTAGTTATTATATTATTATCAACTCTTTAGGGGAATATGCTTCATCATAACCATGTGAATATAAGTGAGTTTGAGAGAAAAACAAGTGTTAAGTGACATATATCGATCCTGCAGTTGGTATTGGAGCCAGCCAAGACACCGATACCCCAAAACCATGATCTTAGAAATATTTGATATGAAAGATTGTAAGCCAACCAAGACACCCGTACCTAGAAACCATGATCTTTGTCCTGACTCTGAGGGGGAGGATACTGACAACATAATTATAGGGCAATCATTGGGTCTTTGATGTATCTCACAACAAGTAGACTTGATATCATGTTTGCAACATGCATTTGTGCAAGATATCAGGCTGCTCTAAAGGTGTCTCATCTAGTTGCTGCCAAGGAATCCTTAGATACCTCAAAGGAGCACCTAAATTAGGTCTCTGGTATCCAAGGAGTGGTAACTTCAATCTCTATGGCTACTCAGATAGTGGCTATGGTGGCTGCAACATCAACAAGAAATCCACATCAGGTGGATGTCAATTTCTTGGTGAAAGGATCATTTCATGGTAATGCAAGAAGCAATCATGTGTCTCTACATCTACTGCTGAAGTTGAATACATTGCTACTGCAAGTTGCTGTGCTTAGCTACTTTGGATTCAAACTAGATGCTAGACTATGGATTCAACTTCATGAGCACTCCTATCCATATTAACAACAATAGTGTTATCTCTATTACTAAAAATCCTATGAAGCACTCCAAGACAAAGCACATTGATATCAGGTACCATTTCATTGGAGATATTCATGAGAAGAACCTGATCAAACTATCAAAGTTTATTCAAATGAACAATATGCTGATTTGTTTACTAAAGATTTTGATGAACAAATATTAAATATCTTATTATAGCTATTGGATGATAAACATTTATTAGTCTATCTCACTTGAAAACCTTTTTGAAATATGTAATGTCTTTTGTCATAACAATCTAAGCCCTTTTACGATAGGTTAAATTTTTCTAAGTATGGGTTTTTTCGAAGAGAAACTACCTTCGGAAGATTCTTTTCATATCTTCTGAAGCTAAATTCCTCCAAGGGAAATCTTCTTCTCGGAAGAGTGTTTAGTCTCCAAAGAAGCGATTGATTGCATATCAGATCTACTTCCGAAGCATATAAAACTCTCCATTCTGAAAGCACATTTACTCTCTTAAGTAAGAACTTTACCTTCGAAGTAAATTGGCTTTTGAAGAAGATTACCTTTGGAAATCTTTTATACTCAGAAAAAGACCTTATTGTGTAATGGAAATCTTTGGGCCCCACATAGTAAAAAGCAAAGATTTTATTAATGATGTCAGAATCTTTTAAATGGTTTTTAGTTTTACCGCCCCTGTCACATCTTACCCCAAACCAACTTATCACCTTATCCAACCCCTAAAACCACCATTTCACCCATTTAAATAATCTCGACTCTTCACTTTAATCTTTTTACCAAATTTACTATCCAAAGTTTCCTTCACTCCAAATTCACCCTGTTCAAAGTTGTTTCATCTGCTCTTTCCTTACAATGGCGCTTAACCCTCAACATAACTAGGTCGCATTCCTTGACTCATCCAAGGATGTTGACTTCTCAAAAATCATCTCCTTTCTTACCCAATTTACTTACTTCACTACTCTGACTATGAACCCCACTGTTTATTTGAATCACATGGAAGAATTTTGGGTAAATGGTCAGATTGTAATCCTAAAAAGAGTTAGGGTTATTAGGTCGAGCATTTCTGCCAGGATTTGATCATTACAGAACAACTCATTAGGGAGCATCTGGAGCTCCATAATGAAGGAGCTCTTACAGAGTTCCCTACATCAGACCTAGATGGCACATATCTCCAAATGGGATATGGTGGAGATGTGAGCAGGTCTACAGTTTACAAGTTTAACTTCTCATACAACTGGAAGTTCCTACTCCATGTCATTCTCCACTACTTGTCAAATAAGTCTGGAGGATGGGATCAAATTCCATATGAACTAGGTTTCCTAGTTCATGGATTTTTGAAAAGCCTCCGCTTCAAATATTCAAGGTTTGTGCTTACCAACTTTATGGGGAACCTCTAGAGGGACACATTCTTCATGTATCCCAGGTTCATTCAGCACATTATCAATTGTGAGTTGGACCAGAGTCAGCTTGTCTGTGAAGCTACTCTATATGTCCCTCATATCAGGCTGACCATCTTCAAAATCTTAAAGAGAGTGTCCACCAATTTCACTAGAAGACACACTGAGCTTCTTCCAGGTATGATTGAGCCAATGGCTCCTACTGACATCCCTGTTAATCCCACAGGTGATGAACCCACACCAGCAACTACCCTTACTTTGTGAAATCTTCCTGCTCACCCCATCAAACAAACATATCAAGGACACACCAAACGAACTCTTGTTCAATCTACTCTGACAAGCCCTCCTGTTAAAACCAAAAAGACTAGAGTGGAAACATGGGCTCACACTCAGTCCGGGGTCTTACAATCCTTCTCATTTGACCTCAATATGGGATTTGAGTTTCCTCAATCTTAATTCCCTAAGCCCGAAACCCAAGTTAAAATCCCTTAGAATGAGTCATAATACTCTCCTAAGAAGCCAAAAAGGGACAGCCCCACCAAGGCTCAATGCCAATATACATTGACCAACGTCCCTGGTCATTAGGCATAACTTCCTTATCCTTTACTGACCTCTTATTCAGGACTAATGAGGATATTACGTCTCTTCATGGAAATGAAGTTAATCCACAACACCCTCTAACGGATCAATAGAGCCTCGAGGGACATCCTATCTCTACCCCATATTAGCTAAACCCAACTGAGGTGAGTCCCACAGATGTGGAGGGGAATTATGTAGATTCAAATGCCACTACTAAGGAGCCTCATTGGATCCTCAGGCTAGTGGTACCATCTCTAAGACTGAATCTATGGCAACCATGCCTTTTGATGACTCTGAAAGAGACATCACCAGGCAAAGGAAACCAGGGTGCTAAGAAACCACATTTGGTGGTGAGGATGAACAAACTAGGTATGTTACTTCATCTCCCCATGATTCTTCAAAAGAAGATGAGGGAAGAATGCAACTCACCTTTCAAGACCTACTCTTTAAAGTCTCAAACCTTGAATCAAAGGTTAAGACTTTAGAGGATAGGTCTGCCACTTAGCAGCTTGAGATTGAAAATCTCAAGGCTCAACTAGCTAAGAAACAGATTGAGAGGTATGTCAAGCATGTAGCTATTCAGGTTTCATTAACCTCTTCCTCTAGCTCATCTAGCTCTCAGGGTGATGCTACCAAAAATGGGAAGAGTGTTTAGAGACAAACAATTATGGAACCACTGAGCCAAGTTTTTACTTCTTTATCTACTAGATACCCGACCCCTAATGCAATAGTTTTTCCTGAGTCTCATCAAATTGTCCTGCAAATGGACCCAAGGATGCTCAGAGATATCACTAGGATCTTCTGCAAGTCCTAATGAGATCTTCGTTAGATCAGCCTAGCCCTGATGTGGCTATGATACACTTTGGAGTTGAAGAGCTTCAGAGGCTAAATGCACCTTCTACCACTATGGAAGAAGTTGGTCAACCTAAGGCCCACATGGAACCTAAGATTGATTTCGAATGGGAAATAAGGACTGATGGCCCAACAACTAAAATGGTTGGAACAGATAATGCATTCCCTCAGACTTCCAAAGCTAAAGTCTAAGTCTCGGAAGAACAACTTCAATCTTCCGAAACTGAGATGGAAGCTGCGGAAAGTCTGTTCTCCTTGTCTGAGGATCTAATCATCACAGATGTAATTCTAGAGCTGGCATCTGAGGTGAATATTGAGGACTTTCTCAACCAACCCCCGGCTCAAACATCTTCACTATCTCCAACCACCATCTCTCAACCTAAACCCTCCATCTAAAAACCACCAAAGTCTAGCACTTCTGAAGATGTCAAAGGGAAGAAGAAGATGACTTGGGTAGAGCTTCAGTAGGAGGAGAGGATTGAGAAACTTGAAAGGAAAGGTATACTTCCAACTGGGAAGTTGCTAGCTACTAGTAACAAAGTAGCTACAGCCAACAAGAGGTTGTCAACAACGAAAGAAGGGTGGAGATCATTGACAAGCTCATCAAGCTTGGAGCTGTTAGTGAAGATATGCTCCTGCTACCACTAGAGGAGTAAATTGAATGTAAAAGGCAACCATGCTACTGATTAAACAAAGAGAAGAAGCAGCAAGGTGGGACTTAAAGGAGGAAAGAGAAAGGAAGAAAAAGGAAGCTGATCTGCAGCTTAGGAGGGAAAGGATAACTTTCCTAACGTCTAGGGGTTTCTCTCTTGAAGAACTATCTCCACATGAAAATGACACCATCCTATGGCTCTTTAACAAAGAGCAAGGTCAATTGGAGAAAGAGAGGAAGAAAGCTGCAAAAGAAAAGCTGAGGGAGAATAAAAGGAAAGAAGAAGAAGAATGGGTCATTGCTGCCAAGAAGATAGGTGAGAAGGCCTGGATGAAGGGTTAATTTCGGGATCACGGCTTCCCTGGTAGGCAAGTGGGTCATATCTCTTAAAGACACTATAGTGACATGTCAATGAAATCAAGACTCATATTCGCTTGGAAGAAGGAAGGAGATGTACAGAAGGGGACATGGGATGACCATCAAACGAACACCTCAACCCCAACCTACAACCTAAACTAAACCTCAACCTCAACCTGAGCCTTTCCCATTTCGTTTCCCTATCAGAACTGAACCCACTTTCGAACCTTACACACCTGAACAACACCAACCATCATACCTACCTCATCACCAGAACCACCTCAACTAATCATCCTTCAACCTAAAACACTACCAAGAACCCAAACACCACTACCTACCCAATAACCATCCAAACCAACCCCTAAGCCTTCTAAACATCTTTCCTTAGAGGAGTTTAAGGAGATCAAGATAAAGCTCATCAAATGCACAACCTTGAGCGATATCTCTTTGAGGAGGATTCTGTCAAGCTGACTTATGTTGATGGATCCTCATGTTCCCTCACAAGAGATTAATTTCTTAATCTGCCAAGAGGAACATTGGACTGGGCTGTGAAACTCTTTGGCCTCAACTCAGATTCACTCAATGATAAAGAGAATAAGCTAAGAAGGAAGCTGGTGACTCTGTTGGATACTAAGAATAGTGTCAAAGTACCAAATAAACCCCTTGTGCCAAGATAGAAGGTTGTTCAGTGGAGGTTTAAAGACTCATCTCACAACTTTGTTGTTGAGAGAGAGAATGGCTTGCTGAACAGACTTAATGCCTCATCTTTGTTACACTTAAGCAAATTTGACATTTCTTAGTTAGTAGAGAAGCCATTCTCTAACCCCTCAATCTCTAAGGTTGGTGCTCATATTAGAAATCACCTAAGCAACCTTCATCTTTTCAAGCTGACTGCTAGGACAAAGATTGAAGAGGAGTTAAAACTGAGTAAGGAGGAGGAGGGGAAATGATCAAAAACCAAAGGCAAATCCTATCTTCAAATAGTTGTAGATCCTAAACTTGAATCCACTGTTAGATGGGAGTATGACCATAACTCCTGTCAACTAACTCTCTTTAGGGGGCACAACAAAGGGTTCATGACTGGATCTCCTATTCACTGATGACATGCACAAACTTCTTAGCACAACTTCAGGGCAGAACTAAGAAACAAACAAATATCTTATGTCCCTGGTACAAAAATTTTTGAGAAGTAGAAGTAAGTGAGGTTTTGGTAGCATCAGCCTAAGGGGATTGTTGGATCTCAAAAGGCTGGGGCAACCAAAACCAAACACTTAGACTATTTTTACAACTAATAAAGGACTTCTGAAGCTAAGAGTACATCTTCCAAAGTTTGAAGTTCGAAGGAAGCCTCGGAAGAAGTATCCACTTCCGAAGTATAAGTGACTTCAGAAGAACAAGTTCTTCTGAAGCCATTTAACCTTCAGAAGTAGCTACTATGAACAAGTGGACATAAGTATGGTCCCTCTAACACTCCACTGCAGACCTCTGATATACTGTGTGTCATTTTGTAAAAAACCCATATAGTTGACAATACTTTATTCCATTGTTCACATGTTCCAGTTAGTACAGTTGCTAACTTTAGTTAGTGACTAAAGGTAAGTCATGGACATGTCATGACTATCATATCTTAGATAATAAATTATCTAAGGTACCTTAACTATAGCTTTATAGTATTTGCTTTAGTTATAGGATTCCAACTAGTATCAAAGTATAACCGACTGTAGGTGATAGTATATATAGTTTCTTATTGTAACTCTTGAATGATGCTTGTAAGAGTCTTTAAAACTTTGAGTTCAGAAGTAATATATTCAAGTACCTTGAAAATTTTGTCCTTGTGTTCTTAGTTACTTAGTATATTATTATCAACTCTTTAGGGAGATTCTGTTTCATCATAACCGTGTGAGTATAAGTGAGTTTGAGAGAAAAACATCTGTTAAGTGACATATATCTATTGGATCTTGTATGCCCAAGACACATACAAGATTGATGTGGTTAGTACGTTATGATCCAAGTCGGGTCATACCCAATAACAAGCTAAACAAACACCAATAAATATTTATTGTTGATGAGATCATAATAAATATTGACACCAATTTAGAAAATGGGTTTTCTAAAATGTTGCTTTTATAATAGAACAAAATTATATGGATATTTGTTCATGAGAAATTATCTGTTTCATTATTTAAGTTAGTTAAATAATAACAAATAAAAGTGTGTTAATGTTATAAAGCTAAAAGTGGTTTTAATTTTATAAAATTATGGTTAAATAGTGCATTTTCTATAAAATTACAAAATGGGGAGAACCCATTTTGAATGCTGATTTTCGGCCGCCCTTGTGGGTTCTTGGAATTCCTTTTGTCTTGATAAAATACCAGACATTACTCTTGCTTGCACTCTTCCATCTATCCCTTTCTCTCATACACAGAAGAGCAAGTTCCTTTCTTCTCTCCCTTGGCTGAAATTTCATCTTTTGAAGGTTGAAAATTTGAGTTTTGGCTTGCCTAGTTTGGATTTGCAAGAAGAAGGTCTTGAGTTGTGGTGTTCTTCTACCTAACAAGTTAGGTGTTTGCTAAGGCTTGTGGGTATACAAGCTTGAGGACTCCTATTTTGGAGGCTAGACATTCAACAGCATCATCTTCTTCTTCTCATCCTTACTACAACATCTTGTTCTTGAAAGGTAGTTTCAAGAACACCATATGGTTGCATTTTCATTTTTGATAGCATTTCATTTCACATATATATATGATCCTTGTTCTTGGGTTTTGTTTTTGGTTTAAAATGGTTCATTTTTCAGATTATTAATTACATGTTTAAACCCTAATATCCACTGCGTTTTCTAGTTTAAATGGTTAAACTAGCTTTGATAAACTTGTTACAAAACCCAACAATGGCATCTAGAGCCGGTTATGTGGAATACTTGCTTCAAAAGATCTTGAAAAGTTAGTTTTCATGGACTTTTTCAACCCATTAGGGGCTATTTTGTTATGGTTGATTGAATCCCTTATGTTTCAAGGTTTTATCGTACATGATTCAGTATAAACCTTGAAAGATTTACATCAAATGGTTGATTGTGTTGTTGGACAAAACCCTAAAGTTTTGGTTCATGTTGGCCAGAACATTAGATTTATTAAAAAGGGTTCATTTTTGCTCTTGGATGTTGTATATGGTACATATTTTGGTGCATAACATAGCCTTGACCTTATGTGTTTTGGATTTGGTTGATTGTGGTTTGTCATGTTGGTTTTGATTCTTGAAAGGGTTGTAATATTTGTGTTTGTATTTTGGGTTGTAATATATTTATTCATTGGTTATGTAATAAATAGATTAGTTGCTATGGTTATGCACTTATGTTTGTATGATTATGCTTGTTTGGTTGTTTGTTGTATGATTGTTGGTTGATATTTGGATATGCATAACAAACTCATTAACAAACTTAACAATCTGAAAATGATGGTTCTTTATCATTAAGTGATTAATAAAAGGTTATTAAAAGGATTAATGATTTTAATAAAAGGGGTTTTATTAAAAGTGAACCATAGGATACCTTATATTTGAAAGCATGCAAATATAAGGTACATAGAGTTTTCTAAACTAGTATTATGAAAACTTAAAATTCTTTTATAAACAAGTTAAACACCATCCTTTTGAGTCACTTGGAAACTCTTAATGGGATAAAGATCACCTAACCATTTTGAGGGAACTTGTGATTTGAGGTGGGGATACCATATTTGTGGGATAAAGGTCACCTAACCACTTATGTTGGAAAACTCACATGTGTGTGTAAGTATGGTAACTTGATTTGCAAACCATGTTAAATGGATCACCTATAATATGGTTTACAAAGGTGTTGATGGGATAAACGTGCCAACTACACATATGATGTTTAAGTCGATCCCATACCTTAGAAGTTGCAAAGGGTTGCAATTGTCAAACCGTTGACTACCTTGTTAATTTAAATAATGGGATAAAGGTCATCTTATCACTATATAAATGTAATGTTGGATTCAAAAATTTTAAAAATTATGTAAGAAACTTAAAAGGGCTTTAATTATTAAAATATGAACAATATCAAAAATAATAAAATTGAACTTTGTTAAATTTTGTAGATGGCTACCAAAAAATATGAAAATAATGATATCCTGTCCGCTCACTCACTATCACTAAAAACCATTCTCCAAAGGAGCATCTAAATCATAATAACGTTATAGATTGGTTTCGAAACTTGAGAATTGTTTTTAAGCATGAGAAACGATCGTATATTTTAGACGATCCGATTCCCGATCAACTTAATGAGGAGGATGAGGTGACCTATAATAATTGGGTGAAATACACTAAGGACTCGGTCCAAGTGTCTTGCCTCATGTTGGCAAGTATGACTCCAGATCTCCAAAAGGAGTATAAACATCATGGAGCATATGACATGATTACCCAGTTGAAGGAAACGTACCAACAACAAGCAAGGGTAGAGAGCTTCGAAATTGTTCGATCACTCCATGCATGCCGTATGGATGACACCCAATCCGTTTCATCTTATGTACTTAAGATGAAAAGCCACATTGACCATCTCGAAAAGCTGAATTGTCCTATCTCGAAAGAGTTGGCTATGGATTTGATCCTCAACTCTTTGTCAAAAAGGTTTGACAACTTTTTCATGAACTATAACATGAACGGGTGGGACAAGAACATAAGTGAGCTTCACTCTATGCTCAAAACTATAGAGGCGGCCATGGGTAATAAGGTTTTACCCGTTCTCACCATCCATGAAGGTGGGAGCAAGAAGAGGCCTTACCCCACACCCAAGGCAAATGTTGCCAAGGGTAAATGGCACATTAGGGGAAAGGGAAAGGGAGTGGTTAGAGCGCCACCACCAAAACCAGTGGAGAAGAAGCAAAAGGTTGCTTTAAATGACCCATGCTTTAAGTGTGGGGAGATTGGACATTGGGCAAGAAATTGTCCAGTCCATCTCAAAGAGCTGCAAGCTAAGAGGGATGTCGGGCAAACCTCAGGTACATTTACATGATTCATATTGATCTAAATTTAATATCCTCTAACACATGGGTATTGGATACTGGATGTGGAACTCATATTTTCAACTTATTGTAGGGGTTCAAAAGAAGTAAGGACTTCAAGAAAGGGGATGTTAGCCTCTACATAGGGAATGGGGCAAAAGTTCAAGTTGAAGACCGAGGGGACTACATCTTGAAGCTTCCAATGGTTTGGAAGCAATTTTGAAATTTTTTTTGTATGTTCCTAGTTTGACTAGGAACATTATTTCTATTGCCCAATTAAGACAATATGGTTATGTTTTAACATTTATTGAAAATGAAATTCATGTTTCTTTAAATGGTATATTTTATTTTAAAGCTATTCCTATTAATGGTATTTATGAATTGGTTCATGAAAACACATTATATGATAGCTCATTGTACCAAACCACCACTAAGAAACTCAAATTGGATTTGAGTGATACCTATCTTTGGCATTGTCGTCCTGGTCATATAAACAAGAAACGCATATAAACACTTCAAAAGAATGGTATTTTAAAAGCAAGTGAATATGATTCATTTGATGTATATGAATCTTGTTTACAAGGTAAAATGACTAAGGCACCTTTTAGTGGCAAAACCGAAAGGGCAAAAGATTTATTAGGCATCATACATTCGGATCTATGTGGTCCTTTTAAATCAATGACTAGGTACCATGAAAGATACTTCATAACCTTTACCGACGACTACAGTCGATATGGTTATGTCTACTTGTTAAGACACAAAGATGAAGCTTTTGAAATGTTCAAAATCTTCCAAAATGAAGTATAAAATCAACTCAACAAGAAAAAAATCTCCGCATCGATAGAGGAGGTGAATACCTAAGTGATGCTTTTAGAGATCATCTTAGAAGTTCTGGTATTGTCTCACAACCATCTCCACCTGGAACACCACAACACAATGGTGTGTCCGAGAGGAGAAATCAAACTCTATGGATATGGTTCGATCTATGATGGCTAGAAGCTCATTGCCTCTATCATTTTGGGGTTTCCCTTGCTCTCTGCAACCCATATCTTGAATGGCCCCAACCAAGAAAGTGGAAATGACACCTTTTGAAATATGGCATGTAAGGGTTCCATCACTATCATATTTAAAGGTATAGGGTTGTGAGACTTATGTTAAGACTCCCACCTCAAACAAGTTAGAAAGCCATTCCACTAAGTGTATCTTCATTGGATATCCTTGAGATTCTATGGGATATTATTTCTATGATCCCTTGGAATAAAAGGACTTTGTTGCCAAGAAGGCTGAGTTCTTAGAAGCTAAGTTCCTTACGAAAAGAATTAGTAGTAGAATAGTGGATCTTGAGGAAGATCAAGAACCATAAACCGATACACGTTTGGTTGACACTAGCACTCAACATGAGGATATTGAGGATGATCAAATGGTTGATCAATACACACAAAATGTTCGCAGATCTGGTAGAATTAGTAATCCACCTGAAAGATATGGATTCTTCGTAGATGGATGCTATGTGGTAGATTCTGATGAACCAACCACTTATCATGATGCAATGTCTATTTGGATTGTGACAAATGGCTTGAAGCCATGAACGTTAAGATGCAATCCATGTATGACAACCAAGTATGGGACTTCGTTAAACCACCTCTTAACTCCAAGATAGTTGGAAGTAAGTGGGTTTTCAAGAAGAAAACCGATATGCATGGAAACTTGGATACCTATAAAGCTAGACTTGTAGCAAAAGGTTTCACTCAAACTCAAGGAGTTGATTATGATGAGACCTTCTCACCCGTTGCAATGCTAAAGTCTATTATGGTATTATTTTCCATAGCTGTTCATTATGATTATGAGATTTGGCAAATGGATGTGAAAACCGCTTTTCTAAATGGATATCTTGTGGAAGATGTCTATATGGTTCAGCCTGAAGGTTTTGTCGAACAAAAGCATCCTAACAAAGTATGCAAGTTGAAGATATCAATCTATGGATTGAAGCAAGCATCAAGAAGTTGGAATCACCGTTTTGATGATGAGATAATCAAATTCGGGTTCATCAAAATGCTGATGAAGCATGTGTATATAAGAAAGCTAGTGGGAGCATCATCACTTTCCTAGTATTGTATGTTGATGACATTCTACAATTTGAAAATGACATTCTAACCTTGGAGGGTGTAAAAGCCTAGCTTGGAAGCTATATTTCCATTAAGGATCTTGGTGAAGCCGCCTACATTTTAAGAATAAAAATCTATAGGGATAGATCAAGGCGGTTGATAGGTTTAAATCAAAGTGCATACATTGATAAGATCTTGAAAAGGTTCAAGATGGAAAACTCTAAGAAAGGTATGGTACCTATTGAAAGAGGAACGATATTGAGTAAGACTCAATGTCCAAGCTCAAAGGATGAGCAAGATAAAATGAAAGGAATCCCGTATGCATCTTCTATAGGATCCATCATTATGCAATGATATGCACTAGGCCGGACGTGTCATGTGCTTTGAGCATGACAAGCCAATACCAGCAAAATCCTGGAAACAGTCATTGGATGGCTGTTAAGAACATACTTAATTACCTAAGGAGGACAAAAGATATGTTCCTAATCTATGGATCTGGTGAGGAGGAACTTGTAGTAAAGGGTTACACGGATGCGAGTTTCCAAACTGATCGGGATGATTCACGATCCCAATTGGGGTATATTTTCATCTTGAATGGAGGAGCGATCTCTTGGAAGATTTCTAAGCAAGATATGGTGGCATTATCAACTACAGAGTCAGAATACATTTCCGCTTCATTAGTAGGGAAGCTGCATGGTTAAAGAAATTCATTGCCGATCAAAGGGTGGTCCCTTCCATTCAGGACCCCCTAGAAATTCTTTGTGATAACAAGGGTGCGATTGCTCAAATCAAAGAACCCCCTGCACATCAAAAGACTAGGCACATTGAACGGAGATTTAACTACTTAAGGGATGAAGTTGAAAAGGGTAAGATATGTATTCGCAAAGTTCACACAGATCAAATGGATGAATATAGAGCAAAAGGTTGCTGCTAAAGTTCATAGATATTTGTGGGATACAAATATTGGACTGACCTGCATCTCAAATATTACTATATGGAATCTTTTTGATTGATCATAAGTAATTTTGAGTAAAGGCAAACATCATTTGGTATTCTCTGACCTGAGATGCATATTGGGTCCTGATATTTACCGAATATTATACTTTGACTTAGTTCTTCGCTTTTCTGAAACATGGCAGTACATAAGTCTGAGTTCAGGTATGATATAAGGTAATTGTGAGAGGCGTATGTAGTCAAGATGGGATTTGTCTCTCTTATTCGTTGAGAGTAAGATGTCTAAGGCTTGATAAAGTTAAATCAATAGAGAATGATCACTCTGTCTCTCTGGGATTTAACATGACATCTGTGATAAAAGGATAGATGATTGATTCACCTATAACATTTTGAGTAAGGTACTTGAACGGGATGATGTTATTGAATGGCCCTTAATCATATGTATTAAGGTTAGTAAAGCATTGTTAGGTGGTATTTACTGCTTGCATCAATCTTCTATGAATCTTGTGCAAGTGGGAGATTCTTGGATCTTGTATGCCCAAGACACATACAAGATTGATGTGGTTAGTACGTTATGATCCAAGTCGGGTCATACCCAATAGCAAGCTAAACAAACACCAATAAATATTTATTTGTTGATGAGATGATACAAAAAAATATTGACACCAATTTAGAAAATAGGTTTTCTAAAACGTTGCTTTTGTAACATAACAACATTATATGGATAATTTGTTCATGAGAAATCATTTATTTTATTATATAAGTTAGTTAAATAATACAAATAAAAGTGTGTTAATGTTATAAAATTAAAAGTGGTTTTAATTTTATAAAATTATGGTTAAAGAGTGCATTTTCTATAAAATTACAAAATGGGGGAAACCCATTTTGAATGCTGATTTCCGGCCGCCCTTGTGGGTTCTTGGAATCCTTTTTGTCTTGATAAAATACAAGACATTACTCTTGCTTGCACTCTTCCATCTATCCCTTTCTCTCATACACACAAGAGTAAGTTCCTTTCTTCTCTCCCTTGGCTGAAATTTCATCTTTTGAAAGCTAAAAATTTGGGTTTTGGCTTGGCTATTTTGGATTTGCAAGAAGAAGGTCATGGTATAAGCACTTTGATAATCTGATTTATTATTTTCTAGAAAGATGATCAAACAACTCCAGTTATCTTTTTAGTTTCTCCTTTTAAGATCTTGTATTTCTTTACCACCTGCACAAATAATGTTCAAAGCTTTGTACATGGTATAAGCACTTTGATAACTATCAAGTCTAGTCCTGTTGGAGCATATATAGTCATACATAGTGTGTCCGTCGCTTGACGAATTGTCTAGGCTTAATGTAATACACCTGATATGTTTGTAAACACAAGAAACTGGGTCATTCGCAGGAGCATATGCGAATGAGACTTAGTCGTACGACTAAGCCATGCTAATGGGCTAGTCGTGCGACTGAGAGATGCGATTGGGACATTCGTAAGACTGAACCATAAGTATGGTCCAGTCGTATGATTGAACCATACGCATGGTCCAGTCGTACGATTGAACCATACACATGGTCCAATCGCACGAATGGGCCCAGTCGCATCTAATATGGGCCGAGGCCTATATATACCAGTTTCAATGTGTAGAGAGAGAAATGGTTTTGAGAGGGAGTCTGCCTGGGGCCTAGGGCTGCCGGATGAGAGGGGAGATCATGCTCGATCTCCCCTTGCCAAGATTCTTGATTCTTATGTTGTAACGAGCTTGTAATCATTAGGTTTTTATCAATGAAACCAATTTTTGATAGTTTGTGTTATTGATTGTCTCTTGGTGTTTGCTGTTGTTTATCCTTCCCTCAAGAACACGCTCGGATGTTTATCGATCCAGCGACTTCACAATTGGTATCAGAGCCAGTTACTGCTGGAATGATCTAAAAATCATTCTACCAACCGGAGCTCTTGATTTCTGGATCTATTTCAGGTTCTTTGACGTTAAACCCACTTCGTGTTCTTCGTGTTTTGCTCAGATCTTGTTACGTGTGTTGTTTCTATGTTAAAATCGAACTCGAAACCACGTTCTGATCACCCTTTCGAATCTGATGATGTCTATTTTAGTTCGGTTCATCTAAAATTCGTCAGACTAGGGTTTTGGGCAGCCTTGGCGGCTACAGATCTGAAAATCTGCGTGTAGACCCGTTCTTGCGACTGGGCCATGCGAATGGACCATTCGTACGACTGGACCATGCTAATGGACCATTCGTACGACTGGACCATGCTAATGGACCATTCGTATGCCTGGAGCATGCTAATGGACCATTCGTACGACTGCACCAATTGTATGTTCAATCGTGCGAATGAGCCATCCGCATTGACTCATCCGCATTTGTTCCAGACCAAAAAAGAAAGAGTCTGGAAGTGCCTCTTGCACAGATTTGAGGATGAACAAAGCATATTCACCCTGAGGTTCTTTTGTCAAATAAGTTCGATGTATACCCCATTATTCATCGGACTTCCAGAATAGGTGAATGTAATTGGAACACGAAAGAGAGAAGAGAAGATGTCAGCAGTCGGTGTGATTTTGTGGGGTGGTCAGGAGCATCTGACTACTTATTGGCCAATCAAGTTTTATTTATCCGCACAATGAGGATTCTCATTCTTAGGGGGAATCCATGTTTAGAGAAATTGAAGACGTAATCAGAAAGTGATGATGTGAGCTGGTTTCTGATGATGAATTTGAATGCATGCTGATTTGGTTGAGATTGTCAGTTGTGGATTGGAACCCTCTACCTTTTGCCCAATTCACCGTATGAAGACGCCAGAAGAACACAATGTCTATATATTGGGATATGCTAAATGTGAGGGGGAATTTCTGCAGGTGTTAAAGTTAATCAAGTTCGTCTATGTGAAGATTGAAGCAATGGAAAACTGTTCATGTCATTATCTGGAAAAATCAGTCATATGGGGAATCTTGCTGCTATGATGGTGTTCTACAAAGTAAACGAAAGCTATTGTGCCTAAATTCATTATTAGGGATACTATAGCAACCTGACAGATCGGCAACGTTGGCTAATGTGGTGTTTTGTTTGATTCTATTGGAAACCAGAGCAAAGATTGACTGAAGATGTAAAAGGTGTTATCTACTATTCGCAAGAAACGTCCAAGGGGGAATTTGTTGGAGCATATATAGTCATATATAGTGTGTCTGTCGCTTGACAAATTGTCTAAGCTTAATGTAATACACCTGATATGTGGTACACATGAAACTGGGTCATTCACAGGAGCATATGCAAATGAGACTCAGTCGTACAACTGACCCATGCTAATGGACTAGTCGTGCGACTGAGAGATGCGATTGGGACATTCTTAAGACTGAACCATAAGTATGGTCCAGTCGTATGATTGAACCATACGCATGGTCCAGTCGTACGATTGAACCATACGCATTGTCCAATCGCACGAATGGGCCCAGTCGCATCTAATATGGGCCGAGGCCTATATATACCAGTTTCAATGTGTAGAGAGAGGAAGGGTTTTGAGAGGGAGTCTGGCCGGGGCCTAGGGCTGCCGGATGAGAGGGGAGATCATGATCGATCTCCCCTTGCCAAGAGTCTTGATTCTTATGTTATCAATGAAACCAATTTTTGATAGTTCGTGTTATTGATTGTCTCTTGGTGTTTGCTGTTGTTTATCCTTCCGTCAAGAACACGCTCGGATGTTTACCGATCCAGCGACTTCACAACACCTCCAAAGGTAAACCCTTACTCGTCAGTGAATAAGCTTTAATATCATTCTTCACTTTCTTTAAATCATTACCATGCAAACCATCCTCAAGATAAGGTTCTTGTGAATCTTTGGTCTAAACAAATCCTCTATCAGGACCATCTGATGTAATAGGAATATGTGGTCCTTTCTCTATTGACTTCTAAATATCAGTATCAATAGAGTTTAGATGATGTATCAATCTAAGAGACTAGTTCTTGAAATTAGCTCTATTCTTCAACTTAGGAACTCTATTCTCAAAATCTTTAGATTTAACCATTTTGAGTTTTGAATTTAAGAAAATAACCTATTTTTTGTTATTTTTTAAAGTTTGAACTAAAACAAAGAAATGAAAATATTTTTGGATTTTAGTTTGTAAAAACTTTTCTAACTGTTGAATGAAAAGATTGAATTCTGATATGCTTGATGTTTGTGAAATGCTCACTTTGAACTAGAAACATTTGTTGTCAAATGCCTGAATAGTTGTCAAATGCATGAGTAGTTGTCAAGTGCCAAAATAGTTGTTAAATGCCCAGGGACTTAGTTAAAATTTATGAATTTTCAACCTAAGGGCCCAAACAGTCTTCAAACACCTAGAATTCTTAGGTTTAAAAAACATCCAAACAGTGTTAAAACTACCAAACGGTGTCAAAACGACCAACTCTGAAACTCCTAAACAGTTTAAATGCGCTTAAACAGTTGTTATGCACCTAAACACTTAAGCAAATTTAGATGGTTTTAACACTTCAAGCGCCAAATTCATCATCTTCATGACAACCTAATCTTATCAAATTCTTCAAAACTTGATTAAATGATCTGAAAACTTCTAATAAGGTAGTATATAGATCGATAATCAATCCTAATTCATCATTTCTTTCAATTAACAACAATTATTCTATTTGTTGATACACATGTACCTAGTTTAGGAGCTTAATCTAAATGTTTGTCATGTATTACATATATGTAATGAATGAGTTGAATGAAATACAATATGCGATTGATGCTTATAATGTTTAATGTTTCATTGTTTATTGTGTTGAACTAACTATATAGGTTTGTGGTTGTTTGCATAGTTCTTAGTCAATAATGATTGAGAAATGTGTTCAAACTTAATCGTATGAAGTCTTCATGCGAATGGACCATGCTAATGGACCATACACATGAATACTTCATGCTAATGGACCAGTCACACAACTGAACTAGGAGACTAGATCAGTTGCCCGATTGAGACATAAGATTGACTCGGTCGTACAACTGAAGCTTCAGTCGTGCGTATGGATCAATCGCATGATTCGGTCGCACGACTGAACCATGCTAATGGTTCAGTGACACGACTGAACCATGCTAATGGTTCAGTCGTAAGATTGGAAAACCCTAACCTATAAGTAGCACTTAATTCGTGGAAAAATAGAAGAATTGGGAAATGCTTGAACACATATTCGTACCCTAGTCGTCTAGAGACCCTAGAAAGCCTGTTCCAAGTTCATAGTTCGCAGTTGTTCTTGTTCTAATCGTTCTTAATGTTTCTTTAATCATTAGATTGACCTGAACTACGTTCTCACTGATTGGATCACCAATCAAATAGGATTCCGCACTATTTGATCTGGTTTCATGCATTATCCGTTAGTACTCCATACGTACACGGTCCTAACAAGTGGTATCATTCAAAAGAGTCACCTTTTTTAGTAAAACAGTGTTTTCGACATCTCCAGGTCTAAAAGTTTACGTTTTTCGGCATACAGCAGATTTGGGTTCTTGAAAAATCGTGTTTTTGTGTCAAAGTGTTAAAAACCTTCGAATTTTCCAAAACAACAGCCCTTGGTCGCACGATTGGCTCAATCGCACGACTGAACTCAATCTCACCTCCCATTCGCACGATTGAACCCAGTCGCTTACTCATTCGTATGACTGAACAGCCCCATTCGCTTGTCTCCAATCGCACACTCCAGATGTACGACTGAATCCAATCGCACGATTGAATCCATTCACACCCTTCATTTGCACGACTAAGTCATACGCATTAGCCATCCGCATTTGTTCAATCGCACGATTGACTCATTCGCAACTGTCTATTCGCACAAGTGAATCAGTTGAGTTCTAAAGTTCAAAGTTAAAGAGATGGAAGATCAATTCTCTATGTTTACTGCCGGTAGGGACTTAAGGATACATAACCTTCTACTTCTGGAAAATGAAATTGGGAATCACAATAAACCACCCAAACTTATAACGTTAGATGATTACCCACAATGGAAGCAGGGATTCGAGATCTATCTTAATGGAGTCGATCACAATCTTTAGGAATATATTGAGACAGGTTATAGTATGCCGGTTGGTGCTGATGGTGTTAAGCTCACTTTGGGAGGTATGACTGATAGCCAGAAACCGAAGTATAATATGAGAAGAAGGTGTATGCCATGTTGACCCTGTCAATACCAAAAGACATATTCCATCAGTTTTGTGAGAACAAACAAGCTAAGATGTTATGGGAAGCCTTGGATAAAAGATACGACGAGAATGCAACGCTGAAAGCATTAAAGGCAAAGGCGCTGAAGAAGGAGTTTGATAACTTTTCTTCGATGGGGAAAGAAAGCTTGGATGATGTTATGTCTATCATGTCTTACATATATGTAATGAATAAGTTGAATGAAATACAATATGTGATTGATGCTTATAATGTTTAATGTTTCATTGTTTATTGTATTGAACTGAC
Source organism: Flaveria trinervia (assembly GCA_025506515.1). Classification (NCBI taxonomy): domain Eukaryota; kingdom Viridiplantae; phylum Streptophyta; class Magnoliopsida; order Asterales; family Asteraceae; genus Flaveria; species Flaveria trinervia. The sequence continues at coordinate 46,690,945 of CM046458.1, read as the reverse complement.
TATATAGGTTTGTGTTTGTTTGGATAATTCTTAGTCAATAATGATTGAGAAATGTGTTCAACTTAATCGTATGAAGTCTTCATGTGAATGGACCATGCTAATGAACCATACGCAAGAATACTTCATGCTAATGGACCAATCGCACGACTGAACCAGGAGACTGGATCAGTTGCACGATTGAGACATAAGATTGACTCAGTCGCACGACTGAACCTTCAGTCGTGCGTATGGATCAATCGCATGATTCAGTCGCACGACTAAACCATGCTAATGGTTCAGTCGTACGATTGGAAAATCCTAACCTATAAGTACCACTTAATTAGTGGAAAAATAGAAGAATTGGGAAACACTTGAACACATATTCGTACCCTAGCCGTCCAGAGACTCCAGAAAGCTTGTTCCAAGTTCATAGTTCGCAGTTGTTCTTGTTCTAATCGTTCTTAGCACTTCTTTAATCGTTAGATTGATCTGAACTGCGTTCTCACTGATTGGATCTCCAATCAAATAGAATTCCACACTATTTGATCTGGTTTCACGCATTATTAGTTAGTACTCCGTATGTACACGGTCCTAACACTGTTTTTCTGATTGAATTTGAGTTCAAATATGAAGAACAAGTTCCGCACACAAATCTGATAAAATTCAGATGTGAATGAGTTAAACACCAAATTGTTATTCAATTCATGTTTCTGATGATGAAACACAACTGAATTCAACAATTAATTGATCAAATTGCTATCTGCCGGACCGGTGAAGGGTGGTAGCTTACAACACAACAACACAAAGAGTAGATTAACTAGATTGATCAAATAGTGAGATTGGATTAACCACAAGAGATGATACAATGAACACAAGTAAATAAGAGTTATAACAATATAGCAAAATACATAAGGAGATGGTTTTCAAGATTGTAGTATATTGCCTTCTCAAGTTCTTTTACAAGTGTTACAAAGCATAAGAAAATTTACAAGTAGTTGAAATACCTATACTGCATCCTACAGCTGGCCATACTTTGAAGGCCAGCTGGATACAATTGACTAGACACAACACAAAATCAATTATAGAGTCAAAAGGAAGATTGCTTTTTGACTTGTGACTATGACATGCCATAGCTCACATCCTAATATATTACAAAAAGGATAAAGTACATGAAGTAGAAAGTTACAGACTCAAGACCTAAATGTACAGTTACTAAAAGCATGAACATTTTCACCAAGTCATGCAAGTTGGTGACTTTACAGAGTTGCAGCGGAAAGGGGTCCAGCTTTATGTAAAGTACATCCGATAAAGCATGTATACTAAAAGTCTTCAGAAGAAATCTGTATTCAAATGTTGAGTTTTGAAAGACTTTGTCTCTGAAGCTTCGAAAGACTTCAACTTTGGCTTTGGAAGATATTGGTCTTGGCTTCGGAAGATTTCACTCTTAGAGTATTTCAGTTGCATGTATGAAACTTTCGAAGCATTCTTCTTCAATGTACTTGTGTAGCATGTAGGAGACTTGAAGTGTTTGGAGTTACATCATCCTTAACATGTATTCCTTACAAACTCCCCCTAGGCTGATGCTACCAAAACTCTTTGAAGACTTTAGATATCAACAATCCTCATTATTATGATGACCATCCCTTTCTTCATGAGACGATCAGGATCACTCAGACTCTCAAAATGTCTCATCATGTCAAAGAGATCATGCAGAGGCAGATTGAACATGTCTCGCCATGTGTAGATATCCTCTAAGCCTTGATCTCTAATGACATGCCATCTTTCCCGATTTGTGGTATATGTCCAGGACAGTATGGGTCTTCCTGCTGCTACAGGAGCTGCTTGATTGGTAGTTGATGTAACATCCTCTGGCTGCACATCCTCAGAATGTTCTGACTCATCCTCAGGTTTAGAAAATGATGTATCTTTCTTCTTATTTGGCTTTGGCTTTGAAGCCATCCTTTTCTTTCTCTTTGTTTCTTTTAACTGAGAAGACTGGCTTGCAGCACCTGATTGATATTCTTTGTCTTTCCCAGTTGGGTCTTCCACTCTCACAAGGTCAGAATGAGAGGAAGGCTGACCCTACCGTGGATCAGAAGATGAAGCTTGCTGAGATTCAGTAGGAGGTCCAGGTTGTGTTGTCTCTGGTTGTTCAACCTTAACCTTCATTTTAGGTGGAGCTTGACTTGGAGGGAGTGTAACTCAATCAGTTCTCCACTCTTGATCTTCTGCTTGATTACCCTAATATGCTCATCCCTGGTGGATAGAGACATAGGGCCAAGTCTCCTTCTGTAGAATCCATACAGCTTTAAGAAGCTCATCATCCTTTGCCTATCTGCAGACTTCTTCATGCTCTTATGGATGATGACCTTGACTTAGCAGCTTCTTCCCTTAGCTTCCTTTTAGTTGTCTTTCTTTCCTTGACTATCTGAAGTTCAAGTTGTTTGAGATACTCAAAATCAACATAGTCATAGGATAAGGGAAGAAGTGCATCTGCCTGATAGAGGCCTGTGGCACTCAGGTAGTTGATCATCTTGATCTTGTCTTCTTCTTTGTCTACCTGAGGTTCTTGTTGAACCACATCCTCATATGTAGGACATTCTTGAACTGGGGAGAGAGTAGGCACATGCTTATATAATCTTTTCTTTCTTCATTCTTCTTTCATTTGTACCAGAAGTTTAATATTTTCTGCCTCTTTATTCTCCTTTGACCTTTCCTTGTCAACAAGTTCATTTAACTCTTCTAAGGGGAGAGAAATGACCTTGTCTATGTCATAGTTCTTGGTCTGCAAGTAGTTGATCCAGACTACCCTCAACTCATCATCTTGAGTGTTTGGTCTGGGGGCGGTAGGGCTGTACAAAAAGTTCGTGGCTCGAAGCTCGCTCGAAGTTCTCTCGGAAAAAGCTCAAAAAAAGCTCGGCTCCAAAAAAGCTTGAATCTAAACGAGTCGGCTCGGCTCGGCTTGAATTCTAAGCAAGCTGAACTAGAGCCAGGGTTAGCTCGGTTCGAGCTCAGCTCGTGGCTTGGTTCGTTGGCTCAGCTCGTGACTCGGTGCATATAATATATGTATATATATCTATTTATGTAGTATAATTATTATTATTTACTACTACTACTACTACTATTATTATGATTATTATTTTTATATTAGGATTTTATAAATGTTTTCTTAAAAATAAAAATGATTTTTTTAGAAACATTAAGTATTTTGTTTAAAAGATATATAACTTGATAGTAAATTCTTTATATTCAAAATAATGAACTTTGTTCTTATAAGTACGAAGTGCCCAACAAAATATAAAAGCCCTAATATATATTTTTTGTGTTTTCATATAATTAATGTGAAAAATAGAAAAAAATAAATTCGAGCCGAACTCGAGCCGGTGTTTTGAGCTCGTTAAAATTTTTGAGCTGGCTCGACTCGGCTCGATAAGCTTTGAGCTCGAGCTCGAGCCTATCCTGGCTTGGCTCGGCTCGTTTACAGCCCTAGAGGGCAGCCCTGATAGTAGTTTCCATGAGTCTTGTAGACCCAGAAGAGGAACTTTCTCCCCTTAGCATCCTTTTCCTCTCTCTCTCCTCCTCCTCAATCTCCTCAGATGTCATCTTTCTTTTCCCTTTGTCACTTATAGACCTTTGTGACTCAGGGTGGAGAGAGCTTTGGCCTTCATTGCTTGGTGTAGCATCCAAGCTCTAGCCAGAGAGAGGTTGAGAAGCACCTTCACCAGCAGGTGTCTCAATAAGGTTATGGATCTCTACAGTAGTTGATGATGATGAGACAGGGCTCTCAGGTTCTGCCACTGGGCCTTCAGTCAAGGTTTCCCCTATGAAACTAATCTTAGGGTCTGCCTCAACATCCAGTTGACCGATGGCATTGCCTGATTGCCTTAGTCATCTTCTGAAGCTGAACTCTATAGTGATCCTGTCTTAGATTCTTTGAGCCAACCTGTCAGCTTGTCTTGATTGGCTTTGATTGACAAATGGCATGTTGACTAGATCCAGACCTTCATAGAAGTTCAAGGTCTGAAAATTGAAGACCTCTTGCTGCCCTTGAACTCTAAGAATAATGAGGGCTCTTTTGTTGTTGTCATACCTCCACTCAATGATGTGATTTGAATTTGGTGGAGATGACATAACCCTTGGTATGGCTTCCTCAAATAGACTCTGTATATAGGAGTCTATAGAGTCCACATCAATGTGAACTTGAGGAAGTTGCTAAGTGTGCACAATTGCAAGTGAGGATGGTGAGTCCTCAATGTCCACACTCTCTGAAGTACTCCCAGATTCTGTGATTGTAATGACTTTCTCCCCCTTTTGGTAGCATCACCCTCTTGCATAGGTGAGCTAGGAGTTAGGTCAATCACATCCATAGGTTCTTGTGTTCCTGGTTGAGCTCCTCTTAAAGGTCTCCCAGCTAGTTTTTCCTTAAGATAAGAAATCTCAAGTTGCTGATCATTGACCCTATTTTGCAAGGTAGTCACCTGAGATTCAAGGTGACTGACCTTGGAGACTAAGTAGGTGCATGTTTTAGACAGTTTGTGCGCCTTTAGTCTTAAATTCCCCTTATCTTCATCAGAAGAATCATTGGGGGATGAGATGATTAGACCAGAGTCCTCTCTCTCACAACCAGCTTCAGGTTCTTGGCTGCTGGATTTCCTCTGCTCACTAGCAGCCTTAGTTGAGGTGTCAGTGGGCTGAGTTGCCATGGTTGAGGTCTTAATAATGGAATCACTTGCAAAAGTGAGAGCCTCTTCCATAAGGACATGTTGAACAAGTTCAGAAGTGTCCACCTCAGTAGTAGGTGACTGATGTGGGCTAGAAGTAGGAGACTCAGGAGCACTCATCTCTCTTTGAGTAGAAGAAAAGAAGAGAGAATCATGGTACTCACTAAAACCTAGATCTTCATTAGTGTAGAAGTCAAGGTTGGGGATTGGTTGGTTTAAGTCCAAAGGCTGGGGATGGTAATTGTCCCTTGAAGCTTGATCACTTGAGTGTTGAGACTCAGAGTGATGGCTTAAGGCATTTGGGCTTATGAGCTCATCAGGCTGAGCATGAGGAACCTCAGCACTAATTACTGAAGAAATGGGAGTGGTCTGCTCCTCAGGAGAAGTGGAAGCTCTAGTGTCCACATCTTCCTCTGTGGGTAAGTATATGGGGACCTGCATAGACTGAATAGTCTATGGAGGGATTCGTTTGTGCTTTCTTTGGTAGGTGAGGGTGATTTGTGGCTGTTGAGGTGGTTGGGATGTAGAAGGTGTGGGTTCAACACTAGCTGGTGCTGCTAGGTTGTCACCTTGAGCAACAAGCTCTAACATTTTTGGGACAAGGGCTGTTTCTACCCTAGAGAAGCCAACAATGGGCTTTCTCAGTATTTTAAAGATGTCGGGCTTCATCTGTCCCAATTTAAGAGTATTACATGTTCCCTTTAACTGTGAGCCCAGTTCACAGTTACGAATGTATTGAACATATCTAGGGAACATATAGTACTCTAAGGAGTCCAAGTTTGCAAGCAGATTAGTATATACTAACCGAGAATACCTAAACTTGACTCCCTGAACAATCCCATGAACAATGAAGGAGAGATCCTTAGGAATCTGGCCCTATCCACCATGATTGTTTGATAAGCTATGGATAACCACATGGAACAGAATTTCCATTGGGATGAGACCTTCCCTTTCCTGAAGGTCTTGATAGAAAAATCTCCCTCGTAGCCCATCTACTCAAAAGACTGGTTAACAGCTTCTTTGGGTAAGAACATCTCACCTTCTTCATCATCTAGCTAAAGATGTATGTTGATGATGGCCGGAATGATGAAGACTATTCTCCCCTGTACTGTGGCAGACAGTGCCTTCTCCTCATCCATGATGATCTCTTGGCAGGTCTTCCAAAATTCTAGTAGTTTATCCTTATAAAGAGTAGGATCAATGGTTAGGGAGGTGAAGTAGTTCGATAGAGCTAAGAATTGACAAACCTCTGAGAAATGAGGATCTTTCTTAGAGTTTAACAAAGCAACTTGATTATGTTGCCTGTGTAACTGCATGGTAAAGTTCGGATCATTTTTGCGGTTAAGGTTTGCCATTTTGAGGAAGCTTAAAGATGAAGGAAGAAAAAAGAAAGAAATTTCAGAGAGAAATTTAGGGTTTTAGGTCTGGACGAAGAAGGATGTGATAGAAAGAGGGGGGAAACCGTTGGGTTTATGTAATGCCCCGTTCCCGGGACGCTTACAGCTGGTAAATCATTGCACATAAAACATATAACTCTACATTTACATTCATGAAACATTACAGCAGAAACTTAAATATAACATTTCATTTTATTACAAATGCTTTTGCAAGTTAATACAATCGTTCATTTCAAAACATCGTTCGTTCGCGTTACAAAGCAAAAACATTAAACAAAATAATGCCATCCAAAAAGAGCTGAGTAGCCGCCCTGTGCCATCCTCAGCAACATTACCTACCAACTGGAAACACATAAAAGTCAGCGTTTCTAAGTGAGTTCTAGTTTTATAATAAAACATACTTTACTTTTATTAAAACCATCCCTTTACATTTGCATGTGATCATACATCATACGTACACATAGATAATATCATTATATCTTTATCATTCGTTCATTAACTTTCGTTACTTTCATTCACGTTCATTTCTTTCGTTGACATGTACATTACCCTGAACATTATGCACGAAACGGGTAACTGGGCCTGAGGTCTTTCATAGACCTCGAACATTAGGCATGGAGCTGACTCCAGTACCTAGGGCAAGTACATTCACCACTTATCTTTTCCCTTTCATTCCGGATCAATGCCATATGCTATACCCCAAACATTGTGCACGAAACTGGTAACTGGGCATGAGGTCTTTCATAGACCTCGAACATTATGCACGAAGCTAACTCCAGCACCTAGGGCAAGAGGCAAGGATCCCATACATATGGTCAATCAAAAGATTGGACCCCAGTATGCATCCTTCTGGGGTAGCTAACCCACACACCATTGAGCTAACACCCTTCATTGGTGTGAACCTCCATACATTTACTTGCAAGCCTTTCTTACGTTCATTTGTTCTTTAATGCATGCATTCTTCATTTTGTTCCTCTTTTCATTATTTTCCACTTTACGTTACATAACACTTTATATTTCGTTCATTAACATTCAACGTAAAGCCACAGAAAATAATCATACAAAATAAGGAACATAAGATACACAGTTAGCATCATCATACCAGGCATCATCATACATACAAAACATACATACCATCTAGCATAAACATACAACATCATACCTCATCATCATCCATGCCCAACATAACCTCTAAGGCCACAAAATTCATCTATATGAACCCCCGAGAATCTTTCCACGTCAAAACTTACATCTGCACTTTCCCCCGAAAGTCAGTAAATAAACTATGTTCCCTCGGGTACACAAGTCCTACTTGGGCGTATGGGCACCCTTCAGTCGTATGACCTTCCAGGCGACTGTGCAAAATGCGGATAAACACCAGGCGAACGGGCCCCATGCGAATGGACCCAATGTGGATGAACACAATGCGGATGAGTCCCATATGAATGGAACTAATGCGGATGAACACTTGTGCAAATGAGCACAAATGCCGATGAACAGCTAGGCGAATGGACCCTCAGTCACATGACTCCCATGCGAATGGCCCTCAGTCGTACGACACACAAGCGTATGGACTCCAATCGCACGACTCACATGCGAATGAACCTCAGTCATACACCTTTTGGCCGTATGGCCTCCATCAGTCGCCTAGCCCTAGCTGATTCAGAATGCAGTTCATCCCGAACCCAATCTGCGATTTTTGGCCTCTAAGCCCTTCTAAACTCGTTCTAAGCCCTAACCAACCATGCTAAAACTTAGGAATATATACCCCAACACCATACAAGCACACACAAACCTGAAAACAAACTCCACTCGCATCACACACACACACATACATACAGGTTCAACACACACACTTCAAAAATGGTTTTTCTATGTGTTACAGCCCCAAGTCAGTTGAAAAAGAGTAAAAGAGGGGACCTAGAACTCACACAAACAACACCGTTGAGTAGAGCTTCAATTCAACCCGCTACACTTCAACTTTCGTGCTCGAATCCACGAGAACCAAGCTTTTTTTCCCTTTTTCTTTTTCTCTTCTCTCTATGGCAGATTTTTGGTGAGTGTGGGGAGGGTGTGGGCTGCCCTCCCCTCTTAATCCCCTACTCTTCCAAACTTTCTCTCGTTTTTGCAAGTTTGGTCCCTCAACTTTGGGCTTTATTTCTTTTTCTTTTTTCGTCGGCTTCAAAGAAAATATCCGGGTGTTACAAGTCCGCCCCCTTATATAGGTTTCATCCCCGAAACCTGTTATTCCTCGAACAAGCATGGGTAATGCTGCCTCATTTCTTCTTCAATCTCCCACGTTGTTCGGATCCTTTTCTGTGCTTCCACTATACACGCACAAGAGGAACCACTTTATTCCTCAGCGTTTTCTCCTTTCAATCGATGATTGCCACTGGTTGCTCCACATAACTGAGCCGTTCATCCACTTCGATATCCCCCAGTGGAACAATCATCTCTTCATCCGCTAAACACTTCCTCATATGAGATACATGGGATGTCGGGTGAATTCCACTTAACTTATCTGGTAATTCTAGTCTATAGGCCACCTCTCCTACTCGAGCAACAATTCGGAAAGGCCCTATATACCTTGGTCTCAACTTGTCCTGCTTCCTGAATCGGATAATACCCTTCCAAGGTGAGACTTCATAACCCAGTCACGCACCTTAAACTTGATCGGTCTGTGTCGTTTATTCGCATACAAATTCTGTGTATCTTTGGTTGCCTTCATGAAGGCCATGATCTTTTCAAGCTTCTCAGTCGTATCCTCGATCACGTCGACGCTCCCTAACTCTTTCTGACCAATTTCACCCAAACAGACGGGTGTTCTGCATCTCCTACCGTGTAGCATCTCATAATAGGGCATACCAATGCTGGCATGATAACTGTTGTTATATGAGAACTCTGCTAATGGTAAGTGGTCATCCCAACTTCCTCCAAAATCGATAACACAAGCACGAAGCATATCCTCCAACGTCTGGACGGTCCTCTCTAACGGACCATTTGTTTGGGGATGATAAGTCGTGCTAATGTGCAACCTCGTCACCATCACGTCGTGGATTTTCTTCCAGAATTTAGATGTAAACCGGGTGTCACGACCAGACACAATAGACACCGGTACACCATGACGAGTTACAATCTCCTTAATGAAACGATCTGCCAACCTCTCAAATGAATATGTCTCGCGGATCGGTAGGAAGTGAGCACTCTTCGTCAAACGGTCAACTATCACCCATATGGCATCATACCCTTTCAGGGTACGTAGCAGCTTTGTAATGATATCCATGGTGATATGTTCCCACTTCCACTCTGACATATCCATAGGTTGGATCTTCCCATACGGCTTTTGATGCTCGGCCTTCACCTGTAGGCAAGTAAGGCATTTACTCACATACTCCACCACATCACGTTTCATACCCGGCCACCAATAATCTTTCTTCATGTCTTGATACATCTTTGTGGCACCGAGATGAATAAAGTATCGAGTCTTATGAGCTTCATCCAAAATCTTCACCCATCCCCAAAACGAGGAATCCACATTCGTCCAAATCGGGTTCTAACACCAAGTGTGTTCACTCCTAATTCCGCAACCAGACCTCTCATTCTTTCAAAGTTAAGATGATCTTCTTTCAATGCCTCATCTTGAAACTTCTTAACTTGCTTCATCACATCAGAGGTCATGATCAACTGGTAAGCTTTTACCCGAATCGGCTCGGGCCTTTCTTTTCGACTAAGGGCATCCACCACCATGTTGGCTTTGCCTGGATGGTAATGGATCTCGTAGTCATAATCCTCTATAAGCTCCAACCATCTTCTCTACCTCATGTTGAAATCTTTCTGCTCAAAGAAGTACTTCAAGCTCTTGTGGTCAGTGAATATGGTGCACTTTGTCTCATACAGATAGTGCCTCCAAATCTTTAGTGCAAAGACCACGATTGCTAGCTCCAAGTCATGAGTAGGATAATTGACCTCATAAACCTTCAACTATCAGGATGCATAGGCTATAAACTTCCCTCTCTGCATTAACACACCCCAACCCCGAGTAGGAAGCATCAGAATAAACTACCAGATCTTCACTTCCATCGGGTAATGACAGAACAGGAGCTTGAGTCAATCTCACCTTCAATTCTTCGAACGCTTTCTCTTGATCTTGACCCCATACAAACTTTACATGTTTCCGGTTCAATTTGGTTGGTGGAGAAGCGATCTTAGAGAAGTCTTGAATGAATCTTCTGTAGTAGCCCGCCAAATCCAAGAAACTACGAATCTCGGATGGCGTCTTTGGAGACTTCCATTGCATCACCGCCTCCCCCTTTGCCGGATCCACCATAATCCCCTCGGGATTCACCACATGACCCTAGAACTGAACCACGCACAACCAGAACTCACACTTGGAGAACTTGGCGTAGAACTTCTCATTTCTTAACGTCTCGAAAACTTCCCGAATGTGACTGGCATGCTCTATCTCACTCTTCGAATAAATCAGGATATCATCAATAAACACAATCACTAATTTATTCAATATCGGCTAACACACTCAATTCATCAGGTCCATAAAAGAAGTTGGCGCATTGGTCAAACCAAAAGCCATGACAAGAAACTTGTAGTGACCACAACGCATGCGAAAAGCTGTTTTAGGAACATCTTGCTCTTTCACCTTTAGCTGATGGTAGCCAGATCGAAGATCTATCCTCGAGAACCAACTGGCACCTTGAAGCTGATCGAACAAGTCAACAATTCTTGGTAAGGGGTAGCGGTTCTTTATCGTCAACTTATTCAGCTCACGGTAGTCAATACACATCCTCATACTACCGTCTTTCTTTTTCACGAATAAGACCGAAGCAGCTCCAAGGAGAGATACTTGGTCTAATAAACCCCTTATCAAGAAGCTCTTGCAACTGCTCCATCAACTCTTTCATTTCAGTTAGAGCCAAACGATACGGTGCCTTGGCAACAAGTTGGGCACCCGGTATTAAGTCAATCTGAAACTCGATCTCATGGTCAGGTGGCATTCCTGGTAATCCTTCTAGGAACATGTATGGAAAGTCACACACAACCGGTACATTAGATAGTTGTGGTGCCGACGTATCCACATCTTTTACATAGGCCAAGTAGGCACTACATCCACGCCTCATGCACTTTCCTGCCACCGCCATTGAGATTACTTTGGGGATCGTCGTGACCCGATCCCTATAAACCATCACCTTACCCCCATCAAGCGCTGTCAGTCGAATCATCTTCTTGCGATAGAAAAATGTTCGCCTCGTAATCCGCCAACCAATCCATCCAAGAACCAAATCGAAACCACCTATGGTCATCACGAACGGTTTGACTAGAAACTTATGACCTTCCAATTCCACATCACATCCTTCTATCACCTCAGAAATCCTGGTAGACTTACCTATGGCAGTTTCTACATCAAAGGGCACATCAACACATCTACTACTACTAACAGGCAGCTTAGCACAAAAAGCAGCAGAAACAAAACTTTTACTGGCACCCGAATCAAATAACATAGAAGCTAAAGTTTGGTTCACTAGACACGTACCGGACGCAACATCAGGGTCCATCCTAGCCTCCTCCTGTGTCATCGTGAATGCCTTGGCGCTCACCCTTGGTCCTTCACTTCCCGTCTTCTTCACCCTAGAACCCTCAACCCTCGGTTTCTTACAGTCTTTACTCATGTGACCAATTTCCCCACAGTTGAAACACCTCGTACCCCTGTAATCTCTAGCCATATGACTAGGCTTTCCACACTTGAAACAGACGTTTAACCCCTACCTACACTCGCCGCTATGCTCTTTCCCACATTCGCCACACTTCTTCGATCCTGTACCCGGTGTGACTACATGGCGATCGTACACCTGTGCCCTCTTGTTACCCGTCGAGGCATCACCCCGACCAAACCTCTTCCCGTTCTAGTTCTGATCAGCACCACCCTTCTTGCTACCTTCAGCCACCACCACCACGGCTCTCTCATTATACAACCTCTCTACCAAATCTACCGCTGACCTGAATGTGCTCGGCCGGGCGGAGATCATGTGCTTGCGATTATCCGTTGGCAAAACCTGAATGTATCTTTTAATCTTTCGTGACAAAGGCGTCACTTGGTCTGGCACCAGACGTGCCATCTCATTGAATTTGGTGGTGTACTACTGATGTGTCATCGTTCCCGCCTCCAGGTGCAGGAACTCTCTTTCCACCTTATCAATTTCCCTGTGAGGACAGAACTCCTCGATCACCAACTTTTTCAGTTCCGACCATCTCATCCTCCCTATTGCCCGACTACCCTCGGCTTGGACTATATTGTCCCACCAACACAGAGCCGAGTCCACAAAAGAGTGGACAACCAACTTTAACTTCTGATCCTCTCGGCACTCGCTGATGTTCAAGACAACTTCCATTTCTCTCACCCACCGGTGAGCAACAGCAGTAGTGCCGTTACCATCAAAAGTAGGGGGCTTGCATCGTTGAAACGCCCCATAGTTACAGCCTCGTGTCGCCTCCGATGCAGGCTCTTCTTCTTCGTCGTCAGACAAAACCATCTCAGTCTCGGGCAGTCTCCTTTCGCCCGTAGGTCTACTTCTTTCTTTCCTCTCCCCCTCTCGCACAGCTTTGATCACTTCAGTACAGACGGTAAGATTGTCTACATGACCTGATGAACTTCTTCAACCACAGCCTCTTTCACCGAGGCCCTTAAGTTTGCACTCTCATCACCACCCTCCGGATGAGGGGTCTCTGGTTCTTCAGGAACCACCTTTTCAACTCTGGGTCTCCCCCTCTTGGGTTGCGGTTCAGCACCACGACCTCCACCACGTGAAGCTTTTGAAGATCTACCTCTGACATTCACACGCACACTGAAAGATTAAAACACCAACACGGTCATTCAAGGGAACCGCTTAGTTTATGTCAAGTATAGTAAGTCCCTAATTATAGTGGTCAGTTGTGATTAGCCACTTACTTTACTCTTCATACCCCAAACATTACCTATCCTGACTACATCAGTATTTAAATCTACAAACAACACATACACCACATAACATGCGCACATAATATCGGTCAACATTACGAAAATACTTGATGGCACACAACTACTCAGACTGGCATTCCTGCCCTTTCCGTTCCATTTTAAGTTTAAGTTTAGGTTTATTTTGAAAATTTACCTGTTTCACTTAAACTTTGGCTCTGATACCAACTTGTAAGGCCCCGTTCCCGGGATGCTTACAGCTAGTAAATCATTGCACATAAAACATATAACTCTACATTTAACATTCATGAAACATTGTAGCGGAAACTTAAAAATAACTTTTCATTTCATTATAAATGCTTTTTCAAGTTGATACAATCGTTCATTTCAAAACATCGTTCGTTCGTATTACAATGCAAAAACATTAAACAAAAGAAAGCCATCCCAAAAGAGCTGAGTAGCTGCCCCGTGCCATCCTCAGCAACATTACCTGCCAACTGGAAACACAAAAAAGTCAGCGTTGCTGAGTGAGTTCTAGTTTTATAATAAAACATACTTTACTTCGAACATTGTGCACAAAGCTGACTTCAGCACCTAGGGCAAGCGGCAAGGTCCCATACATATGGTCAATCACAAAGATTGGATCCTAGTGTGCATCCTTCTGGGGTAGCTAACCCGCACACCGTTGAGCTAACACCCTTCATTGGGTGTGAACCTCCATACATTTTCTTGCAAGCCTTTCTTACGTTCGTTCGTTCTTTAATGCATGCATTCTTCATTTCGTTCCTCTTTTCATTACCCTCCACTTTATATTACATAAAACTTTTCATTTCGTTCATTAACATTCAACGTAAAGCCACGAAATATAATCATACAAAATAAGGAACATAAGATACACAGTCATCATCATCATACTAGGCACCATCATACATACAAGACATACATACCATCGAGCATAAACATACAACATCATACATCATCATCATCCATGCCCAACATAACCTCTAAGGCCACAAAAGTCATCTATTTGAACCCCGAGAACCTTTCCACATCAAAACTTACATCTGCACTTTCCCCCGAAAGTCAGTAAATAAACTATGTTCCCTCGGGTACACAAGCCCTACTTGGGCGTATGAGCACCCTTCAGTCGCATGACCTTCCAGGTGACTAAGCACAATGCGGATGAACACCAGGCGAATGGGCCCCATGCGAATGGACCCAATACGGATGAACACAATGCGGATGAGTCCCATACGAATGGAACTAATGCGGATGAACACTTGTGCGATTGAGCACAAATGCGGATGAACACCTAAGTGAATGGACCCTAAGTCGCATGACTCCCATCCGAATGGCCCTTAGTCATATGGCACACAAGCGTATGGACTCCAGTCGCATGACTCACATGCGAATGGACCTCAGTCGCACACCTTTCGGCCGTATGGCCTCCATTCGGTTGCCTAGCCCTAGCTGATTCAGAATGCAATTCATCCCGAACCCAATCTGTGATTTTCGGCTTCTAAACCTTCCAAACTTGTTCTAAGCCCAAACCAACCATCCTAAACCTTAGGAATACATATCCTAAAACCATACAAGCACACACAAGCCCGAAAACAAACTCCACTTGATCACACACAAACACATACATACGGGTTCAACACACACACTTCAAAAACGGGTTTTCTATGTGTTCCAGCCCAAAATCAGTTGAAAAAGAGTAAAAGAGGGGTCCTAGAACTCACACAAACGACACCGTCGAGTAGAACTTCGATTCAACCCACTACACTTCAACTTTCGCGCTCGAATCCACGAGAACCAAGCTTTTTTTTCCCTTTTTCTTCCTCTCTTCTCTTTATGGCAGATTTTTGGTGAGTGTGGGGAGGGTGTGGGCTGCCCTCCCCTCTTAATCCCCTACTCTTCCAAACTTTCTCTCATTTTGGCAAGTTTGGTCCCTCAACTTTGGACTTTATTTATTTTTCTTCTTTCGTCGGCTTCAAAGAAAATATCTGGATGTTACAGTTTATATGTGAAAAAGAATTTCAAATATAGTTTCGTGAAAGAGGATAAACTTTGAAATCCGGATGTCAGTCCCACCTTTGAAAAACTCAAAAAGTAGTTTTCTTGGAAGTCAAAAAGCTTCCGAAGGTAAATTATCCTCGGAAGTTTTAATGAAAAAACTTTTGAAGCTAAAATGACTTCGGAGTATTTTCCTAAGAGGTGTGAAATTTTTGCTTCGGAAGAAAAACTAAAACTTGAATGCTTTGTTCAAAGGAACAGAGCTTCCGACAGTTAATTTTGCTTCGGAAGAAAATGGTCCTTGAAAACATATAAGTGTCTAAGACAAATTTTAAGCTTTGGAAGATACTTCAGAAATTTCTTCCGAAGGTAAATTTCTTAGACAGTTATTTGTTTTGAAGGCATGATAAAAGCATATCTTCCGAAGGATCAAGATTTTCATAATTCTAAGGAAAGTCTTCCAAAAGATTTTCATCCAAAGAAAACAAGAGCTTATGAAAGTGATGAACTAGCAACTTAGGACACACAGATTTTAAGAAATAATAAGAATTAGTTTTAAGAAAAACCTACTCAAAGTTTATCATCCAATAGCTGATACAAGATATTTAAATCTATGTTCATCAAGAGCCTTTGTAAACATATTAGCATATTGTTCATTTGTGTGGACATGACTAGTTTAATTAACCATTTTTCATAATTATCTCTTATTAAATAATATCTAATGTTGATGTGTTTGGTCCTTGAGTGCTGCATAAGATTTTTTGTGATTGAGATAACATTGTTGTTGTCTATGTGAATGAGAGTCTCCTTGAATTTTAATCCATAGTCAAGCATCTGATTCTGAATCCAAAGTGCTTGAGCACAACAGCTTGCAATAGCAATGTATTCAGCTTGAGTAGTTGATGCAGAGACACAGGATTGTTTCTTGCATTACCATGAGACAACCCTTCCACCAAGAAACTGACATCCCCCAGATGTAGACTTTGCAGTCAGGTTGCAACCACCATAATCACTATCTGTATAAGCATACAGATTTAAGTTAGAATTCTTAGGATACCACAGACCAAGTGTTGAAGCACCTTTGAGATATCTTAGAATCCTTTTGACAGTGATAAGATGAGACATCTTAGGGTTGGCTTGATATCTTGCACAAATGCAGGTAGTAAACATGATATAGGCCTACTAGCAGTAAGATACATAAGAGACCCAACCATAGCCCTGTACAAATGTTCATCCACACACTCCCCCTCAAGATCAGGTCCAAGGGAATGGTTTCTAGCTATGGGCGTCTCAGCAATCTTACAATCAGTCATGTTGAACCTCTTAAGTATGTCTTGAACATAATTTGACTGACTAATGAAGATGCCATCTTTGACTTGCTTCACTTGAATTCACAGAAAGAAATTGAGTTCCCCCATGGCACTCATTTCAAATCTATCCCTCATCAGCTTCTCAAAGTCTTTGAAGAGCCTTGGATTAGTTGAACCAAAGTTGATGTCATCAACATATACTTGAACTAGTAGTATGTCATTTCCCTGTCCTTTGATGAAGAGAGTTCCATCTATAGTACCTCTCTTGTATCCATGTTTACAAAGATACTAAGATAGAGTCTCATACCACTTCCTGGGTGCCTGATGCAGCCCATAAAGAGCTTTGTCAAGCTTGTAGACATAATTAGGATGACCAGGATCTACAAAACCAGGTGGTTGTTTGACATACACCTCTTCATCAATCACTCCATAAAGAAAAGCACACTTTACATCAAGTTGATAGACGTTGAAGTTCTTGGATGCAACAAATGCTACGAATATCCTAACAGCTTCCAGTCTTGCTACAGGAGCAAAAACATCAGTGTAGTTAATCATTTCTTCTTGTGTGTATCCTTGAACAACTAGTCTAGCTTTATTCTTGATGATAATGCCTCTATCATCCTTTTTATTCCTAAACACCCATTTGGTTCCAATGGTAGTTTTCCCATGAGGAAGAGGACAAAGGTTCCAAACTTTCTGTCTTTTGAATTAAAGCAACTCCCGTTGCATGGCTTCAACCTAACTTCCATCCTTCAGAGCCTTACCAACTTTCTTTGGCTCTATCTGGGATAAGAAACAAGAGTAAAGACAACATTTGCTTCATGGGTTTGTCCTCTTGTTCTTACCCCTGTGTCAACATCTCCAATGATGTTTGTGGTGGAGTGAGACTTGTGGATCCTTAGCTAAGGGATCACAACAAGTTGCTGAGAGAGATCCAAATTAGAGAAATTTAGATCTGGCATAGATGATTCTCCCACCACATTAGCACACTTATTAAGAGAAACTTGATCCAATGAGTGTGTGACATCATTGACGTTGTCATGAATGGATTGGTTATCAGCATCAAGAAATTCCTGATCACTGTTACCACCTCCATTATTCTCTTCTACATTTGAAGAATCTTTATCTGGTTGTGGAGCCTCTAAACTAGAATTTGAAGGCATCGCAGATGTATCACCTGAGTTTGTCATTGTGATGCTGATAGACACTTCATTTGCAGAAGTAGTTCCAACTGGGGCTGAGATGTGTTACTTGAAGGTCTTCTTAGCTCAAATCTTGGATCAGGATCACCTATTGATAAGATATCTGCAGATCCTGAAACAATCTCACAAGATTTGTTAAAACAGTTGGTAATTAAATCAAGATCAAACAGCCAATCAGGACAAAAACTAGCCACATAGGGTGTGTGTTCATTGAAAGTCACATTGGCTGACTCCTCAACAATTCTAGTTCTGGGATTGTATACTCTATAAGCCATAACTTGGAAGAGTATCCAATAAAGTGTCCATCGTCTATTTTCTCAGCAAACATGGCAATTTGATCATTGGTATTCAAGATGGTGCAAGGACATCCAAATGACCTGAGAAAGCCAATGAAAGGTTTCCTCTTGTGCCAAAGTTCATTAGGAGTCTTGCCATGAGTCTTAACTACTAAAAATCAGTTCTGCATATAGCTGGTAGTGTTGACTGCCTCTGCCCAAAGGTTTTCTCTTGTGCCAAAGTTCATAAGGAGTCTTTCCATGAGTCTTAACTACTAAAACTCTGTTTTGCACATAGCAGGCAGTGTTGACTGCCTCTGCCTAGAAGGTGATGGGCAGCTTAGAGTCAAACAACATGGTTCTTGTAGCTTCAATGAGTGTCATGTTTCTCCTCTCAGCAACACCATTCTGCTGAGGAGTCCTGGGAGCACTGTATTGTCTTGTAATACCTTTTTCCTCCCAAAATGTATCAAGGATTTGGTTCTTCAATTCAGTTCCTTGAACACATCTTATGGTTTTGACCTTGTGATCAGATTGATTCTCAATACTTAGGATGAAATTCTTCAGAATCTCAGGACTCTCATCCTTAGTTCTAAGGAAAAAGACCCAAGTGAATCTTGTAAAGTCATCTGTGATCACTAAATAATAAGAGGTCCTTCCTAGACTCATTACACTGGTGGCGCCAAAGAGATCCATATGTAACAAGTGTAGGGGTGTAGTGATGGAGTTCCTTTCCTTATGCTTGTGAGATACCTTATGTTGCTTCCCTTCAAGGCATGCAACACAAAGGTCATCACTTGTAAACTCTTTCTTTGGCATTCCAGTTACCAAATAATTCTTCATAAGTTTATTCATGTTCTTAAAGTTACATGGCACATTCTTTTATGCCATAGGAAAGACTCATCACCATTGGCTTTAGACAGAAAGCATGAAACTTCTCAAGAGGGAGATGTTTCTTGCAAGTCCATCTTGTATATGTTCCCTTTTCTCGGGGCTCTAAGCAGAATATGCTCATGAGGAATGACCACCCCGGGCTTGAGAACAATGCACTCATGCTCAGTAAAGAGCATGTTATGACCCTGATCCCAAAATTAGGATACAGTCAGAAGATTGTACCCAAGCTCCTTAACAAAGTTTACCTTTTCAATGCTGAGCTTACCATTTGTGACCATGCCCCATCCAAAAATAAAACCACTTTCATCTCCTCCAAAAGCAACTAGCCCTCCATAAATCCTTTCAAAGTTCTGGAGTAGTGACCTATTGCCTGTCATGTGCCTGGAACTGCCACTGTCAATGATCCAGACATTCTTGTTTGTCTTGAGCTTTTTCTACACGAAGAAAATGGTTAGTTACATTTGGAAACCCAAGCCTTACTTGTCTTGGGCTCACTAAGAGAAACAGAAGGTAATGCAACAGTAATAGATCCTATAGTAGTGCTTGGAGGATCTTGAGCTGTTGTTGATGTAGAACTTCCAGTCACTTAGTCTTTCTTTAACTTCCACACCTCCTTTTGAAGTTTGGACTTGACCTTCAACACTTTGGAAGCTTTTGAGGCTTTGAAAGTTTTGATGACTGGACCTTTGGAAGATTCTGCAGACACTGCAGTAGACTTCAGTGCTTTGAAAGTATTCCTTCCTTCCGAGACCAATTTTTCTTCCAAAGGCAATTTTCCACTTGCCTTCCTCTTAGTTTTGGAGCTTCCGAAGGAAACAGATTTTCCTTCTGAAGCTCGAATCTTCTTGGAAATCTTGGAAGTCCTTGTTTTGATCATGTGAAGAGTACCTTTAGGATTGTATGGATAATTCTTAGCAAGATGAGCAGTACTCTCACACATTATACAATCCATTTTCTTCTTCCAAGAGCCTTCTGCTGAGAAAAAGACTGACCTTGATCACATCCCTTCTCCACCTTCATCTTTACAGATGCTGAGACAGTCCTTTTGGGCTGTGGACTATTCATGGAGTTGGATGGTGCAGGTTGTGTAACAGTGGTACACAACATATCAGCCTTCTTCCTGGTGTTGAGATGATTTGAACATGAACCAAAAATCTTAGCAGAAGAGTTTAGGTTGATGTCTTCAATCTTCACCACTTCAAAACCTGTTGAGATAAACACTTGTTTCTGCTTAGAATCAAAAGTGGCCTTGATCTCTTGAGCCTTCCTTGCTTTTCTTTTGCTTTTTCTGATCAAGTTCTTCCTCATAGACTTGGTCATCACAGTCTTCTTCTTCTCCTCAAAAGGATAGTGGCCCTTCTTAGAATCCTCCTCTTCACTTTTCTTAGAGTAATTCTTCACTATCTCTTCTTCATCTTCTTCACATAAAGGATCTATGATAGGAAGCTCATCTTCACAAGTTCCACACCTGGGCGATCTTACAGACAAGATTGTGTGTGGAGGAGCTATCTCATTAGAACCCAGTCCCTACTTGTTTTGATAGCACACCTTTTTGTGTAAGGAAGAGGATATCATGTTCTTGAAGGTCTTTTCTTCAAGAACACACTTTTCTACCCTGGCTTTGCTGATCACTAGCTCAGCCTGGCACTCAGTCAGCTTAGTTATGAGATCCTTGAACTGAGTCCTAAAGTTTGTATGCTCATGTTTTAGAACTGAAATGGTTTTCTTTAAGTCCTCTATTTTTAGTTTATAATCATTTTCAGACTTTTTAAATTTAGCTTTTAAGATGTTTAAGGACTTAAGATCAGATCTCATTTCTAAGTTGTAGGACCTGTAAGTGTTAACTTTAGCAATGCATTCAGGGGTACAGAGATGTTCCAATACCTTGGCTTCATCATGATCTGCCATTAGTGCTTGGTTTGGAGAAGCATCTTCCACCTGAAAGCTCTAGTCAAAGCCTCCATCTTTAACAGCAATTGCAGCTTGCTGCTTTGGCTTCTTATTCGGGGTAGCCTTGCCAGTGTAGTTTGGTCTGCATTGTGTTTGGCCACCATTTTTTCTTGGGGCCTTACACTCCCTAGCAAAGTGGCCCATCAAGTTACAGTTGTAACACTTGACTTTGCTTTTGTCCAATCCAAACTTTCCAGTAGTTGCATTGTTGGGGAACTTCTTTCTAATCCGCTTGTAGAACTTCTTGGCTCTGTGAGTGAGAAGAGCCATCTGCTAGACTATTTCCATGTACTCCAGAACATCTGGATGGATAAAGTCCAGGTCTTCAAGGGTGAAAAGAGAGCTACCACAACTTTCATAAGAAGACATAAAGGCTTGAGAGGAACTTGTCTTTTGGAATAGGCTTCCTTGAGTGTAGTTCTCCCTTGGTGTCTCAAGGAAGGTGATGAAAGGACCCTTTTATGAGTTATCAGGGTAGCATATGAGATGATGTTGGGGTTCTATGCTGTCCCTTTCAACCACATGAAGGGCTGAACCCATTTGATTGTTGGAGTTTTCAAATGAACCTTGCATGTTCTCTCCATCTGGTAGCCATTGAGAATCCCATACAACTCTGTCAGAGTAAGAGTTTTTAGATTCTTAGTTCTCTTGATAACCATACAGTAGTGTGTCCATTTCCTAGAAAGTGAGGACATGAACTTCTTTATAATGTCTCTATTCTCAAGAGCAACTCCTTCATCCACTAGGGTATCCACAATCTCAACATACCTGAAGTATTGCTGAGTCATGGTTTTACCTGCTTTGAAGGTGAAATTTTCAAACTGCTGCTTCAGGAGATCCTTCTTGTTCTCCTTGGCTTCAGAGGAACCCTCATACATCAATTTCGATGCATCCCATAGCTGCTTAGCTGTTTTGCATTTTTTGAAACCTCTATATACAGAGTTTGGAAGAGCAGTCTGTAGGGCTGTCATGGCTTTCTGGTCAATCTCTACTCTCTTTCTATCTTCATCAGAGTAGTTAGCCACAACCTTGTGGATCATACCACCACCAGTAGCAAAGGGGGTGCTTGGTGTGTAAGGTCCATTTTCAACAGACTCCTACATTCTTGAATCTAGAGACCTAATGAAACCTTCCATTCTTTGGCACCAGGTGTCAAAGTCATCAAGAGTGATCAGTGGGGACTTCTTCATGGTTCCAGTTTCCATATCAGTCTTGGAAATGGCTGCCATTTGAAAATTTTAGTATTTGTGTGTGTGAGGGATCTAAAGATGGTGAGATCTTATATCAAGAGCCTGGAAAGCTCTGATACCAGATACATGACCGGTGAAGGGTGGTCACTTATAACACAACAACACAAAGAGGAGAATAACTAGATTGATCAAATAGTGAGACTGGATTAACCACAAGAGATGATACAATGAACACAAGTAAATAAGAGACAGAACAAGATAGCAAAATACACAAGGAGATGGTTTTCAAGATTGCAGTATATTGCCTTCTCAAGTTCTTTTACAAGTATTAAAAATCATAAAGGAAAGTTACAAGTACTTGAGATACATATACTACATCCTACAGCCGACCATACTTTGAAGGCCAGCTGGATACAATTGACTAGACACAACACAAAATCAATTGTAGAGTCAAAAGGTAGATCGCCTTTTGACTTGTGACTATGACATGCCATAGCTCATATCCTAATATCTTACAAAAAGGATAAAGTACATGAAGTAGAAAGTTACAGACTCAAGACCTCAATGTACAGTTACTAAAAGCATGGACCTTTTCACCAACTCATGCAAGTTGGTGACTTTACAGAGTTGCAGCGGAAAATGGTCCAACTTTATGTAAAGTACATTAGATAAAGCATGTATACTAAAAGTCTTCGGAAGAAATTTGTCTTCAATTGTTGAACTTCGGAAGACTTCATGTTTGGCTTCGGAAGATATTGGTCTTGGCTTTGAAAGATTTCACACTTAGAGTATTTTAGTTGCAAGTGTGAAACTTCTGAAGCATTCTTCTTCAATGTACTTGTGCAGCATGCAAGAGACTTGAAGTGTTTGGAGTTGCATCAACCTTAATATGTATTCCTTACACTATTAGTCACATATTCAAGTGATTCACAGAGCTCAAAAAGTTGATATTAAGCTCAAATCACTAAACTAAAAGCTCGGATACCATTTGATATGTTCAAATGGATCAATCTGTGATGATATTGTGATGCAATGATCAATTATAAGCACAAAGTAATCAAACAAATGCAATACTTCAAAAATTCATAGAGATTTCATTGAAAGCAATGGCAAATGAATACAATGTATAGTGAATAACATAAAGAAGTTCTAACTGATTCGTTACTTGCAAAATACATATTATACCCTATTTATACTAATAATAAAAACTAAATACATATATTTACATAATAAGTCCTTATACTATGATAAAAAATAAAAACATAAAGACTAATGCTAATCTTGAGAATGAGCTCCAACACTAATCGTTATTTACCCAAACTGGTATGATAACCTGTAATCATGTGCTCGCTACCTCTTAGCTAAGCCACACACATACAAGTTCAAGTTGTGAATTTGGAAATCATCTAGATGAAGTATCAAAAAACATTAGGATTATGTATCCTTTTTACAATTTTAAGAGAATCATACTTTACTTTGATTGGTAAACTAATCAACTTCCTTTGAGAGCAAACACTGTTTGCTTAATTACCATGAAGAATATTTCAGTTTTTTAATATTTTTCACATCATCATTGACTCGGTGTGGTCTAACCGGTCATGCCAGTTTATTAAATAATCACAATCCATAAACTTCTAGTTTATGATTATATATGCGTTATTGTACTTGTGCTTGTTTCATGCACGACATAAGTACGAGAGAATGGTGGCACTTTCCATATTATATTATTAGAGTCAGTGAATCACTTAGTTTGTATGCCACTTCTTGTAATCATTTTCATTATCAACATTGTTGATCTTATTAACATGATCACCTTACATGTTCCTTAATTTCTTACTTGAGCATGAGATTATTATATAATAACACTAGATTAATACCCGTGTGTTACATTGTAATCATTTTCATTATCAACATTGTTGATCTTATTAACATGATCACCTTACATGTTCCTTAATTTCTTACTTGAGCATGAGATTATTATATAATAACACTAGATTAATACCCGTGTGTTACACGGTTGGTTAAAACAATAACACGTATTTAGGTAATTGACGAAACAATTTAGTTATCATAAATAACAAAAAATATTACTTTTGACAGGAAATAATAAGAATACAATTACATTAAGAAAAAAACGTTTTATTTATAATTATACCGTCTTGATTTAAAATTAGTAACTTTACTCCGTATCTGCCTGTAACAACAAGGAATGTGATATAAATCTGCATTTACATGCAACAGACATAAACAGAGTTCCAAGCATTTATCTAAATCTAGAACTCAAAAATCATGAACAATCTTTACATAAATTTTGAGTTTTGCCACTTTCAAAGTATCAACTACAAGCTTTGTTTCCGCGAGTATGTGGAGATATATTTCTGCATTGGGACAAAGTGTCATCAAGAACATGTTTAAGGCTACCAATCTATGTAGGCTTATTGTATAAGCATAACAACACATTCAAATGTATATTTTATCAGGGACTGACTTATCGTACAGACTTGAATCATACAAGAAAACATGGCATCTATTATGTAAAATCCAAAGAATAAGAGTACTATAACTTCCATAGGAAAAAGAAAGTATGACATTTTCTACATACAAAAGTATTTCATGATTAGCACTCAAAAGTTTGTGACAACTATTGGCAATCAATTTGAAAATAGCAAATTAAAAACAAAAACAAAATGTTTACATCTTGCAATGCACCATACTCACATACAACTGACGATTTGTGAAAGTTACCAAAACTTCCTCGTGTGAACTAATCAAAACAAACACTAAACCATAGTTCTTGGTTTTGCCACACATTGAACCTCAATAAGAAGAAACAAACTATATTAGTCGACAAAATAACACATTAAAAAGAGTAAACAACATTCAGGTTGTCAAACACAAAGTACACTATGAAGCTTAGATGATTTACTTTAATAAAGTTCATTCTTATTTGTTAAGACAAATTAAGAAAATAGACTACAATCACATATTTAAATATCTTAGCCTAAAATTATCATAAATATATAATTTCAAAATCCTTGAGGTTGATTTTATTCAAAATTCAAGATGCAATCAACATCAAATAACTTAAAATATTCACAAACTGGCTTAGTCAATTTATTGTTATGAAGAACCTTGCCAACAAAGTCAAGTAAACTTAGAACACAAATATGTGCCATGGAGCAGTATGTGAGCCATTTTATACCCTGTAATATAAGTTATAGAACCTAATCCTAATCGTTAGTCATCAAATTGATCATGAAAAAAATTATCTTGATATTAACTGAACCTGATGAAAAACCTTGGCATCCATAATTTCATAACTTCACAAACGAACTAAAACTAATTGAACATAACTTCTTTATACACAAATCAAATCAAAAACCTACCAGTATCATAAATTAGCAAAGCAGTCTAAGCCAAAACTCTAGATTGTGAACTCAAATCTCTTTAGAAGTACCAATCCATGTTAAATTATTACAAAATAGTTATGCGCTAAAATATATCAACCTACTATGTAAAGAATTAAAAGGAATGAACAAATAGGATCAGACCTACTAAATATTCTGCTCTTTCTCCTAAAGCAAATACCCTAAACATTTATAGGAAGAAATTTATGATGCTTTAAGTGTACTACTTCCTGATATACATGTTGTTTCTTGTCAACAACAACCTAATAGTAAAAAAATTATTCATATTACAAGTGACTGAAGTATAGAAAATATGATTTCTTTGTGCACACCTACATAATACTCTTTGATCTAAAATTCTTTTATCAATTGCTTAATTTATGTCATCCTTAGTAATGATATTGTTTAAATTCAACCATTCTTTTTGCATCAGTTTGTGATCATAAGAAAAACAATGTTTTCATCCAGAAGGTTTTTCAAGCAATTAATTGATAGGTGTTTAGAGATCATGCTCATATTCTACCATTTGTGTATGATCTTCATAAACTAAATGCAACATCCTCATTATTTTCATTAAAATGACACCACCCATAGAATGCACATTACAAGATAACCAACTTTATACTTCTATTTAGGTGATTTCTATTAATAGAAAGTTGAAGAGTTGTAGGCATTGAATTGAAGTTTTCCAGTAAATTATCACAATCACTTGTAGCATGCAAACCAACAACTGTTGGTTAATCTTGACGAGTTAACGGGTCTTATTTTACGGGTCAAGTCAAGTCATTAGGATGTTTTATTTTATTATATGTTATTAATTATGCAGTAAGTTTAATTAGTTTGAGTAAATGTTAGTGGGTCAAAGAAACATGGGTTGAGTGGAGTATTGATAGGAGATGGTGGGTGTTAACTCACCCCACTTCATACGTATGTTTTGTTGATTTTAGAGACTATCACAAGTGGTGGATTATGCAGATAAACAAAGCCACAGAATAACAATTCGAATGCCCAAAGCTTTTTGTTGTTATTCAATTGAGAGTGGATGATGAAACACCAACTGAGTACAAGCTTAATAGAAGAAATACCACTAACGTCTACTAACCTGGAATCAAGAAAAATATCCCAACAAATCAGGAACATATTGCCAACTAACATGACTAATTCAAATAAAAGACTTATTCTTCAAACGTAAACAAAAAACCACTAATTTGCACATGTTAATATGCATGCCACGTAGAGTAAATAACCACTTGAGGTTGTCATTTAATACTTCCCCTCAACCTCAACATCCTTCAAGCTTAATTGAGTACACAGCTTCTTCAACTTGGGAAGCGGAAGCCCCTTGGTAAGCACATCGGCTAATTGATCACTCGTGCCAATGTATTTAAGATCGATGTCTCCTCGCAAAACCTTCTCACGGACAAAATGATAGTGAGTCTCGATATGTTTGGCACGACCATGGAACTTTGGATTATTTGCCATTTGAATCGCCGGTTGATTATCACATAACAACTTGACTGGCTACTTCACTTCCTGATTTAAATCTTTTAACATTTGAACCAACCACACTAGTTCTTGAGCTGCCATAGCAGCTGCTCGATACTTGGCTTCGGCGGTAGACAACGCAACTGTAGGCTGTCTTTTACTACTCCACAACACTGGACTAGATCCGATTATGAATACATAACCGGTGGTAGACCTCCTTGTATCCAGGTCACCTGCAAAATCTGAATCGCAATATCCCACAAGATTAAAAGTACATGACTTGGTAAATTTAACACCAACTGTGGTGGTGTCTTTCAAGTATCTAAGTGTCCGACGAACTGCAAACAAGTTGGCCTTCGAGGATCTTGCATAAACCTGCTCAATACGCCACTGCGAAAGCGATGTCCGGTCAAGTTAGCGTTAAATAGATTAGGCTACCTATTATCTCATGATATTCAGTGGCATCATCAACTTCCTTGCCTTCTTCTGCCCGCAGCTTGCTATTTGGTTCAATGGTGTTGATGCCATCTTTGCATTCTCAAATCCAAACTTCTTGATCAACTTTGTAGTGTACTATTTTTGATGCAGAACCAACCCATCTTCCTCATACTTAATTTTGAGTCCGAGGAAGTGTTGTAACTTACCCATGTCTTTCATCTTAAACGTGTCTTCAAATTGTTCTTGAGTTGAATTAGTACTTCTTCTAAATCACCCGTTATGATCAGATTATCAACATATACCAGAACTATAGCCACTTTTGAACCAACACTTCTTACGAACAAACTAGCATCAGCAGGTGTGCTTGTAAACCCGTTATGCTCAAGAAACTCAGCTATTTTCCCAAACCACGCACGTGGTGATTGCTTTAAAAATAAATAGCTTTCTTTAACTTGCAGACATACCTCGGAAATTTAGTACTTTCAAAACCTGTTGGCTGCTGCATATATATGGTTGATCTATATCTCCATAGAGGAACGCATTGTCAACATCCATTTGACTCAAAGACCACCCTTTATTTACTGCTAGAGCTAGAATCACATGTACGGTTGTCAATTTTGCTACAGGACTGAAGGTCTCCTCATAGTCGAGTCCTGGTTGTTGTGAGAAACCACAAGCAACTAGACGAGCCTTCAACCTATTTACTGAACCATCAGGACCGCATTTCACTTTGTACACCCATTTACATGAGATGGGTTTTGCATCAACAGGAAGTGGAACTAGCTCCCATGTTTCATTTCCAATTAGTGTAGCTACTTCACTTTTCATGGCTTCCATCCAACCTTCACTTTGGCTTGCACTCTCAAAGGATTCTGGTTCAGTAGGTTTTCTTCAACAGTAGCAACATGAGCTGTATTTGCATATTTGGGTTTTGAGTTCGAACACGCGTTGAACGCTAAGGCTTGGCAACTGAACTTGTGGTTCTTCGTCAATGCTCTCTGGATGACCTTCACTTTCTTGACTTATTCATCAAACCCAAGACTAATTATCTTGGATTCCAAATCATCTTTTAACTGTTGAGTGTCGGGCAAAATTTCTTGCTTAATAGACCACCATGAGCTTGCTTCATCGAATACCACATCTCGAGAAACATAGCATTTCTTTGTTGGGGGTCACAACACTTCCAACCTTTCTTTTGTGGACCATATCCCACAAAAATACACCTTGTAGCTTTCTTCTCGAGTTTGTGTCTGAGATGGTTAGGTACAAATACATAACAAACGCTACCAAACACCTTTAAGTGACTTACAGTTGGTCTGGTCTTGAACAATTTCTCATGAGGCGATTGAAAACCAATCCCTTCTTGTGGTAACCGTTGATTAGGTAGGCTCCAGTCTTCATAGCTTCTGCCCAGAAGCGTTCTGGAACGTTCTTCCTGTGACACATGCTTCGACAGATCTCTGCCAGATGCCTGTTTTTTCTTTCTGAAACACCATTTTGGTGAGGTGTATAGCGACATGTGAGCTGTCTCTTGATTTTTGATTCACGAAGAAACTGATCGAACTCTTTTGACAAGTACTCTCCTCCGTTATCTGATCTAAGGGTTCTCACTTTGCTACTTGTATCAAGCTCAGCAAGTTCTTTAAACTCTTTGAAGTTTGATAAGGCTTCCCCTTTTTCTTTCATGAAAAACACCCACAAGTAACGTGAGAAATCATCAATAAATGTAATCATATAACTCATACCTCCAATTGATTTCTGATTTACAGGCCCAAAACATCAGTATGAACCAGTTCTAAGGGCATTGTTGATCGGGTTTTAGAGGTCGAGTAAGGCAACTGATGGGCCTTTCCAAATTGGCAGCTTGCGCACACCGAGTCAGGCTTCACTTCAAGCGTGGAAAGCCCATTTGTGGTTCCTTTCTCATCATCTTCCCCAACTTATCATAGTTGATATTGCCTAACCTCATATGCCACAACTCTACGTTCTGAGTCTGTCTTGTCTTTTCTGTATAGGTAGCTTCTGCGGACAAAACATACACTGCTTCCTCCTATGACCTTGTAGTATTGGAACTGACTTGGTTTCTAGGTGTTCAAATACTTTCACATCATCTGGTCCAAACAAAACATAATTCCCTTTTTCTGTTAGTTGTGGTACAGATAAAAGGTTTTTCTTCATACCTGGGACGTGATACACATCTTCAAGAACAAGCTTTCTTTGTTCGAGCCTGTTGAAAACTTTACACTTCCCAGGTGTGCTATTGAATGTCTTGAGTTGTCAGCTATTACCACCACACGACTACCCCCATACTTAACCGGGTTGGACACC